>JACEEZ010021769.1:0-195000 GCA_016584305.1 Chionoecetes opilio
CAAATTCCGCGGGGGCCCAAGTAGCAGTCAGTAAGAGTAGTCTTTGGTAAGGCTTTAGGAGGCCCTGTAAAGGTTTAGGTTTTTTATTATTTATATTTTGTCTATTAGAAAAAAAAAAACCCATCGCCGGCTAAAAATCGCCGCCAAAAATTTTGCTCTGGATACTTGCATTCAAATGCTGTTTTTTTAAATTTTTTTTGTCAATTTCTGATGTTTGTTTTTTTGGAAATCTTTTTTAAAAGCGTTATAGAACTTACTAAGTAGACTTTTTCTGTTGAATGGATTGTTATAGGGAAATTTGTACCCAAATTTTTTGAGGACCGTTTTCTCAGAATTACTTTTTGACTGGTTTCCGATACTTCTATAAGTCTACTTGCTAAATTTGTTTCCCAATTTTGAATCTTTTAAAGTTTGTTTTTGATCAGTAGATATAAAGAAATAATTCATCAGGACAAATATCGTATATGAAAAATAGGGTATTATCAAATCAAATGACATATTTTTTTTTTTTTTTTTTGTTCTTCGAAAATTGTATATCTTAAAAACCAAATAAAAATTTCAAATTCCGGTAACTAAATTATAGAAATAAACGTCTTTAAAGTGAACTTTAAAAAAAAGCATTAGTAGCAAAACTGAAGGAGGAGAGACAGCTTGAAGAATGTACGTTTTAAACATACAAAAATTATAGAACAAAAATAAATCATAAAATTCTTGATTTTTGGTTTGAAGCAGTTTTGTAATAGTCCCAAAATTGAGTTCAAGTTTAATAAAATTTCAACAATTCCTTCTATAATGATGACCTGAATGCTTACCCCTCCCTTAAGGCAGTGGCGAGATGAAGGAGGTGAGTAGGTAATTGGCGTTGGTCGCGTGCTTTTCAGGTGGTGCGTACGTAACCTTTGTCATCATACTTACACAGTCTTAAATCCATTTGCGTTATGTACTCATATTTATACTCTCTCTCTCTTTCTCTCTCTCTCCTAATCTCTCTCTCTTCTCTCTCTCTTTTTCTCTCCTCTCTTCTCTTTCTCTTTTCTCTCTCTCTCTCTCTCCTCTCTCTCCCTCCACATTATTCTGCTGTTCTTCCCTCCTTCCATTTTGCCTCTTGTTCACACGTGTCATTTTTCAATCCGTCCTTACTCTCTCTCTTTTTCAGACGCTCTTATTTCCTATCCTTTAAATCTTCTCCCATACCATGTCCATCCTTTACTACTTCCCTCCCTCTCTTTTTTTCTGTTTACTCTTCCATGCCTTCCTCACCCCCTCTAGTGTGAAGGATTTGTGGGATTTTACACGTCAGGGTGCGGCTTTTTACCACACCTATAGAGTGTGAAACATATACCCAAGACGTCGTTTTCATCTTCCCGCAGTGTGTCCGCATCTAGCGCAACATGATTTTTTTTTTTTTTTTTTTTTACATTTGTGCTTATAGCGCCTGCAGGCATTGGTGACCCAGGCTCGGATGGTAGGCTCATGGGGTTTTCACTTGAGGGTTCTGATGGTTGGTCCTCGCCCGTTGGTGGCGCAGGCAGGTTTCTTATAGTGACGCCTGTGAGGGTCATGCCGCCCCCCTGTGTCCTCCGATGCACTCGCAGTCGAAGGTAGAGTTGATAGGCAGGGCATGTGGGTGTTCTTAGGCCACTCGACGGGCAGAAGGTTTTGGGTTTCTTCGGGGATCGAAATCGGTCACCGAGAACGCCAGTTGGGGACTAACCGCCCCTCCGCTACCGCCTCCCCTTTGCTTTGACACACAAAAAAATTAATATTTCGTGGTAGGAAATAATATTTTGTTTTATTTCAAGTGCCACTTGGTATACGTGAAACACACATACACACAAAATGGAATATTTAGTGATAATGTTTTATATTTGCTCGTATTTTTCAGTTAGTTTAGTGATCTGTTTGTTATTGCACGTTCGTGAGTAAAGGAAAAATTGGTACTCTTAATATGCATGTGTAAGTGTGTATAAATTTTTTTTTGTGGTGTGGTGGTAGAATGTTGCAAAGCCGCTCAGACAAACGCGCGTGTGTATGTGTGTGTGTGTGTGTGTGTGTGTGTCGTGTAATTATATTATTTTGGTTATAGTGTAAAAGACGCTCTGGCAATAGAGTGAGTGAATGTGAATGTGGTGTTGTTCTTGATCACCACCACTGCTACTCGAACTACTATATATTGGTGGTGCTGCTGCCAAAACGACATCAACGACCACAGCGACTTCCTTACGTTGTACCTTCCTTGGGCAGATTTTAAATTTTGGTTGATGGAGAAAGCGGATCACATACCTTCCTTAGGTGTTCCCGTCACTGCTGGGGAGTTTTTCTTTCTAGCTTCCCTGCCCGAACACACAAAACTGCCTCCTTTTTAATTAATCATGTCTCCGACACAACCCCCACCAATAACCAGATGAACCCTCAAGTCCTTGCTCGACCCACACAGAAAAACACTCGACACCGCCTCTAATAGGACGGAGCCTTAACGCCCCCACAAACCACAAATTGGCAACTGTCATATGAACGAAATGAGGCCGCAAGCCGCCAGGGGCCTCTCGAGACTCGGGGGGGGGGGGGGTTTTGGGGGCAGCTGCTGTGTTGGGGAAAGGTGCTCCGAGAGCACCTCTCGCCGCCAAGCCTGGGAGAAAAGGCGCACCATCTTCATTATTTCCTATTCCTCGTGACTGGCCATTGAGTAAATTTTATGGAATTACCTTTAAACTACTAAAGTGATAGCCATCACAGTTGCATCCGGATGAGGCCGGGGGGTGAGTTTAAACCCTCACTTCGCAAGAAACAGCTTCCTTAGGCATAAACGGCCGTATACACACACACACACACACACACACACACACACTCACGCACACACACACACAAGCGTTCTTCTTCATGGTACCTTCCATCTATCGTTGCGCCCGCGTTAGAGAACGCAGAAAACTAAAAAAAAAGGTTTTATCCATCAAGTACTAACTTCGTATATATGCTATATAGATATGTGTTACAGTCACATTTCTCCCTGAAAACCCCACCTTCTTCAATTTCTCCCTTTTTTTAGATTATCTATCAGTCATAACAATTTTCCGCAACTATAATTTACAATGGTATTTTTTGATAAAATCTATGAAATCGCAGTTTCCTGTGAACTATTATTTCATTGTGTCCCTTGCGCATGTCGGTATTCTGATATATATTATATATACTAGCCGCAAAGCCGCCCTCCGGGGACTTTTTGGCTAGCTCCTGCGGAGGGCTATTGGTGGGTCGGCCCCACCAAACACCGCTTTTTTGGAGAGTGTGTTTGGTGGGCCTTCGGCCCACCAAACACACTCTTTGTGTTTTGGTCCCGGGCCCCCCAAACACAGACTCTCTAGATAGCCCCTTCTAACTTTCCTGAAATCATGGATGTAGAATGTATGTATTAACGCCTTACCCATCCCCCCCCCACCCATTCACTCACCCTTACCCATCACCACACACCCATTCACTCACCCATTTCCCATCACCTCCCACCTATTCCCTCACCCATCACCCCCCACCCATTCACTCACCCATCACCCCCACACCCCTTACCCATCACCCCACCCATTCACTCACCCATTCCCATCACCCTACATCAAGGTTTTTCCTCAATTCTCGCAAACCCACATTTTTTTCACAAATTTTCGCTAATAGGCTGCTAAAAAAAAAGAGAAAAAAAGTGATCGGATCATCTCATAAGTGGGCTTAAAACCTTCCCCTGGTCAGCTGGTTCCAAACTGTGACATATGATGGAATTTTCCCCCACGGGGGGGCGGCACCTATCGCGGACAGACAGACAGACACCACTTTTGCTTATATTATTATAGACTACCGCAAAGCCGCCCTCCGGGCGGCCTTTTTGGCTAGCTCCTGCGAGGGCTATTGGTGGGCCTTCGGCCCACCACCTGTTTGGTGCCGATGGCCCACCAACACAGACTCTCCAGATAGCCCTTCTAACTTTTCCTGAATCATGGATTGTAAAATGTAGGTATTAACGCCAACCCATTCACATCATCCCCAACCCATTCACCCGCCATTATGCCCATTGCACCCCAACCCATTCACCTCACCCATTAGGGCTATTGGTGGGCCTCGGCCCACACCGGTGGTTATTGGTGGGCCTTCGGTCCCCCAAACCATACTCCCAGATAGCCCCTTCTAACTTTCCTGAATCATGGATGTAGAAATGTATGTATTCCCCCCACCCTTCACTCACCCATTACCCATCACCCCATCCCACTCACCCCTTACGCCAATCCACCCACCCATGTAGTCCTGGGGCCGCTAAGGACCGATTTCAAGAGTGGGTATGGGGACTTCCGGTAAAAAGCAGCAACTGTTTGTTCAGCATTCTACAGTGGCCTAGCTTATGATTTTGAGAGTGGAACAACGATCCAATTACTCTAGAGCGCTCTATGAACCATTTTTGTGATAACGGCTAATTTTCACTTAGAAAAATATTGAATGAAATCAGATTCGCCTTAAGGGCAAAAGAAATATTCGTATATGCCACATCCACTAGTTTTGTTATTTTTTTCATCCCTTCTTATACTTCAAGTCCACTTTTCAAAATTTTTAACCAGGACAAACCGGTTTTTCTGTTCTATTACAATGGAATTTAGGCTTACATGTATGACCGTGATTACTGCACTTACGTAGCTGTTACTTAGTTGATGCAACAATGTCTGCTAACTGTTTTTGTTTTTAGTGTGTTTCAGAATTTTGAAGAGCCCCAGTCCCTCTCTGTGTTGATTTGTTCCAGCGTGGTGGCAGTCTGCCAGAAGAAAAACCTCTGAGCCACTTCGCTTCCCTTAGAATGCACATGGAGCGGACGAAGTCGGCGCCAGCTGTCTAGTGGATCTTTCCTTGAGAAAGTTGACTCCGTTCAGAGAACTCAGCACGCTTCTCCAGTGCTCTTGCATTGGTGCTTGCACAGACGTGGATGAGTTGTCAGGAATCATGCACAGTGGCACAAATCATGTCACTACCAATTCACACAACAGAAACCTGGCCAAGGGCCGAAGAAGCGAGGGAGAGATAGCACTCCTGCTCCAGAAGACCGATGCCGTCGTCAACGCAAAATGTTTCGACAAACCAGCTGCATCATTTTGCACCAGAGAAAGATGGACTCCTGCATGAGTTCAAAACCCTATGGCCGATGACAATGTTAGGTCAATGGCCGAGATATGTTGGATTCAGATTTGTTGACACAGGATTGAGGTGTCGGTGACCTCATTGCCTGGAGGCCAAGTACCATCTTGCTTGCTTGGTTGGTACTGCGGATCGTCACCTGTTCCCTGATCATGAACAGGGAAAACCTTACAGGAGTGCCGTTAACCAGACAAGAAAGGCCCGAGCAAGAGCATTTGCTGAGCTTGTTCACTTACATAGAGAATGAGTGGAAGGAAGGCACCTTGCTCCTTCAAGTTTGCTTCCCTACGGCATCTCTAACGAAAGTCGTGTCTTGCTGACTTTGCATCGGAGTGAAGTCCAAACAAAGTCGCTTTAAAGAGCAAGATCCTGAAGCACTTTCCATATTCACAGAGCAAAGTGATGGAAAAAATTCTACTTGTCTTTGAAAAGGCTGCAACAAATGCTGAAACATGCGCATAGGAGACTGACTATGAAGGAGATGCACTAGATTTTGGCAAAGCTGCCAGGATTGGTGCGAGAGGACATCTTTCGTTTCCTGTGGTTTCAACTTCAGGTGGCTCCTTTCCCCCCTGACTGCCAGAAGAACTCTGTTCCAGCCAACCTCAAAGAGTAATGGTTACCAATGGCTGATTGAAAGGAGCTGACTTGAAAAGATCAGGACTGCACAGATTCCCAGGCCTGGTCTGCACTGCCTCACAGTCATACTCCCTTCCACTGCAAAGAGAGCCAGAGAGAGACAAGCAAATACCAAGCAGTCGATCACGCATTCGTTGGAAATTGAGCCACCCCTAGCCACCTACATTGGCCTGAACCTCCCACACGCAGACTAGGTCAAGAAAACTTGTTACCCAATGCATGGACTTTGGGCCCTGAGTGTCAGTTAGACCGGGTGCTCCACCTAGAGAATCACCTGGCTACTGCTGTGTTTAGGACATGAAGAGAAAGGGAGTTGTGTGGGCCCAGTCCAGTTCTCTTCAGCTCTTCGCTGTATGGGCCCTTGATAAGATTGCCCACAACCCCTCAAGCACAACAGCCACAGTAATCATTCCATGGGACAGGTATCAGCCGGTTCCAGTTTCCTACCAGTTCAAACATGGGGCATCGCCCATAGGGTATCAGCCTATCCCTTCTAAAAAACACCACCCGGACCTAGACTTGCCTGAAAACTTCACCACTGTTCGAGCTGTGGCACTTCGGAAGGAAAGCGTGGCTGTGCCGAGGACTTCGTATGGACATCCGACACCCATCAGTGGACACCTTGACAATGCCCGCGACGAAGAGAACAAGTGTCTGCGAACATGCCATTTTGCTCATTGGAAAGGAAAGTTTGGTCCAGGTGAGATGCGGTTGCCTGGTCTGCTTACCAACCGCCTCCTGTGAGAGAGCCCCCCCGTGACTTGCAGCCTCCTGCAATCACTCAGCTCCTGCCGGCTCGTCAGTGAGAAGGCTGCCACTGCAGCAATGGTCAAAATGGGAATGAATTTCTGGTGAACCATACAGTTTCTGCATCCTGGCAACTTCCTGTCATTGCCTTAGATGCTCCCTGTATCAACTGGCCAAGTTTCGTTCAGTGGCAACTGTGCCGCACACACATGGCGAAGACAAGTACGTGGTCATCTTTGGAGGTCTCGCATGTTGAGATGGCTGTTTGGAAGACACTTGGGGACTACTTGGAGGATACAGGCTGGAACATAAACCGCATTAACTCAGCAGCATTGCTCGTCTGGCACTGGCGAACTCTTTCCTGACGGCCTCAACAACACCTCACGAAGACCAGACAGCGCCACTCAAGTCAGATGCTTCGCACTGGCCAAGATGCAGCGGGAATGCTCACCAAGAGGCAGTTTGGTGAACACCAAGCAATGATGAAGGTTTTGAGGCATGGAGACAGGGACATGGCTGCCAGGAGTCCAACATTCCCATTACTGGGATAACCCATCCTGCGGCTGGAAATTCTTAGGCCTGATCTCTTTGTACGTGCACCCAGAGAACAAGATTTTCCCCTTATACGTATGAGACCTGAAAAGCCTTGTGCCATGGTCTTCGCTCGGGACCACCAGAACTATGCCAGGTGGCTCCCGTTGCATATCAGGGACATGGAGAGTCTGCCCCCTAGCAGTTTCAACACCAATTCGAAGTCAACGGCAACTGGGTCGTTTTCGGAAACAGCCAAGAGGTTCTCCACTATAGACCCATTGAACCAAGCCCACGACAAACAACAGCTTGAGGAACGGTGAGGAGGAGTCAAGTGTGCCTTACCGTGCGAACCCAATTTCCTTCAGGAGTGGGGATGGTTTGCCGGGACCGGGCAGGGGCGCGAACTCCTGGCAGAGTTTCGGGGGCAGTTATGCCGACCCCCAAATGATGACCAGTACCATCACGAGGAGGGTCTATGCTACCCGAAGACTATCCATAAGAAACTGTGGACCCTTATCCAGGTCAATCAGTGATGATGGGAAACCCATTCAAGGATGACCCCCCAGAACTCCTGGCACTTGACACACGGTGAATGTCATCGACCTACCTGTTGTCCACAGTCCGCACAGTAGAGCCTGTTGGCAAGAAGCAGTATGAGACATACAAGAGTCAGTTTGACAGATGCTACACACTCCATCATGACCCAATTAAGAAAAACAAATTGCCCTGTTCAGATCGCCAACACCAAAGACGAAGAGTAGCAGGTCGGACAAGTGTCTATGCTGAAGGGATTACGTGGCCCTCTTTTCCCGTCTTCTACAATAGTCACACAGCACCGGGATGGGGACCTGGAACACCTTCTTCAAGCATGATAATCACCCATACCCCCCGTTCTTTGGCTGAAAGAGGGAAGCTTGCGACAAGGGAAGAATTCCGATCTCCCCAACATTCTGGGCCAGAAGACGCAAGACGAACCTCTGGCTCATTTGATTGTTAGAGTGCTCGATGGTGCTGCTGTGGTACACCCTCCTCCCAGTGACTGGCATCACTAATTTGAACGATTATCAAGTGGAGTAGTTTGTTCCCACATCATGAGGCAATGGAAACCTCTATGAGAGTAATGTGGTATTAGAAAGGTACCTGGACCACAGTATCAAAGAAATCATACCAAGAGAAACGGGGAAAGGTGTACGAAGGAATGGTGGCAGGCCAGACAGGTCCCAGGGACAAATTTGCCCTATTTCTGCGTGACCCCACAAACAAGGTAGAACTCTTCCAGTTCCTATCAGAGAAAGATTGTTCCACTACCTTCCCAGACTGAAAGCAGTTCTTTGCAACATCTGGAGCCTCTGTATTCTGCAGTGGCACTGACCGCTGTCGATGCCCCATGTGACCACGAAGAGGCAGACACAAGAATTGTTTCCTCTACAGATGCCCTAGAGAGTGGATGCACCACATTCTTGGTACGCACACGTGGATACTGGACGTTCTTGTCATCCTCATCCGGGAGTTCACTTTCTAGCCAGCCAGGTATCCATCGGCTGACATCTGGGTCGGCCTTCGGCAGTGGCCAAGAACTTTTTCCTTTTCCTACACATCAATGCCATCGGTAGACTCTGGGCAAAGAGAAGTCCACAGGCTACCAGTGTTCCACAGCGGTCACAGTGGGTGTGATACGACTTCTTCTTTCTTTGGAAAGGGGAAAAAGTCGTTTTGGAGCATGGGTTCCTATACCGAAGTCACGTATGCCTCAACTTCATCGTAAACATCCACATTCACAAATCACCGTGGGATTGCCAGAGTTCAGATGCTGGAACGTTTCACAGTCGTTATATATGACAAAGACCAGACCCTCTGTGTCGGGATGAAGCAAGAAAGGACTGTTCTGCCCAGAAAACAGAAGATGGAGAACATTTCCCCAACTCAACAGGCCCTGCTGCAGCCACCCAAGCGTGCATTGGTGACCAGGCTGGCTATCTGGACAACCTGGGTCACCAGTCCCCAACACAGACACCAACTGCTGAAAGGCTGCGGTTGGACCTGGATTGCAGAACAAAGTCCTGGGTTCCTGTCTGGAGCTCGCGCCCTGCGGCAGCAAAGGCTTAGAGTGACTTGTGAAGTGTCCTGCAAGAAGTTCTGCAGGGTTGTGGGCGGGAGATGTTCATTGCAAGAAAGCCAGCTGGAAATGCACCGAACTGTGCAGGCTTCAATGGTGAGGAAGTAGAACACAAAATATTACAATATGAATCTACCTGCATTGTGATAACTGGTGCTTAACAAGAAGCATGGCTTCCTGCAGCTGTACGGAAGAACGATTGTTGTCATATGATCTTAATGAATACTATTTTTCATAATGGCACCGTCAGTAATTAACCCTGTCTTTTGAATTGGCAAGGAGTAATGTTTTAATTCGTGTTCTGCTAATAAACTACTGGCATTTCGCCGATGTCCGCAGGGGAGTTTTAAGAGTCCGAATAAATATTGAATTTATGTTTTTTTTGACAGCCAGATTGGATATTTTTGTTCTGGAGTTTATTGATATAATAATAAGATACACTTGCATCCAATAACATTAAATCCTTATGACTATTTCTTTTAAAAAACCCATTTACCCTAATTTCCCACAATGCGGAAAATGTCAAAATAATAAAGTAATCGTTCCTTAAGCCACTGAGTGATGGGATCATTTGTCTCCCTCTCAAATCATAGCTAGGAGCTGTAGAGTGCCTGAAAAATTTTTTGGTGCATTTATCCGGCATGTCCCCAGCATTTCACTAAGCTGCCGGACTACATTTCACTCACCATTACCCTCACCATCACCCCCCACCTATTCCCTCTCCCATCACCCATCACCCCCCAACCACATCCCCCCCACTCCATGTCACTCACCCTCACCCCACCCCATTCACCCATCACCCACCCAATTCACTCACCATTACCCATCACCCACCCTACATCAAGGTTTCCTCAATTCTCGCAACCCACATTTTTTTTTTCACAATCTCGCTAGTAGGCTGCTAAAAAAAAAAGAAACAAAAAGTGCATCGGATCATCTCATAATTTGTGCTTAAAACCTTCCCATCGGTCGAGGCTGGTTCCCAAAACTGTGACATGATGTGGATTCCGCCTACGGGGGGCGTGCATCCCTATCGCGGATAGACAGACAGACACACTTTGCTTATATATAATATATATTATATATATATATATATATAAATATATATATAATATATAATATATATATATATATAATATCATCGCTCCATTGCGCCCCCTATTCATTACATCAATAACTGTGTCTTAAGCGTCCTGCACTCATTTGTTCGCCTTCTGTGGTAACCTCATATATTCCCCTCGGACCTCCTTCCCCCTTCCTACTGCCGGGATCCCCAGACGGATTCACCGCCTCATGGTTTGTGGTGCAGTAAAAAGGGGGCGTTGGGACGCATCTCGCGCACTGCAGGACTATCGATGTTTGGTCACCACCAAGTGCGATGAGTTTTCTCGTCATGCCAGGTAAATTAACACTTACATGACTGTTAAGTTTTAGATTTACGTCAGGAGGAAGATTTTAACGTAGTAACACTGTGATCGTATTTCGTGTTCATGACTAAGTATATTTCTAATGCGTGAGGATGTTTACCTGTTCACATGTTTACCTGTTCGTACATTGTTTGGCTTGGCTCTAAAGATTTCTAAGGTCAGGGAAAACCGCGGCGTCCCTCCCGGTGATTGGCGGGAGGCCCAGCGCCACACTGAGCGGCCACAATTTTGGTAGATGGCAGACTCACGACCCTCTCGAGACACCCGTCGTCCCGCGAGGCTCACCGGGAGGTTGTTCTCATCAGCAGTGGTGGGGAGGCGAGGGGGAGATAAAGACGTGGGGTTGTTGTGGGTTGGGACTCGTGCCGCTGCGGGGCAACCATTGCGGTATACAAGTTTTCTTGTTCCTCTTATCCAGTGATTTTCATGCTCGAAACACTTGGCTCACAAGGGAGGAATTTCTTACTGGGAAGGAAATCTAAACTAGAAAATAATAGACTAAGTATATATATATATATATATATATATATTATATACATATATACTAGCCGCAAAGCCGCCCTCCGGGCGGACTTTTTGGCTAGCTCCTGCGGAGGGCTATTGGTGGGCCTTTGGCCCACCACCTGTGTTTAGTGGGCCTTCGGTCCACCAAACACAGACTCTCCAGATAGCCCCTTCTAACTTTCCTGAAATCATGGATGTAGAAATGTATGTATTAACGCCTTACCCATCACCCCCCACCCATTCACTCACCCATTACCCATCACCCCTCACCCATTCACTCACCCATTACCCATCACCACACACCCATTCACTCACCCATTACCCATCACCCCCCACCCATTCACTCACCCATTACCCATCACCCCTCACCCATTCACTCACCCATTACCCATCACCACACACCCATTCACTCACCCATTACCCATCACCCCCCACCTATTCCCTCACCCATCACCCATCACCCCCCACCCATTCACTCACCCATCACCCATTACCCATTACCCATCACCCCACCCACTCACTCACCCATTACCCATCACCCTACATCAAGGTTTCCTCAATTCTCGCAACCCACATATTTTTTTCACAATTCTCCCTAATAGGCTGCTAAAAAAAAGAGAAAAAAAAAAGTGATCGGATCATCTCATAAGTGAGCTTATAATGTGCTCCTGGTTGAGCTGGTTCCAAAACTGTCCCATATGATGGGATTGTGCCACGGGGGACGGCACCTATCGCGGACATACACACAGACACACTTTCGCTTATATTATATATATATATATATATATATATATATATATATATATATATCTATATATATATAATATATGTATATATATATAAAATTATAATATATAAATTATATATATATATAGAGAGAGAGAGAGAGGATATATATATATAATATTTATAATATATATATATATATATATATATATATATATTATATATATATATATGATATAAATATAATATATATATATATATATTATATATATATATATATAATATATAATATATATATATATATATATTATTTTAAACATGATCATTCTCTCTCTCTCTCTCTCTCTCTCTCTCTCTCTCTCTCCTCTCTCTCTCTCCTCTCTCTCTCTCTCTCTCTCTGAGACTTTCTTTTCCCTTTTTTTTTTTTCGACACATTTCCCTCTCCCAGTCGCTCAGACGCTTGTATTTCCTAACTTTTTTTTCCTTTCCGTCCTTGTTTTCCCTTATACTTGGGCCACAGAGGGTCGGCGGCGCTGAGGTCACGCTGCCTCTGTCACAATTTTTCACGGCCATGACTTTAGTCTCCAATCCCTCGCCGTCCAGAGCTGAGTCCTTTTTCACTCTTTCTTCAACATGTTTATTCCCGGTCTTAACCACCACCTCTGCCTCACCTCCTTCCACGTCGGCCTTGCCTCCAGCCGTTTTTTTTGTTTTTGTTTTATCTCCTCTTTTCCCTATTTCTATTATCTCTTTCTTCGCTTTCTCTCAATTAAGTGTAATATATATATATATATATAATATATATATTATATATATATATTATATATATTATAGTAATATATATATATATATTATATATATGTGTGTGTATTTATATACCTATCAATCAATCAATCAATCAATCATTGGGGGCATACGCCGGGGGGGTCGCGTCGCCTCGCCACTCTACGACGCCACTCCCGGGGTCACCATACGTGAATCCCCATGCAAGCCTCCTTTCCATAACCAAGCACTCTCGACAGGAAACATCAATTTGCTCCAGCCACGAGCCTTGTGAGAGGCCCCCTTGGCCTCCTCCACGCCAGATTCTCTTACAGATACAACCCGGTGGGAAGGACCGGTTTCAGGGTAGCGTGCCACATACCCATAGAGCCGAAGTAATAGTAATAGGCCTCGATTCATTCTCACGGTGCAATCGCTGATTTAGCACGTAATCATACCAGCGATACCCCATGATTCTGCGAAAAAATGTATTACCAAAGGCATCGATTCGCCTCTTCAAGTCGCTATTTAGTGTCGGTGTCTCACAACCATAGAGTAAGACAGGGATCACAAGCGACTTGAAGATCCGGATCTTTGTCCTTCTGCACACGTACCGACAACGCCCAATAGTTGTGCTGACGAGTCCATAACACCGTGGGCTATGCCAATCCACCGGAAGACGTCTTAATGTGACCCGCCGTCATTATGGATTGCGCTACCAAGGTATGTAAAACTTTCCAAGATCTCAATTATCTTGCCGCACGCATGCATGAACAGACTGTATTGTTTCATCTAGTAAGCCTCCAAACACCTAGACCTTGGTCTTAAGCCAGGATACCTCAAGTCCCAAAGGCTTCGCCTCCTCGTGCAGCGCCTCGAGAACCATCACCAGTACAGGACCTTCCTTACTTTGGGGGTTGATAAATGAGTACCCGGGGTAACCTGGGGAAGGTAACTGTGGTAACCCGGGTGTCACACTAGCCCTGTGTCCCGGGATAACGGGTCCCCACCCACCACAGGCTCTAAGGGCTAATGCCACGGAGATGAGCACCGAATGCCACGCTCAGCTTAGCGTATGATCCCATTTTTACCTTTTTACCTATATATATATGCAATGGATAATATTTTCACTTTTATGAATATGATAAAATGTGGTTGAATGATTGACTTCAATTTTAATTAAATGCTGTATGTTAATTATTAATTGCAATTTAATTGTATCTGATTGAACTTCCCTCTTCTCATTCGACTATTAGAGATATTTCATAATCGTATGATAGTTTCATGTTTCACCGTAATTGGCGAGACTTGAACAGTGTTAATACATAAAGAAATACGACTATTTCAATATCCAAACAGTTCAGATATTTTCCCTCAAAAAATTAGTATCTACATCTTTATATCTGCTCGTAATATTTTTTCTTAATCTTTAAGTCCGCGTAAAGCCGCGTCACCAAATAAAATAAATACAGCGTCAGGGGAGCGTTGTTATTGTAGTTGTGACTCGTAGTGCTGCAAGTCAGTGTTTGTGTGGCGACTCAGGGTTCAGGGGCATGATAAATTATGATAAATGACAGCATGATAAATTATGTGTTGAGATCAAGTGGAAATATACTCAAGCGTCTGAAAATAGGTTTTGTTCTTCATTACTTTGTGCCTTGATGACCCCCCGATGAGACTGTGGAGGCGTGGCACTGAAAGGTCGTGGCACTGCAATGGCGTGGACCCTACAAATGGGAGTAAGAGCATGTGAAATGCGGAGGGCCGGGAGATCTGGGAGGTCTGGGAGGGCGTGGGGCTAAGAGAGTGTGAGGTAAGCAGATCATTCAACGGAAATAGACGAAGGCCAAGCTGTCCCCACTTTAAAGTAAATAAGATGGTGATGAATCCATGACTTTTTGTGTTGTTATCCATTATTGGCCACAAAGCCAAGTCGGGAACTGAGGTGCAAGACGGTCTGGCAGGGAAAGAGGGCGGCGAAGGGGAGCCACGGCAGGTACACGCTGGAAAAAAAGGAAAGTTTTAGAGGAAGGGAAAGGACAGTGGAAGGGAAAACTTTAAGCAAAGTAGAGAGGCAAGACAGGGGAAGGTAAAATATTGCATGGGAGAGGCAGATAAATGGAGAGACTATAGCATATAAAGGGAAAGAGGAGGGAAAGGTCTGATAAGGTAAGGGAAAGGAGGGGAAAGTTAGCAAAGGTGAAGCAGGAGAGGAGAAAGTTTAGTGGGACGAGACAAGAAGCCTAGTGTATTATAAGTATTAAGCGTACTTATAATTAGCATTATACGAAGGTAAGATAGATAGGAGAGGGCTGTCACGAGAGGAAACAAGAGGAAAAAGGAATACGTGACAAGGAAGGGTCAGGATGGTAAAGAGGGACGGTCAATGAACAATATGAAATACGTAACAAAGAAAGGAAAAAGACCATAACTATACTATGTATTAACAAAAAGTTACATATATGCTCTTATTTTACCAGTTTTTTTTAAGCTGTGCTTGCTCTCATACCTTTCCTCGTAACAAATTTTTATTTTCTTCCTTCATTACCATGGATTACCCTCCTTCCTACCCGCCCCTCTTCACCTTCATTCAATACGCTCACGGTTCCATGTTGTCTTCTATCCTAACACTTACTGCTTACTATTTATCGTATGCCACCTGGTCCGATGTACATATCACTCACACTTATTTATATCTTCCTCTTCCTTCTTCAGTTGTTCCACTCTTCCTCCTCCTCCTATTTCTCGTCTTCCTCATTTTTTTGTATCTACTGGTTATGTTCCTCTTCCTTTTACTGAAGCCATATAATGTGCTATATTTTCCTTCATAATAGTAAGTTACATTAGTATATTGTTATCAAACAGTCTAGTTGGGACCAAGCATTTTACTGACGTTTCTAAATCATTTGTAATTTTATTCATCCTTTGTAATTTTATTTTATAATCGTCCTCCAACTCCTACAGCTTTCCATTGCTTCATTTCATGCACCTTTTTGACTTAATCCTGGCGCTTCCAGTCTATTATTTTCAGCAAATCTTTTCAATACCTTGTTTTTGCCGGGTTTTACCTTGTCCTGCACTCTAATACATTTTGGGACACCTCCCCTTTTCCCTTTCCCTTCCCTCCCTTTCGCATTGAACCTTTTCCCCAACCTTCATTTAAAATCTATAGAAAAAAAGTAGCTGAAAAAAAATCCTCTCTCTCCTCTTCCTTCCTCTCTCTCTCTCCTCTCTCTCTCTCTCCCTCTCTCTTTCTCTCTCTCTCTCTCTCTCTCTCTCCTCAGGGATGGAGATTTTTTTGGGTTTTGTTTTTCGAATCGAATACAATCAAATACAGAAATTAGGTGTTTTCGTAATCGTAACGAAAAATTTGTTTTATAAATAAAAACCTTTCATTGTTTTCAAATATTTTGGAAAAAATTTTTCGTATTCTTGAATAATCGACGAATAATTTAAAATTTTTATTATCAGAAAAATGTAAAGAGTTTAGTTCCTTAAACTTAGCTTTTGGGGGGAGTGTTAGTACAGGTTTTTAAACCGGCGCAGGGTGTCGTCGTATTTATCAATTCCCACTTCCATTGGCGACGATGCTTTGCCCAGGTTAAAACAGGCTCATTGTTTGGGTTTTTTTCTACTGTCTTTACCCTTGGAATTACAGTACAACAGTACGCGGTGCTCCGGGAGGTTACGTGAATTTTTGTCCCGTAAAGTGGCCCGACATGGTTTCTTTCGTAAAAGGTTTTGGGAATTTTGGGAAAAAAATAAACTAATATGTCCCTGTGTAATTAAAGGTGTGATACCCTGCAGAAACTGGCACCGTCAAATCTTATTGTTGTTTTCCAGCATAAACCTTTGAGAGCGCTATGCCGATTTTCTCAATAAGGTATTTATCAACGAAAACTATTCATGAATGCATTCATGAATAATTTTATGAAGTACTCGTATTTCTATTCGAATTAACAGTTTATCAGTGTATTCGTGTTCGTATTTGTATTCGTAGGAATTTGTAAGTATTACACAGTAAGTATTTGTAAGTATAGGAAAGTATTCGTAGTCGTATTCGAATACATGTATTCACTCCATCCCTGCTCTCTCTCTCTCTCTCTCTCTCTCTCTCTCTCTCTCTCTCTCTCTCTCTCTCTCTCTCTCTCTCTCTCTCTCTCTCTCTCTCTCTCTCTCTCTCTCTCTCTCTCTCTCTTTCTAAAAGGTCACACGCAATATTCCACAGAGCAAATAAAAGTTTTCCTGATCAATTATATCTAGGTATATTTGTAAAATAACGCAAGACCATAAAAAAAATAACAAGCATAATACTAAAAGATATAATATAATAGAATAGATATAATAGAAGTCAAATATATAGCTATATAGATTAGCAATTAATAAACCAACATTGATATTATGCACATAAACAAGCAAGTAGTGAAGAGAGATATCAATAATACTCGCATTTGAATTAAGAAAAAAAGGAATGAAAGACAAAAGGAAAGATAGAACAACAGAAAAGGATAACAAAAGTCATAAGAAAGAATAAGGAAAAAAGTTTCTAAGAAAGATATTAAGGTAGCAATAAAAGACAATAATGATTATTGAAATATGAAAGGGGAAAAATAAGGAAATAAAGAAAGACAAAACAAAACGTAATTGACGAAAGGTAAGGTCGACAACATACAAAGAAAATAAGTAATGAATTTGAGAAACACATAATTACATTTGCTTTTTATCTTCTCTCGTAAAATTGACATCATGAATACTTCCCATCGGCAGGAGTGTTAATTAATGCCTGAATTACCTGTCCTGTGCCACTGCAGGTGAGGGAAGCGTCGTGATGGTAATCAACATTAATTAATTAATATACTGCATGAACCCTGATGTGTGAGGATGTGTTAATGTGGCAGAAGATTCAGTGGTAGTGATTGTCATGGTGTAGGTGGTTGTCGTGGTGGTAGTTGTACAGGAGCAGTAATAGATATAGTAGTAGGAGTAGTAGTACAGGAGCATTAGTAAAAATTTAACGAAAACCTAGAAAAAAATAGTAGAAAGCTGATTTTTTCAGGGGAGCTCCAGAAAACCATAAGCATGTCCACTGTGCAAAGTTCTGCAAATTCAACCTGGTGGCATTTTCAGAATTGAAGATGGCCGCTATAACAATTTGCGATAAATGGTTAAAATACCAAAATCGGCATAACTGGCAACTTATTACAGTGGACCCATGCCATGTTCATTTTGAGTTAAAATAATTAGCATAAAGTGTAATTACTAGTATATTATAATAATAGTTAATTATAATAATATAATAATTATAATCTGCGTGCTAGCAGTACAGCCAGAGATGCTAAAGACTATGAGACCTTCCTCAACTGGCTCAAAGTACACTCTCCATTTTCATATGGAGACCATGATGCTCTGGTCTGTGTAGCAAGCGGTGTTGTTGCTGGCAAGTGTGTAAATGCAGATCAAGCATTTGATATTGGTGTCAAGGCTGCTTCTGTAATGACTGGCGAAACCTATGCTGACGTAAAATTAAAACGAAAAGACCGTGTGACCAGCATCAGTGGTGACAAAAATCAGGTCACTGTGCGAGGTGTTGAGGTGGAGGTGAATAGAACAGTATTGTTCATGAGGGTCACATGTGTGATCCGGGAGAGTTCTGAGATGGAGGAATATCTGCTTCACGAGTTTGCCAAACAGCCACCCTCCCTATTCGATAAAGGTATCATGAGGAAGAACACTAAGAGTATCCTTGCTAGTGTTCTCAAGTCGAAAGTGAATGTCCATCTAGAACTTCCAGATAATGCACGTTTCGTCCTTGATGGAGGACATCTTCTTCAAAGCTTGCCATGGCCTGCTGATCCCACATACAACCAGGTGTGTGACCAGTATGTATCCCATGTTCTTGTTCACTATGGGCCAGGTAGTATAGTAGTGTTTGACGGATATGGCAGTGCTTCTTCAACTAAAACTGCGGAACAGCAGCGAAGAGCCAAACAAAACACTTCTCCTGACATTGTCTTTGAGTTGGAAATGAAAACCACAACATCAAAAAAGGCATTCTTGGGTAATGGCAGGAATAAGGACCGATTAATCCAAAAATTAAAGGAGAAATATGAGGCTGTGGGTATAATTGTCAAACAGAGTGTTGCAGATGCTGACTGGCTGATTGCATCAAGTGCCATGATTACATTAACTGTCATAGATGGTGCCCCAACTCAAAATTCGCCTGTCGTTGTCGTGGGAACTGATACTGACTTGCTGGTGATGATGGTCGCACAAGCCACCCCAAACATGAATCTTCATATGCTCTGTGGACGGAACCCTTTGCATATGTACTGTATACGTGAAATCCAGGAAGCTTGTTCTAACATCAAACAACACCTGATGTTTGTACATGCAATCACTGGATGTGATACTGTGTCTTCCATATACAATCAAGGGAAAAAAAGGGCCCTTCAGCTGTTCGATAGTGATGACAATTGGGACTGTTTGAGTGTTTTCTCTCAGTCTGACAGCAGTCAGGATGAGATAGCACGCATAGGAGAGTTGTTTCTACTAAAGCTGTATGGAGCTGTCCGGTCAAATTCACTGGACAAGCATCGCTATGTTATGTACTTCCGATCTACACGTAGAGCGTCCTTATCCTCATCTGGTTTCAAGTTGGAATCAATCCCTCCAACTTCAGCAGCTGCCAAGTTCTATAGCTATAGAACATACCATGCTGTTAGGCAATGGCAGGGAAATGAACTACCACCAAATGAGTGGGGGTGGGAGTACAGAGAGGGGATACTTGTTCCAATCTATACCGATAGGCCTGTTGCTCCCGAGAAGGTACTGAAAATGGTATCTTGCGGCTGCAAGGTAGGGTGTGGAAAGTCATGTCGTTGTTACAAGGCACGGATGGAGTGTACCATAATGTGCACTGGTTGCAGTGGGTACAATTATAAAAATTCGCATGTTCTTGATGTGCAAGGCGAAGGGGATACCACTGATTAGACATTCCTTCAACATATGGTTGGGTTATTTGTGGTTTCTAATTGGTGTTTTGTACAATATAACATAGTTTGGCTATTATAAAGGTAACGTACATAACATAGTTGTGGTATTATTAAAATAAAAAAAATAAAAAAAATATTTTTCTTCACCTTATTGAATTTATGCTAATTATGTCAACTCAAAATATTTTTTATGGCTGCATTGTATTCAGCACACTCTAAAACATAGATGTACACACACAAATCTTATTACTACGAACTCGGATGGATGATCATAGTACTTTTCATTTTATCGTTAATTGTGATGGCGGCCATTTTGAGTTATGAAAATGCCACGAGGTTGAATTTGCAGAACTTTGCATAAGGGCGATATATACAATATTTTGGAGCTCTCCTGAAAAAATCTGCTTTCTACTATTTATTTCCACCTTTTAGCTAATGCTCCTGTACTATAGTAGTAGAAGTAATAGAAGTAGGCAGTACAAAAAGTAACAGTAATACTTAAGGTGGCAGCAGTAGCAGTTATAAGACATAAATAAGAACATAAGCAAATAAGGAAGCTACAAGAGGCCGTGAGGCCTACACGTGTTAGTTCCTGTTACCTAACACTACCTACATCCACCTTTCATCCCCATCCATGAACCTATCCAGCCCCTCTTTAAAGCTCCCTAATGACTCCGCACTAACTACCTGTCTACTGAGTCCATTCCAGTCATTCACCACCCTATTTGTGAACCAGTTTTTCCCTATTTCTTTTTTAAATCTACGCTTTTCCAGCTTGAATCCGTTACTTCTTGTTCTACCCTGGTTAATAGCCGTAAGAACTTTTCCTACCTCTCCTTTATTAAATCCCTTTATCCACTTAAAAACTTCTATCAGATCGCCCCTTACTCTGCGTCTCTCGAGTGAGTTCTTTAATAGCTCCAATCTCTTCTCATAACTAAAGTTACGCATCCCTTGAATAAGTTTGGTCATCCTTCTCTGCACTGATTCTAACAAGGCTATATCCACCCTGTAATATGGAGACCAAAACTGAACTGCATAGTCTAGGTGAGGTCTGACTAGAGCCAGATAAAGCTTTAGAATAACTTCCGCACTTCTACTTTTAACACTTCTGGTAATGAAACCTAACACTCTATTAGCTCTATTTCTAGCCTCAATACATTGTTTCCTAGGTCGGAGGTCTGGGCTCAGCCTTACTCCAAGATCTTTTTCACCTTTTGATCGTTTCAGCGATACATTGCGTATGGTGTATCTATTACCAGGGTTTTTTCTACCAACATTCATAACGCTGCACTTATCAATATTAAATTCCATCTGCCATCTATGTACCCACTCATTAAGTTTATCTAAGTCTCCCTGCAATATGTTTACATCAGACTGTGATCCAATAATCCTGCCTACCCTTAGTATCATCAGCAAACTTGCTGATATCACTGCTAATCCCACTATCCAAGTCGTTGATGTAAATCAAAAATAGTATTGGACCCAAAACAGACCCTTGTGGAACTCCACTTGTCACCTGTCCCCATTCAGATTTAGAACCATTAATTGTAACCGTTTGTTACCTATCACTTAGCCGAGCTCTGATCCAACGAAGAACCTTCCCATCTATTCCATGAGCCTTAACCTTATTTAAGAGTCGCTCGTGTGTTACTTTGCCGAGTGCCTTACTAAAGTCCAGGTATATTATATCATAATCCTTATCATTATCTGCCGTCTCATAAACTTTCCTATAAAAACTCAAATAAAAATTATTAATTGGTGAGATGATGTATCCGCGCTGACCTTGGAACATTCCTTTATCCTACTCCCCCAGTTAATCCCCTCCAGGTGTTTCCTAACCCTGCATAATTGGCCTTTCCAGCTGTTACCGCGCTGATCTTGGAACATTTCTTACCCTCCATCCGACACCCCCTGTTAATCCCCACCAGGTGTCTTCTTAATCCTGCATAATTAGCCTTTCTGAAGTCAGGTACTCTTTGCCTATTAACACTTATTTTTCTAACTTCCCATTTTAAGCAAAACCTGATTTCACAATGATCGCTATTTCCTAACTGTCCACCATGTCCACCTCTGTAATTAAATCTTCCCTGTTTGTCAGTAATAAATCTAGAATATTATCTCCTCTAGTAGGCTCCTTGATTGCCTGGCTTAGGAAGTTATCCTGGATTATATTTAACAATTCCTCTGCGTCGTTGTCTCCTATAATTAAATCCCAGTCAGAATTCCTAAGATTATTATATCTGCAAGCCTCGTTTATTTCTTGCCATATAGGAGCTGAATCCTCTTTACATAAGTTTGGAGGCTTATACAGTATACACTACACCCAAAGCCATTTTCTGAGTTCCCTCCGTAACCTCTACCAAAGTCTACTCTATACTGGACTTGCTACTCGTGCCCCGCGCCAACCCGCCCATGACCAGTGGAGGCCAGTTTTGCGATTCTTGACATTTTCGAACATCAGCCCCATTTCCCTTCCTGTGGTTTATCAGTATAAATGACATACTGTTATCTTCGTAAATGTTTGTTCTATAATATTATCAAATAAAAAACAGTAAAATACACTAAAGAAATGCCATTATAAGAGAGTGAAGAAATATGCATGAACTTAATATTCACTTAAACTCTTCGCCATTTAATATTTTGCGAGAAAACATCTTAGATGAAACCTATCAATAGAAGCGGATTTTCATTAGCTTTCCATTTATATATTTCGTTTTCTGATAAATGAATTACCACCATGCATAAATTAGCGTTAACTAAAAAAACCCCATCATCAATCGGATCGGCAAGTAAAAAAGTGTTCCATTAATACAGTAGACTATGGTTTATCAGTATAAATGATACACTGTTATCTTCGTAAGTGATTGTTCTATAATATTGTCAAATACAATACTGTAAAATACACAAAAAAATGCCATTTTGAGACTGAAGAAATATTCACGAACTTAATATTCACTTAAACTCTTCGCCATTTAATATTTTGCGTGAAGACATTTTACATGCAACATATCAATAGAAGCGGGATTTTATTAGCTTTCCATTGATATATTTCGTTTCCTGATAAATGAATTAGAACCATGCATAAATAAGCGTTAACTAAATAAATAACATCAATCGGGAAATTTTCCCGATTGATAAGGCTATTTATTTAGTTAACGCTAATTTATGTATAGTTCTAATTCATTTATCAGAAAATGAAATATATCAATGGAAAGCTAATAAAATTCCGCTTCTATTAATATGTTTCATGTAAAATGTTTTCTCGCAAAATATTAAATGGCGAAGAGTTTAAGTGAATATTAAGTTCATGCATATTTCTTCACTTTCTCATAATGGCATTTCTTTAGTGTATTTTGCAGTTTTTTATTTGATAATATTATAGAACTAACATTTACGAAGATAACGGTATATCATTTATACTGATAAACCATAGGAAGGGAAATGGGAGTGATGTTCGAAAACGTCAGGAATCGCAAAACTGGCCTCCTCTGGAAATAGCCCAAAATGAGTAGCAAGTCCAGTATACAGTAGTCTTTGCCTCTACCCATATAGACTCTATGCCGTCATCTGTTTTTATAACATTATTAACACAACACTGCAATGTATCTCTTGCATAAAGCGCAACTCCTCCTCGCCTGCCTAACCTGTCCTTGTGAAATAAATTATACCCAACTATCTCGACCTCCGGATCAAATACCTTTCCTGACATATCCAACCATGTTTCTATTAATGCTATTATATCAAAATCCTCTACACTATTTATTCCTCTCAGGAAATCTATCTTGTTTAAAATACTCCTACAATTTGTATAGTAAACCTTCAAGCAACTCTTCTTCTTTTTGTCCATTTTCCCTTTATCTTTAACTAAACCCCTCCTCTCTCTCTTCTTACGAAACACTTTAGTTCCCTGCCTTCTGAAACTCCTCCTAGTGTCGCAAGTTTCTTTTACCCCGACCCCATTGTCTAATCCCCGGTTTTCTATCTTAAAAAAGCCTGCAGTGCATCTACCTCCCTTTCAAGCGATTCAGACAAGATCTGAACTCCTTTCCTCGAAAAGTGCACCCCGTCCCTGCGGTAGAGGTAGTTATGCCCGAAAAAAAGGTCCCAGCTGTCGACAAAGGCCCTACCATTTGCAATGAAGAGCCAGCCGGCAATTCAGAGTAATAGCCCTGGAGTACCACAAATCGTCAGCAAAGCGTCTTGGAAGGACACCACACACCACAGGGACCCCACCCCTGTTCCTAACCTTACCTACAGCTTCCTTGAACCGCCGTAGCAATTCCTCACTCCTTACACACTCAACATCGTGTAATGGTGGTATTGGTAATGTATGTTAATATGTTGATATTCTGGCAACCGCCGGCTGGCGCTTGGCGACTGTGCTTTGTCACGGGCAGCCAGGTCGAAGTTAGGTGATAGATATACGGCACAGATAAATTTAGTAAGTCAGTGACATTGAAGTCGAAGCCAGATGGTAGAAAATTCTGAAGAATCAAGACCGTTGCTAACATGTATTCTTAAAAGCTGACAACCATGCTTTTTTCATAGAAGGGATACTTAGAAAACATACTAGGGTGGTTCTCACACTGAAAATTTCTTCTGGTAATTTTCATGGGCTTTGTAAATATGTCCCAATTTTGGAAAAAATACGGGAAAAATTACGCTATCTATAATAATATAGCGAAAGTGTGTCTTCTGTCGTGTGGTGTGTGTGTGTGTGTGGTGTGTTATGGTCCCCCCCCGTAGGCAATCACCTCATATGGCAATTTTGGAACCGGGTTGACCCAGGGGAAGGTCATAAGCCCATATAAGCTTTTGATCCCTTTTTTTTTTTTTTTTTAGCAAGCCTCCATTAGCGAATGTGAAAAAAAAAGTGGGTTGCGAGAATGTGAAACCTTGATGTAGGGTGATGGGTAATGGTGAGTGAATGGTGGGTGATGGGTAAGGGTGTGGGGTGTGGTGAGTGCTATGTGCGGTGATGGGTTGGGGTGATGGTGATGGGTGAGGAAAAGGTGGGGTGAGGGTAATGGTAAATATAGCGAAAGTGTGTCTGTCTGTCTGTCGTCTTGTGTGTGTGTGTGTCTGGTATAGTTCGCCCCCGTGGCGCAATCACCTCATATGCCATTTTGAACCGGGTTGACCAGGGAAAGGTTTAAGCCCAATTATGAGATGATCCCATCAATTTTTTTTTTTTTTGTAAGCAGCCTATTAGCGATATTGTGAAAAAAAGTGGGTGCGAAATTGAGGAAACTGATGCTAGGTAATGGTAATGGTGAGTGAATGGTGTTGGTGGTTGATGATAATGGTGTGGGTGTGATGGTGATTTGAATGGGTGGGGGTGATGGGTTGGGGTTGATGGGTGAGGGTGAGGGAATAGGTGGGGGTGATGTAATGGGTGATGTGTAATGGTGTGTGGCTATGGGTAATGGTGAGAGAAGGAGTGGGGGTGTGATGGGTAATGGGTGAGTGAACTGGTGGGGTGGTGATGGTAATGGTGAGGTGAATGGGTGGGGGGAATACGGATACTTCTAATCAGATTAGGGAAAGTTGAGGGGCTATCTGGAGAGTCCGTGTTTGGTGGGGATGGGTTGGGGGTGATGGGTGATGGGTGAGGGAATAGGTGGGGGGTGATGGGTAATGGTAAATATAAGCGAAGTGTGTCTGTCTGTCTGTCTGTCTGTGTGTGTGTGTGTGTGTGTGTGTGTGTTTGTGTGTGTTGTGTGTGTCTGGTATAGGTTCTGCCCCCGTGGCGCAATCACCTCATATGGCACATTTATGGAACCGGGTTGACCAGGGAAGGTTTTAAGCCCAATTATGAGATGATCCGATCACTTTTTTTTTTTTTTTAGCAGCCTATTAGCGATAATTGTGAAAAAAAAGTGGGTTGCGAGAATTGAGGAAACCTTGATGTAGGGTAATGGGTAATGGGTGAGTGAATGGGTGGGGGATGATAATGGGTGTGGGGTGATGGGTGAGTGAATGGGTGGGGGGTGATGGGTTGGGGGTGATGGGTGATGGGTGAGGGAATAGGTGGGGGGTGATGGGTAATGGGTGAGTGAATGGGTGTGTGGTGATGGGTAATGGGTGAGTGAATGGGTGGGGGGTGATGGGTAATGGGTGAGTGAATGGGTGGGGGGTGATGGGTAATGGGTGAGTGAATGGGTGGGGGGAATACATACATTTCTACATCCATGATTTCAGGAAAGTTAGAAGGGGCTATCTGGAGAGTCCGTGTTTGGTGTGATGGGTTGGGGGTGATGGGTGATGGGTGAGGGAATAGGTGGGGGGTGATGGGTAATGGTAAATATAAGCGAAGTGTGTCTGTCTGTCTGTCTGTCTGTGTGTGTGTGTGTGTGTGTGTGTGTGTGTGTGTGTGTGTGTCTGGTATAGGTTCCGCCCCCCGTGGCGCAATCACCTCATATGGCACATTTTTGGAACCGGGTTGACCAGGGGAAGGTTTTAAGCCCAATTATGAGATGATCTGATCACTTTTTTTTTTTTTAGCAGCCTTTTAGCGATAATTGTGAAAAAAAAAGTGGGTTGCGAGAATTGAGGAAACCTTGATGTAGGGTGATGGGTAATGGGTGAATGAATGGGTGGGGTGATGGGTAATGGGTGTGGGGTGATGGGTGAGTGAATGGGTGGAGGGTGATGTGTGAGTGAATGGGTGGGGATTGGATTGATTTTAGTTTTAAGGCGCCGCAACTGCGGGGTTATTGACGCCTGCCTACAGAAGGTACATGTAAAGTAAAACTAAAAAACACATTTTAGGATAGAATAAAAATATTTAAAATAACGAAATACATAAAAATACGAGTACATTAAAAAAAAATAAAATTTAATATTAAAAAACATAACTTTTGAGAAGGGCCCAGCCTCTCAATAAAGTAGGGCTTCGTGTCCGGAGAGAAACACTCTCTCCCAATGCCGGGGGGGGAAGAGGGTAAGCACCTCCCCGCGACACCGGGAAAAAAATTGACACGTAGGCCCCCAAAAAGGGACACTCGACCAGCAAGTGCCGCACAGTTAAGGGGACCAAACAACATCACAGTAAGGAGGGTGGCCCCCTCCATGGGGAAACCCATGAGTATTAGAGTGTCCCAATACGCAATCGTGCCAAGGCAGTCCCCCACTCCGGGAGAGACCGCAGTAGCCCCCAGTCCCGATATTTTGGGCGGAGGGTGCGCATTATTTTCCCCTATAGTAATCCAACTTTCCCCTGCCAACTGTTGTAACTGATCTATGGTTTCCCAGGCAGGTCCCGTCCCGGGGCATGAAAAATGTGATGAGCGGGTTTCTAGCTGAGCTTTTGCCAAGGATCAGTTCCTCATTACCGGCAACACTCATGTGCCGGTACCCAACAAAAGCTGACCGTCCGGCCCCCCTCTTGAGCAGAAAAAGCCATTCCAGGGGGCTTTGACCAGGGGAGGGGGAGATTTAAAATTACATAGTGATGAAACATACAAGAATCCTAAAAAATTGTAAAAGAAACACCGGAAGGGAAAAAAATAATCATAGAGAAATAAAATAGCACTTTTTCAGCCGTAAAAACAGATGAACATTTGGGAAGGCTGACGCCTTTTTTAAAACGAGGGGAATACGACACCGAAACCAAACCCTTCGTCTGATTGGAACCCATCAGTAAAGACAGGGACCGAACTCTGATGGGGCAAAAGGGGTTAAAAAAGGCACGCTCACCTAGGGGGTAAAGCCCCTTTTTGAGAGGGAAAGGCTTTTGCAAAAGGACACTTCGGGGAAAAGATGGCCGATGCGTAGGCCTATGCGGGCGTCGAAAAAGCGGAAGGGATAGCGCCTCATAAACGCAACGGAAACCAAGGGGTTTTGGCAAGCTTCTTCCCCCATGGTAAAGTTGCATCCTGAATACAAGACACAGCACGGCAAGCTTTGAGTCAGGGGGGCGTTGGAGGCGATACCAACATCTTAACAGGAGGGATGGCGTTGAAGACCCCAAGGGGAGGACCCCAGCACCCCAATGATTTGGGGATGGGAGATGCCCTAAAACGCCCCGGTTGCCAGACGGACACCAGCATGATGTACCAAACCCACATCCGCAGTCGAGTGGGTGGGGCAGAGGAGACACTTCACATCCATATTAAAGCTTCAAAAGGATAAGTGAGCGGTGAAGATAGAGGTGTAGCCGATCAGCCCCCCAGTGGTGTGCGAGAGGATTTTCAGTAGACCATGGTCCGGAGACGTCAGTTTTGAGAGCCAAAGGTGGGGGGTACCAAGTCATCTATTGTCAAAAATGAGCCCTAAAAACCGGGGTTCTTCCTACATGGAAAATCTCTTCCCGTAAAGATACAGGTTGGGTGGGAATGAATCCCAGGGGTTTTCTGCAAAAGAACGCTACGTTTTCGTTGGAGAAAACCGGAAGCCACGTTTCGTCGTCCTTCAAAAACTTTATCAATAGCAAGTTGAATTTTCTCTCTCAACCAAATCCGGGAAGCAGAAAAAGAGATAGATAATCATCCACTTTATAATGTCTAACAATCCCCTCAGGCATACATAAAAATACCTTTGATGGCCACAGCGAACGAGCTAACTCAAGACGTACCTTGGGGGACCCCTGGAAGGGGGTTCAGAAGACAGATTTTCCCAATCAAACCCAAAAAACCCCTTTTGGCTAGGAAATCTGGAGGAAAAAGGAAAACGCCCTTTTTAGCCCGAACTCGTACAGAGATTGCAATATACCGTTCTCCAACCGTGTCGAACCCTTTAAAGGCCCCGAAAAAGATGGTCAAGGGTGTTGTCAGAGGCAAAAGCCCCGCATTGGTGACTCTAAGGAAAAAGCGCTTCCGTATAGGGATGCTTACGGAATCCACACTGAGAACGGGAGAAAAAGTTTTCCGTTCCAAAAACCATACAGCCCCAAATTTACCTTTTTTTGAATAACTTAAAAACACTAAAGTTAGGGATAGGGCCGGAAATTCTGGGTTGAGTGGCCCTTTCCCAGGCTTGGGGATCGGGATCACCACCGCCAACCCCAGCTACTTGGGAAGGTTCCTTTCAATCCAACCTTTTAATGCTAAAACAAGAAATCTAGAGCCTCATCTTTTAGATGACAGAGATCGCATATGGTAATCATCTTGGCCGGGGGAATGTCACGAAAAAACCTTAGGGTTTTAATAGCTCACGAGGTGAAAAAAAGAACATTGAAAGATTCCCCCCCTCGGGATGAAAAATCTATGCCTCCTGTTCTTGTCGCAGTCTGCCCCTAGCATTTGGGAGACGCAAGGTCTGTCTGCGCCACTGACAAAAAAGGGAAGAAAATTCCTCGCTACAGTAAAGGGGATCTGCCACAGGGTCTCCTTTAATCGATAAAAATGGAGGGGGGAGGGGAAAAAAACTTCCCTTTCATTTTCCTCACTCTTTCCCAAACCCTTTGGACACCGGGTAGATGCACAGAGTACTTAAAAAACCCCTCCAAGAGAGTGAGACCCTTTTTCATAACCCCTCGGTATCTAGTTTTGCCCTGGAAAAAAATTTTTAGGTCTACTAAAGTTGGCGCAAATGTATTGCGTCTCTGACGGCGGGAGTGCTCCCGCTGCGTACAGTCCTGAGTCCACCACGGAACAGGTCGGCGAGAGAAAGACCCAGATTCGGGGGGATGCTCAGCGAGGCGCAAAATGGATTCGAGACAAAAAGTAATCTACGGCCTCATCTATTTTTGGGAAAGTCTCTATATGATGTTCAAAAACACAAGTTTTTTGAAACCCCTCCAGTTGCACGAGGAGGCCCCTTTTTTGGGAACATGGGGAAAGGGGGGCGAAGCCTGCTTTAAGTAGTATGGGATAATGGTCACCCCCCGAAGAAAATCGGCCCCCTCCCATGAGAAGTCGGGGCGACCTGTGGACTGCAAGTGATAGGTCAAAGCAGTCAATGTTCCCGTCTAGAAGGGAAAGTTTTGGTTTCCGTGTTAATATATTTTTTGTTGCCATTATAAGAGTTACGAGAGAATCACCGCGACGATTTCTGGGGAATCCCCCCACAGAAAATGCCGCCATTCAGCCCCAAGGGGAAAAAAAATGGACGGGGAAGCTGGCGGATAAGATCCTCAAGATCTTGGAGGGGATTGTCATTGGAGGCGATATTTTGAGCAGACATGTGGGTTTGTGAGATGGATACGACCTGTACAGCCTGCAAGGGTGATTGTAGCGGGAGACATTTAAAGGGGACACCCCGACGATGGAAAAGGGCCCAAAAACCACACAAAAGCCACCACCTGTGGAGGTGGTGTTGTGGACAGGTTAAAACCTGTCGGGCGAGCCCCTTCCCTCCCCTACTTTGTTTCTTGAAAAGATAATTTTCTGGGCCAACCGTTGATGAAAAGGACTATTTCCCCTCCCAATTTGCACGTAACCCACGAATTTCCATTGGAGGATTTAAGATGTTATTTTGGGCTGAAGTTTTTATGCAGAAGCCTTTCGGTTGTAGACGCTGGCTATTTGAAAGCCCAGCATCTTTTTTCGTTTTGGAAGAGGTAAACTACATTTTGAATTCCCAGATTCGGGTTTGGGGCTTGCGTACATCCGGGGGTGAAAACGGGGTTTTTATACGAGGACCCCGGCAGTAGTAGATACCGTATGTGAATGGGTGGGGGGTGATGGGTGAGGGGGGAGGGGAAAAGGTGGGGGGGGATGGGGAAAGGGTGATGAAGGGTGTGGGTGAGGGTAATGGGTGGGAAGGGTGGGGGGTGATGGGTAAAGGGTTTTTGAAGGGTGGGGGGGGATGGATGGGGAGTGAAGGGGGGGGGAATACATAATTTCTAAACCAGTTCAGGAAAGTTGAAGGGGGTATCTGGAAGTCCCTGTTTTGGGGGCCCCCGGGTTAAAGGCCCACCACCAATAGCCCCTCCGCAGGAGTACCAAAAAGGCGCCCGGAGGGCGGCTTTTCGGCTATTTTAATAAAAAACAAAATAAACATTTTACTTTTTTTTGGTATTTGGGGCTAAAAAAAGACATGGTTTTAAATAAAGAAACATTAAACAAACCCATTAAAAAAAAAAACAGGGCATTTTATGAAAAAGCTCAGATAAAATGAAGGAACATTCTAAAGCTTTTTTTTTATAAATAAATATAACTATCGGGTTGGGGTTTAGAATATGCGATGATCAAGTGAAAAACAACAAAATTTAACTTCATACTAGGTACGTAGATTTATCAATGCAATAGACATACAAGTATTTAAAAGTATATCGGGGACCCGCAGGGTTTTGGGTTAGCACGCTCGGCTCAAACCGAGAAGTCCCGAGTTCGATCCCCCGGGGGGAGCGAAGATAGAGGGTGGTCTTTCTTTAAAACCCGGCCCTGCCCCAGCAGTGAATGGGTACCGGGTGTTAGCCGGGGGGTTTTTAACCCCCCTCCGGGGTGGTGGCTTCGGCCAAACTAAGCTGCACGTAGATCACTATGGTCTGAGGAAAAAATCTCTAAAAAAACAAACAGTAATAAAATATATATATATATTAATATAATATATATATTATATATATAATATATATATAATATATATATAATATAATATATTATTATTATATAATATATATATATATATATATATATATATATATATAATATTATATATATTCAAAAATAATGAAAAAATTGCTTGTTTTTTCAAATGGGATTTTTTAAAAAAAATTTTAGGGATCTACTTCAAATTAGCATAACGACTGTAAATCTGTATGCGAGGAATACGGGCCCGTTGCACAAGGGCCTGAAGTCGGGGGGCCGCTCGGATTTATATATATATGATTAGGACATAAGATGGTTTTCAGTATATATGATATATGTTTTTCTTTTAAAGTTTTTTCTATAAAATTTTTCAAATAAAAAAAAAGTAAACACCAAAAAAAGCCCTTACGAGATCTGAAGAAATAGCATGAATTTAAAATTCACTTAAATCTTGCCATTTAAAAATTTGCGAGTCAATTTTTTCTGAAAGGGGATCAATAGAAAGGGAATTTTATTAGCTTTCCTTGATAATTTTGTTTTCTAAAAATGAATTAGAAACCCTGATAAATTTGCGTTAATAAAAAATAAAATCAAAATCGGGTAATTTTTATGATGAACATTTATTTATTTTCTTAATCTTTGTTTTCTGATAAATGAATTTGACCCGTATAAATTTGCGTTAACTAAATAAATTTAAACCCCTTTTAATCGGAAAATTACCCCATTGATGATTTTTATTTATTATTTAAAGCTAATTTATGCTGGGGTTTAAATCATTTACCAAAAACGAATAACCAATGGAAAACTAATAAATTGGCTTCTATTGATACCCTTCATGATAAAAGTTGACTCGCAAAATTTTTAAATGGCGAAGAGTTTAAAAGGGAAATTATTGTTCGTATTTTTTTCACAGTCTCGTAATGGATTTCTTTAGGTGTTTTTCGTTTTTTTTTGATAATATTTTAGAACAAAAATTTTTCGAGATTTAAAATATATTTAATTGATAAAAAAGTTATATGATACCCTAGACCACTATATCTCTTTGCGGGCCCGGGGGCCCCTATGCGTGGCAATTTTTAAAAAATTGTCGCGTGAACAGTCCAGAGATATAGTGGTCTATGAACTTAGTTTACTAAATTTAATACAAATAGTCAACTTCACAATTAAGAAACGTTCTAGGAATCCAGTTTGATTTTTTTAGTGCTCTTCATCATTGTCAAGTAAGTTCTTGCACCAAATTGAACAGACACATCCGCATGCCCCAGTACAAAATAGCCCTCTTTCTACATATACAATGCCTGACACTGCACTGACTGCCACTCTCCTTACACCCAGACATGGTCAGCTCCACACAACTGGCCTGTACATGTTCTGTGGTCAAAAGCTTTGGAACTAGCCTACCATCTATTATGTGCCAACCCCAATAATTAACAGGTGAAGGTAGTTGTGGATGGCTTACCAATGATTGTTTCTACATCCTGGTTTGATAGTGGGCCATCATCGCAAATAGAGTCAAGGCATCCTTTGTTGGAGGTAGATAGTCAATGTTGGCTTTCAATTTCCGGAACATAGCACAACGAACCTAATGAAGAGATGTACTTGTGATTTTTAAAAAACGGAAAAACGTTTACTGGGAAGAGTTGACTCTTTTGTCTCATTTGCACATGTGGAGAAGGTGGGTATACTGCTGAAACACTTTCCATGAGGACTTCTTTTCAATGCCTGTGAACTGTCTGGTCGTGTCACACCCAGTAACAACATGAAATGCTAACAAGCCTTTCAGAATCTCTTTAGGCAGTGATATACCATGAACCTCCATGTAGCGTGGTTTCTTCACTGTGCCTGATTTCAACCAAATGCCTTGACATAGATGTTGTGCAAATGCAATCAGCAACAGTAAGACATCTGTGTCTCGATACTGAATGATAAGTCTCTTATATCCTTTGTTTGTTGCATCAGCGACTTGTAGAATAATCCAGATATCTGCTTCTTCATGGTCAGCTTGCAAGTGAAACACATAATTTCGATCAATTGACACCACTTTTTCTGGATTGTCATACCCTCCACTAATAACAATTTCCTGACCATCAAGGATCTGCTTTTCAAGTTCTTCTGAGAGGAACTGTGTGAGATTGGATTTGTTCTCATCCATTTCAGTGTAGCTGTTACAGTTGGTAGATATCTTAACATCCCTGATGTTAATAATGTTGTGGACCTTGCGTAAAAATTTTAAAATGCGTTTTGCTTTTTGTCGTCTTTTGAAATGTTGTGGATTGTCAAAAACCTACATTACTCTATTATGTTCCATCTATTGTTTTTTTCACTTTTTTGGTAAACTCTGCAGCATAATCCCCCAAAAACTGATTTAAACCAAATTAAAGGGAAAATTAGATATACATATAATGAAATTATTAAAATAAAACAAAAGTTCATTGTGAAAGTACAGTAAGCACTGCCACGTCAGTACGTGGCAACGCGTCGCACAGGGAAATTCCCACTCCAGCCAACGCCCAAACGAACTTCATAGATTAGTTCTACTATAGTGGAAAGTACAGTAAAGCCGCGGTCACACGAGCACTTTTTCCGGCAATATTCAGCCAGGAAGACAATGCCGGGTCAAACTTGGCTAAAATTGCCGATTTTGAGTCAAGACCAGCATGTTGGTGTTTCTCGGCTGAAAGTTCCCGAAATTCCCTCTACCAACGGATATTATTTGACATTCATTTTTAATGCACGCTCTAATTGAATATACAGAAGCTAAAATAAACACCTACATAGTGGCAAAAACCGATTACAATACGAATTGTGAAGTCTTGTACATTTAAAAAAAATATTTTGAAGGATATAATAACACTAAGGAAGATTTCATGAGTTAGGGATGGTTTCCCTATTTTCTTTGTTAGCTGTCTACCTTTTTAGGGGATACTGAACTGGACCAACTTATTGTTGCTCACTGACGCCTACATACACATGAATCCATTCCAAACATTCACCACCCTATTTGTGAACCGTTTTCTCCCTATTTATCCCTATTTTTCCAAAGACGCTTCTTCAGAGACGGCTTGGCTCCCGCGCCGATTAAAACGATTAGCTAAAATTGGCGTTAAAATTCGGCTAGCTCTATGAAAGTCCGTGTGACCAAATATCGGCAAGAAATTGCCTTGGCTGAATATTGCCGGCTGAATATTGCCGAAAAAGTGCTCGTGTGACCGCGGCTTAACTTCAACCACGACTCGGAAAAATACCCACATTTTTTTTTTATGATTAAAGATTCAGCGAAAAATAGACCTAGTTATATTATAGAGATGACAACCTACCTAGACGACAACACATCGCACATCGCCAGAAGGTGATTTTGGAGTTCAGTATTAATAATAATTATATAGGTTGTCTGTTTTTTAACGAGAGTCGTTAGTTAACTTTGTAATGAGATATTTGGTCCCCGGATTATAACAATCCTCCTCCGGTCCCCTTGACCTCCCGCTGTGTTGCCTCCCCTCCCCCCCCCGCGTTGGCACTCCGTCAGTGTTTGTAGGGGGGAGGGATAATGGCGGGGGGGGAACTTTGAACATCCTACTAGTAGGTAGAATGGATATTTATTTATTCAACGACGTTATTAAGACACCTTGATAGTAATCAGTCGGTCTCTCTCTCTCTCTCTCTCTCTCTCTCTCTCTCTCTCTCTCTCTCTCTCTCTCTCTCTCTCTCTCTCTCTCTCTCTCTCTCTCTCTCTCTCTCTCTCTCTCTCTCTCTCTCTCTCATTATTTCTTTAGCAAACTTTATGACAAAAGAAGATAAAAATTAACTTCACTCCTAATCGGGTCACAAGTTTTCATGAAGTGTTACGTCAACTTGTGAGTCGCATAATCTTCCACAGACAGTTTATAATGTGTAAAGAAAATTGATCACTCTTGAGAGACTTTCGTGAGGGTTCTTCTGAGGCGACTTAAAAATGTACTAGTAAAATACAGAATAGTTGATACATTGTCTTTATTTATTTTTTCATGTCATTATTATTGCTATTTTTCAAGATGAATTGATAAATATTTTTTTATTTTCTTCTCAAAGCTTTATGCACCTGATTTTAATATTTTATTTTGGCTTTCTGTCCGTCTGTATTTTTTTGTTTTTTACATTCTCTCTCTCTCTCTCTCTCTCTCTCTCTCTCTCTCTCTCTCTCTCTCTCTCTCTCTCTCTCTCTCTCTCTCCTCTCTCTCTCTCTCTCCTCTCTCTCTCTCCTCTCTCTCTCTCTCTCTCTCTCTCTCCTCTCTCTCTCTCTCTCTCTCTCTCTCTCTCTCTCCTCTCTCCATCTGCTCTCTCATCCTACCTTATCTCTCACAGGCAACATACAGTAATGTTGCAACGAATAAATTTTTTCTGATTTATTCCCTTGGTATGTTTGGAAACTATCACAAACATTATATAAGCGAATTAATAGAATGATTATTAAGTATAGAAAGTCAAACAAATATCTAAATCAGCAAATAATAGATCAATAATAATATTATGCACATAAACAAAAAAATTAGATGAAGCATTAATACTTGCTATCGAAATAAGAGAACGAGTAACGAAAGACGAAAGGAAAGAGGGAATAATGGCGAACGAGAAGGAAAATAAATGAAAAAGAAAGGAGAAAAATATAGACAGTTGGAAAAAAAATTAGGTAACACTGAAAGACAGTAGGAGTATATAAAGAGCACAAATGAAAAAAAATATATAAAAGAGGTAGAAACAAATAAAAGGAAATGAAGGAAAACCTTATAATGAAGTAAGAAATTGATTAAACACACATGAAAATAATGCTACTTACCATCTTTTCTGGTAAGAACGGACATCCTGAATATTTTCATCGGCAGGTGAGTTGATTAATGCCTGAATTACCTGTCATGTGCCGCTGCAGGTGAGGGAAGCGTCGTGATGGAAGCAATATTACTCAATTGATATTCACCATGAACCTGAAGCAAAGTTGATGACTTTGCTAACTTGCTACCTTGATGTGCGAGGATGTGTTAATTAATGTGGCAGAGAGAGTGGTGGAGATAGTAATGGTGGTGGTGGTGCTGGTGGTGGTGGTGAGTGTGGTGATGGTATTGGGTGTGGTGGTGGTAGTAGTAGTAGTAGTAGCAGTAGTAGTAGTAGTACAGTAGTAGTAGTAATAGTAGCAGTAGTAGTAGCAATAGTAGTAGCAGCAATGAAAATATAGGTGGTAGTAGCAATAGTAACGGTATAGTGTTATGTTCAAACAAACGTAACACACATAAGTACAAAACACTAATGCGTCATCAAAACCCGAAGGAACCGTCCAAGAGGCCACAAGCCGCCCTACTTTCCCCTTCAATTGTATGAAGAAAACGAAAATGAACAGTCTTTTTTACATCTCAATAGACTGCCAGGGGCAAAAATAGGAACAAAAAGCACATCCCCATCTGCCTGCCCATCCTGATAAAGAAGCCAATAAAAGATTACAGAAAAGTGGGGTGGGCCAATTTATTTTAAGAGGTGTCTTGACATTCCTCTCGTGAAAGAAAATAATTCTTAGGAAGAGGGAAAAACTAGAAACAGGAAAAGAGTTCCAGAGTTTACCCAGTGAATATATGTAAATATTTAAGATACTGCTTTAATCTTGCATTAGTAAGATGTAGAACATCAGGTAAAAGGTAAAGATGGGGGCAAACGCTATTTTGCGCGTGGCCTCGGTGCTCATCTCCGTCGCATAAGCCTTTCAGCCAGTGGTGGGTGAGAACCCGTTACCCCGAGACACGGGGCTAGTGTGACATCTGGGTTGCCACAGTTACCTTTCCCAGGTTTCACCAGGTACCCAGTTATCAACCCTGAAAGGATAGATAAACAGCTGCCTTGGCTGGCCGCCGACTTGCCCTGGCCCGGATTCGAACTAGGGCCCGCAAATTCGTAGTTAGGCGCGCTAGCCACTACACCACGTAGGTGACATTGCAGGCGACATTGACATTGGAGGCGTAGAACATTGGAGCTCCTAATTAAAACCACCGTCACACTTATTCGGAATCAGCAGGAATCAAGCAGAACCAGCCGGAATGAAGAATTTCAAGAATTGACAAGAATGCCGCCGGAATGGTCCCCGATAGGGTATAAAATGCTGCTGAATCTAGCATTTTTCATCAATCTCAGCCCAGCCACCATAGAGTATGGTCCCCCTGGACCATGTTGCTTTGCTCCAGATTGCTGTCCTCCAACAAGACCTGCTTGAAAGATTCTCCCTCGAATGCGATCAGAATGTTTCGAATGCTGTTGGAATGCCATAAGAATATTTAGAATGCAGTCAGAATGCAGTTAGAATACACTTCGAATGCTGTTCGATGATATTTCTGTACTTCGAATGCACCTCGAAAGTTTTGAGCATGAGCAAAATATTCGGGCCGGCCACAAGAATAGGCCCGAATGTTTGGAATGCAGTCAGAATTTTTAGAATGCACTTCGAATGCACTTCGAATATCCAGGTTTCGAATATCCAACCAAGAATTTTCATTTCGACGGCATTCCGGCTCATTCGGCCTCTAGTGTGACGGGGGTATAACAAATACTCGCCCATCACATATATTTTTCCTGATATCATTCCAACTTTATTGGACTAAGTACAATGGCAGTAGACGTTAAGCGTAAATTTTCCAGAACGATGTATTTGCTATATACACCATGTGATAATTTGTGATATCCACCATGCACAAGTTCAACGTATTTTCACCAATGAGTCACACAATATAAATATTTTCATAACCTAACACTTTCAGAGTCTCTCTTCATTAATGTACTATCATAAACTTTAAATTCTTCAAAGTTTTAACCATATTATCTATATATATAATAATATAAGCGAAAGTGTGTGTGTGTGTATGTGTGTGTGTGTGTGTGTGTGTGTGTGTGTGTGTGTGTGTGTATGGTATAGGTTCCGCCCCCCGTGGCGGAATCCCACCATATACCACATTTTTGGAATCAGGTTGACCAGGGGAAGGTTTTAAGCCCACTTATAAGATGATCCGATCACTTTTTTTTTTTTTTTTAGCAGCCTATTAGCGATAATTGTGAAAAAAAGTGGGTTGCGAGAATTGAGGAAACCTTGATGTAGGGTGATGGGTAATGGGTGAGTGAATGGGTGGGGTGATGGGTAATGGGTGTGGGGTGATGGGTGAGGGAATGGGTGGGGGGTGATGGGTGAGGGAATAGATGGGGGGTGATGGGTAATGGGTGAGTGAATGGGTTGGGGGTGATGTGAATGGGTTGGCGTTAATACATACATTTCTACATCCATGATTTCAGGAAAGTTAGAAGGGGCTATCTGGAGAGTCTGTGTTTGGTGGGCCGAAGGCCCACCAATAGCCCTCCGCAGGAGCTAGCCAAAAAGTCCGCCCGGAGGGCGGCTTTGCGGCTAGTTATGAAAATAAATGTCGAGTCCCAGAGACTTAAGCATAATGGTCTTGCGAGTGTCTGTGCCATTACCTGCACTCCCCACCTGTCCCCTTGACCTCTTTGCTTTGCTAGGTTGCCTGCCACCCCACCCCTCCACCAGCGTTGGCACAGCGACATTGTGTGTGTGGGAGGGGTACAAGGGGGGGGGGGGGGGCTGTGAACAAACAGGAGGCTGAAGGGGGATGATTTGCACAAGGTGACTAAATGTGGACACCTCGATATAAATTTGTCTGTCTGTCTATATTTGTATGTGTGTACGTTTCTCTCTCTCTCTCTCTCTCTCTCTCTCTCTCTCTCTCTCTCTCTCTCTCTCTCTCTCTCTCTCTCTCTCTCTCTCTCTCTCTCTCTCTCTCTCTCTCCTATCTCTCGTTGTCGAGTAAAGCTGAATATACTTTATTTTAATTCTTTACGCCCTCGCCTTCGTACCTGAGCTTCTTCATGTCTTCACCTTTATTTAGCCCAACACGCTCATCCAAACACTTTGATTTCCTTGCTTAATTGCTTCGTTGACAACTTTTTTCCACCTTGTGCAATCTTACACGACTTTTTTCATCACTTTCAAACTGTCGACATAACAATCAAATTTCTTTCCCGGACACTTTATTTTCCTCCCTTATTTCCAGTGTAGCGTTCAAAGATTTCCGTGTGATGTCTGTGTGTTGTCTGTACAGTTTGATAATGCTAACAATTTTGTTGATAACAATGATAGTAACATTAATAACAATAATGATAATAATGATTATAGTAATAATAATAATAATAAACAAAATTATAATAATAATAATAATATTAATGATAATAATAATAATAACAAGGATATTAATTATGATGTAAAAAAACGACAAAGACTAAATGAAATCTTGTTTCAGTTCATGCCTAACAGTGTAACATCAAGATTTTATGGCGTCGTGTAGAATATAACATAAGACCATACTGCATATCAATAAATATGAAAAATTGAAGGCTACGTTTAAACTACTATTCCTGAAAAGAACTTGTTCAACTAATCAAAACACATATATAAATTAAATATCTATACAAATAAGAAGAACAAACATATATAGAAGAAGAAAATAAGGATGGTCATGTTGAAATAAGATACCAAATTCTACTAAAGAGAAGGCTAAAATGAAAAATGAAAAACTTGAAAAAATATATCACAATAGGAAACGTGTGTGTATGTATATGAGTCATTCACCCATGGTCTTGTCCACGCGAGTCGGATTCGTGATCGCCAGTTTCACCCTCCCGGTGCGAGCTTGGACCTCATTATTACCGATCTTTGGGTAATGCTGGGACCTCACACACCACACACCCCCATCCCCTTGACCCACGAATTCGCGGGAATGAGCGGGGCCGGGGATCGAACACTGGACCACAGAATGGTGCCTGACGCTCTAACCCACCGAGCCGTTCCGGCGGTGTGTTGTGTGTGTGTGTGTGTTTACCCTTACAGCATGTGAGAATTACCTTTGCTTTCATAGAAGTAATTTGTAAATTGAAAGCAAACAGTAATTAACAAAAACGTATATGTGTTTTCCTCTACCTGTATTTTGTGAAATATCTCACATTTTGTTTTTCCTTATTTCCATTTTAGTGTATCTCTCTCCTCCACTCACCACTATTTCTGTTTAAATGTCTCTGTCAAAGCATTTTCAGCATTATTCACCTGCAAGTATAACACGTCCAGGCTGATAGTTTTAGTATTATGGCATTGTTAACTTTATTTTACATCAAAATGACTGCATAAGGGGGGAGGGTAACAAAAAGCCCGATACCTGCTAGTCCCCATAAAAAAATAAGAGAAAACAGAAAGGGAGTTGGATATATTTAATTCGGGAGGTGTCTTTTCTCTTGAAAAAAAATGAACTCGTAGGTGAGTGGAGAAATAGAAACACGAAGAGAATTTCCGAGTTTACCAGTGAAAGGGATGAAAGAGTGAAGATACTGGTTAACTCTTAACTCTTGCATTAGTAAGATGGACATAATAGACTCGTTTTGGTTAAGGATATAGATACTACACACCGCCAGAATTTTAATTTCCTAATTTCTTTTGTGGACCTCGGAGATTGTTCATATAGGAGTGGTTGTTCATAAAATTCTTATGTACCTATTCTTATAATTAATTTAAAGTTGGTTTCGTGCCTTATAATGAGATAACAATATATTTTGTGAAGTTTTGTTGATGTGGTCATATACGTCAAGGGATGAATATTTATCGGTTTTTACACGTGTATAAATATTTCTTGATCTATAGTTTTATTTAAATACTCCCAGTGGTCACCAGCAAAGGTATTAAAAGAAAAAGAAGCCCAGAGTCTCCCCAGACCAAGACACAGACCGTATTCTGTATTTTTTAATAGCAGATAAATCTGGTAATTTGACTTTACAGCTATATCTATGACTTTACTATAGTGTGAGTTCATATAAGGAATAATATTAATAAAGTTCCTTAGTCGTGCTGATCGTTATTTACCCTATACATAACATATTCTTGCAATGGTTATAATGGTTGATAATTGTAAAAATATAAGCAGTTTTACGCGTATAATCTGTAAATAGAAATACATTAGACATACATTAACTCTTATTTGTTTCTCAGATAGTGAATAGTTCCTGCATACATGAGTTAAGAGACGAAACATAACCTTCTGTATAATCTCTTTGACGAAAATCTTGATTTGTTGTTTTTCATACCTTTGCTGGTGACCACTGGGAGTATTCAAATAAAGTATAGATCAAGAAATATACATACACATGTGTAAAACCGATATATATTCATCCCTTGACGTATATGGCCACATCAACAAAACTTCACAAAATATGTTGTTACCTCATTATAAGGCACGAAACCAACTTTAAATGAATTATAAGAATATGTACATAAGAATTTTATGAACAACCCTTCGTATATGAACAATCTCCGAGGTCCACAAAAGAAATTAGGAAAGTAAAATTCTGGCGGTATGTAGTATCTATATCCTTAACCAAAAACGAGTCTATTGGGAAAGAATAAGTTGAAAGTCTTGTGCAGCGAAGCCGCGGGAGGTGGGTTAGCATGCAGTTAGCAAGTTCTAAAGAGCACTGAACATGAAAATAACGATAGAAGATTGCAAGATAAGCAATATTGTGTCGGTAATTTCAAGATTGAAGACAGTCAGTCATTAGTATCCCTTTCCAACTATTACAATGCATAGAAAACGGAGATTTGTTGGTGAGTAACCTGGCAGTTAAGTGTTTGGATAATATAATGGATGCAATGTTTTGCTGGTTAAGGCGCGTTTGTATGCATTGCCTCTCACCTTCTTTACTCTGGTATCTTAAAGTGTATGTTTTTCCTGAATCTTTGGCGATAACTATTGGCAGGACATGATATTTTCTCAATTTGTATTAGGTATTCATTAGATGGCTGTTGGTATTTGTTTTTCCAATGAAGAGCACTACTACTACTACTACTACTACTAACACTACTACTACTACTACTAACACTACTACTACTACTATGTATAGTACATGTACAATGTAGATCAATACCTACGGCTACTGTTTATCCTATTACTACAACAATAATTTCCATTGAAGCCTTGATCAAGAAATTGACCAATGATCTGCGCAGTGCGCACTAGTGATTATGTAATCAAATTATTTGAAAAACGTTGTAATTATTATGGTGACTACATTCGACGAAATATCATGAAAATTACCGACCTTTAAGAAATCCAAGGTGAAACCTGTGAATAGCCCACCGTTCAAGTTTCAAAGTTCTTGAAGGAGAAGCTACAACTACCAAACATTGAGCTGGAGCGGGGCCCACCGAATTGCACAGCGATGCGATAATCAACCCCGGCCGATAATCCCGATTCTTAAAGTAATCATCTAGAGTCTAGACCAGTGGTTCTCAACTCGTTTCAAGCCATGGACCACTAGCCCAATTGAAAAAAAATATTATGGACCATCTCCTTTTTGACTTTAGAGATAATTATGATGAAAAAGGGTAGCTTTTAAAGGTAAGTATAGGGTTGGTTATAAATATATATCCTATAAATATAAAGTAAAGTTTATTTTTCAGAAATAAATGAAATAATATGAGACAGCTAACATTTTGGTTTCATATATACTTCAGTTCATTTCCAAATATCGTGAACGTCCAGTGGACCACTAAAAAAATTATCATGGACCACCAGTGGTCCATGGACCACCAGTGGTCCATGGACCACCAGTTGAGAACCACTGCTCTAGACCCATTTTTGTTTTGCATAATCATGTTATTTATATTGTTGAATGTTCATTCAAAATACCTAATCCACAAAAAATAATTCATTTCCACGCCTTATTTCCCTAAAAAACATGACTTTTGTAAAAAGCTCGGGAAAAACAACATCCCTGTTCCAGCCGTGGCGCGAAACTTGCCGATGACGCCACGTGAGGAGGACAAACTGCTTTACACAGCCTGCCTCCCCCCCGGTGTACACACGTCTCCACACATATATCGTGGTCGATCCCCGATGATAGCCAAGATCCACTTAAAATCTTTTTACAACGTCGAGTGGCCTAAGAACACCCACATTAACTCCCATTAACTCTACCTTCGACGGCGAGTGCATCGGAGGACACAGGGCTTATCACAGGCGTCACTATAAAAATCCTGCCTGCGCCACTACGGGCGACGGCCAACCATCACAGCCCTCAGGTGAACCACCAGGGTCTACCATCCCAGCTCTAGAGGTCACTGCCTACAGGCGCTATAGGCACATATGTAAAAAAAAAATGGTTATCACACTAGCCCTGTGTCCCGGGGTTAATGGGTTGTCACCCACCACAGGCTCAAAGGTTAATGCGACATTGCGTTTAAATGACCCCAACTTTACCTTTACCTTTAAAGCTGCCCTGGCGTTGCATAATGAAGGTAATTGATGCATTTAATATCTCAATAACAAGATGTATTTCGCAATATGTGCCCTTCGGCACTGTAGGACAGGTGGGTCATTACTAAAAGAGGAAAGAAGAGGAGGAGGAGGATTTACTAGAGCTCCCTTCACTTTGTCCTCGTTTCCGTTTCTCCCATCTGTTCTTGATCCTCAACTTCAAGATCGTGATCATCTTGTGAAATATTTGCGAATCGTTCGTTGACTTGTGCCAAATGATATAGTTTACAATTAATTAATTAGGGTTACACTTAATTAATTTATAATAATTAATTAATAGGTTACACTTAATAAATTTATAATTTAACTAATTAGGGTTATAATTAATGGCTCTAATTCAGAATGGGGGCAGGTAACAAGTGGGGTTCCACAAGGGTCTGTTTTGAGTCCATTACTATTTTTGATTTACATCAACGATTTAGATAGTGGGATTAGTAGTGATATCAGGAAGTTTGCGGATAAGGTAGGTAGGATTATTAGATCACAGTTTGATGTAAACATATTGCAAGGAGACTTAGATAAATTAAATGAGTGGGTAGATAGATGGCAGATGGAATTTAATATTGATAAGTGTAGAGTAATGAATGTTGGTAGAAAAAAATCATGGTAATAGGTACACTATACGCAATGTATCGCTGAAAAGATCAGAAGGTGAGAAAGATCTGGGAGTGCGGGTAGCCGCATACCTCCGTCCTAGGAATCAATGTATTGAGGCTAGAAATCGAGCTAACAGGGTGTTAGGATTAATTACTAGGAGTGTTAAAAGTAGAACTGCTAAGGTTATTATTCTAAAGTTTTATTTCGCACTAGTCAGACCTTACCTACCGTAGATAACAGTGAAGTCGCCACCTACAGTGAAGTCGCCAGCCGCCATATATTACGAATTATAGCATTACTACTGATTTTTATGTGCCACTGGAGATGTTACACAGTAGTTTATATCATGACTGTATAATCTACCCTGTTTCAGCGTTGTTTTATGCTTTGTAGCTGCAAGTATAACTGTTGCGCATTTTGCTTCTCACGTTTTTCTTCGCGCGATGACAGACAGTAAACAAGTAGCTTTTCGGGCGGCAGGACACAAGACTTGCAAGATCTTTCAAACTTGAATAGAACTTATTTTCACGTTGGCAGAGGAATTTTTATATATCCAAGCATCTTCCGCAGCTAATATATATAGAGACTTGTTTTACTTTACCTCTAATTTCCCTGAATTCCCCAGAGTGGCGACTCAACTGTTGGGTTAAAATACTAGCTGGCGACTTTACTGTAGTAGATATAGTGAGGTCGCCACTGGGTTTTATTTTTGTCATTTGTTCAATTATAGCCCTACTATGACACAGATGAAGACACAAAATGACACAGACTCTCCAGATAGCCCCTTCTAACTTTCCTGAAATCATGGATGTAGAAATGTAAGTATTAACGCCACCACACGTCTGTACATAACAAAGAAACGTAGAAGTGGCGACTTCACTGTTATCTACGGTAGACTATGCGGTTCAGTTTTGGTCTCCATATTACAGGATGGATATAGCCTTGTTAGAATCAGTGCAGAAAAGGATGACAAAAATTATTCATGGTATGCGTAACTTTAGTTTTAAGAGATTTAAGCTATTAGATTTACACTCACTCGAGAGGCGTAGAGTAAGGGGCGATCTAATATAAATTTTTAAGCGGTTAAAGAGATATAATAAAGGCGATGTAGGAAAAATTCTTACGGCTAATAAGCAGGATAGAACAAGAAGTAATGGAGTCAAGCTGGAAAAGCGTAGATTTAAAAAGGAAATAGGGAGAAACTGGTTCACAAATAGGGTGGTGAATGATTTGAATGGACTCAGTCGTCAAGTAGTTACTACGGAGTCAATAGGGAGTTTTTAAAGGAGGCTAGAGAATTTCATGGATGGGGATGAAAGGTGGATGTAGGTAGTGTTAAATAACATGAACTATCACGTGTAAGTCTCACGGCCTCTTGTAGCTTGCTTATTTTCTTATGTTCTTATATATCAGGGGATACACTTACATATAAATCATGACCTTGAAACACACACACACACACACACACACACACACACACACACACACACACACACACACACACACACACACACACACACACACACACACACACACACACACACACACACACACACACACACACACACACACACCAAAAGCAAAATAACAAAAAAAGTGCAGCCGTAACATGGTGAACATGAGCCTCAATTGCTATGCTTTCATTCTCCCTTCCAATAATTCCTGGCGAAGGTTTTACACCCCAACCAACCCTTCGTTGAAAAGAACAAACTTTCCCGCATCCTGGCAAACAAAAATCAAGCTGCCTTTCCCCCCATCCTACCCGCCCCTCCTCTTTCCCGACCCCGCGTGCTGCAGTGATTGGGGCCAGCCCGCCACACGCCCTGCCATCCCCTCGTCCCCCCATTACGCAGGGAGTGACGCTTTAGTCCCCGTCACCTAGTAATGGAACAGATTGATGGGAGTCACGGCCGGATGGGAGTCTAACTGTATGCCTGGACGTTTTAAACACGGCAGCCAATGTACATGTGTCAGGAATATCCTGCAGGAATAACAAGTCAAGTGCAGAGAGAACAGGACAGTAGAGCAGGAGGGAAACGTGCACACGACTAAACACTGTGTCCTCCCTGCTTTCCTTCCCTCACCCTGTGAATACTTCTACTTATCTTCTCCCTGGCGTGGTCCACAGCTGATCCAGTGCCTGGGGCGGGACCCTGGATAAACGCCCTTCAAGTCTTCCACTCCCTGCGCTGGAAAGAAAGGCAGAAGGTGGTCGATGATAATCATAAAATGAAATTAGACAAACTAGTAACATAATTATGTTACTCCCAGGGATGAAGTGAACACAATAGTTGTATATTTGAATACGACTACGAATACTTACGGATTCCTACGGATACGAATACGAATACACTGCAATACTGTTAATTCGATTACAAATGCTAATACTTCACGAATGTATTCATGAATGCATTCAGGAATACTTATTAATAGTTAAGTATTAGTAGCATTACTATTTTTTCGTATAAACCGTTATTATTATTAACAATTCTTTTGACAATAACCCGTTTTTTTAACTACTCTACTGCTGTAATTATGTATGATACAAATGCATCTCACATCCTTAAAAATCATAGTTCGGAACGTGACACTTTGATACTTTGCAATACTGTCAGGTACACACTCGATATTCTAGACAGGTCCACCGCGGCTGTGAGAACTGTAACAGTTATCATCACGACTGAGTAGTGAGTATCAATCACACCGTTTACACCGTCGGGCACACTGTTTACACGGAGAGTGAATTTACTGTAACCTCTGGCAGACACCGCAGTACTGTACATGTAATATCCAGGGAGCAGCATAACAGTAAATAATTAATCCAACCAATGAGCCTGTTTCAACCCAGACAACCCAGCCATCGTCCACTGGCAAGTGGAAACTGAGTCAAACTCCTGACGCCATCCTGCCATAGGCTGCGAAACTGTACTATACCGAGACCACCGAGAGACATCTCGATCTCATATCATCTCGGTGGCCACGACTATACACGTCCACCCAGGAAGCTAGAGTGGTAAGGAACAACGACTCTGTTATTTCTTATAATACATTTAGGATTATTCGTCAGATTATTCGAAGAATATGGATACTTTTCCCAAGTATTCGAATACGAATGATAATATTTTGACTTATAATTATATCAATTATACGAATACGAATACGAATACATCCAAATACTGTTTTCGAATATATTCGAATACGAATACTCCATCCCTGGTAATTCACATCAAAGACACAAGAGGAGGAAGAAAATTTTCTTAGTATGTATTTGACCGGCAGGAAACAAGCTATTCACCCTTTACAGCCAGACAGTAGGAGTTAGGGTAGAGATTCCCTCCGCTGCAACTCCGAGTTGTGTGAGAGTGGTGGAAGGAGATGGGGTGGTGATATCACATTTAAACCCTTGAGACCCAGAACGTAATTTCCATCGTAATTTGGTTTCTATTAGACAATTTTGTGTGAATATAAGATAAGATAAGATTTTCATCCTATCTAGACACTTTGCAAGTACCAACTACAAGGTTATTGACTATACAAAGCGCCGCCACGTCAGCACGAACTAGGCGGACTCGAACCGCTGACCGAATGCACAGGGACGCTGCACATTGCGAACTCACGTCTCTACCAACCTTGCCACCCTGACGGGCTTGTGTGAATATAAGCAATGTTTTATAGATATGACCTGTTTGGTATCCTTGTCCACTAACTAATTTGGTATATTCAGTTACTTTTCGTAATTTTATGGCTCGACAACAGACAATTTTTTATAGCAAAGGAAATATCTGGGCGTGAAAGGGGTTAAAAGGCCCTTTAGCTAGTATAGCATAGCGGCTCGATTTTTTACGTGGAAGAAGGATATTGATGTGAGAGAGAGAGAGAGAGAGAGAGAGAGAGAGAGAGAGAGAGAGAGAGAGAGAGAGAGAGAGAGAGAGAGAGAGAGAGAGAGAGAGAGAGAGAGAGAGAGAGAGAGAGAGAGAGAGAGAGAGAGAGAGAGAGAGAGAGAGAGAGAGAGAGAGAGAGAGAGAGAGAGAGAATGGGTGGGTACATACGTAAGCTAAACATTGAGTGTGATTCTTAAACGATCCGAATCAAAGAGTTTAATGGAACAAAAGCATTTATGGATCCTTCTTGAGAAGGAGGGGAGGGAACGAGAAATACTAAGTCGAAAAACACTCCATTAAGGTGGAGCGCGCGCGTGTACACTGTACAGTTATGTAATTTTTTTTCCTATTCAATTTTTTTTAGAACTAACGGTCTTGAATAATGGCACGGAAAAGTTTGAAAAACGAAGACTATTATTCCAATCTGTTATCAGATACTGACCAGCATTGATAGTGAGAGAGAAAACATCTCCCTTATAGTCCAGGCATAATAAGAAAAAACACGCAACAAAATACAATAGTAATCATTCCATCAACTTCAAATTATAGTTATGTTATGTTATAACATATCAAAAGTTTACTGGAATCAAAGTATGGGAACATGGTCTAATTTGCATAAATAAAAAATGGCCGCCACAGGAGCAATTACAGTGCACCCAAACTACTTTTGGTGATGGTAAAGGACATTTGTTGGATATGGGGTGTGGAACTCAGCATAACAAGCCAGACACAGCCACAGTGATGTAGTGTGGTATTGAGAGTTAACAATTATCTAAAAATTTAAGATTAGGTAAATCAAAATAGTCGAATTATAGTGCGGTATCAATAATTAAAACCGTACATTGTCAACAATATCTTAATAGTCAACCAATCCCTGCCTATTGGGTCTTCTCATGTTGTTTCACATGCTACCTATTGTTCACAAATATTATAATGGAATAAAAGTGTCACTTCCATGCATATAACCATGGTTATATCTTCAACGTGCACACATAAACATGGGCTATGACCGGTTCAGATGTGTCAGTAAATATAGTTTGTGTGCAATATTTTAAGATAATCAGTAAAAACCAGTAAGGTTCTAAGGATTATTATGTTCTATGATTGCCATATCCTAGTTAAGGCATCATAGTGATATTGACTTTCTTTATCCAGGATGAGCCATGATAGATGAAGAGGAAACTTGCGTCGTGTGCCAGAAACCCATATTATTTGGTGAACCAAGTTCTCAGCTAACTAAAAACGGTTGTGCGGGCATCAACAGAGCAAGTGATGCTAGACAGAGTGACAGTCGTGCAGCTCCCGGACAGAAGGTTCACCAGAAGTGTCACCAAGTTTTCCCAAACCCCCGATATATAGAACAATCCAATCGTAAAAGACTTAGTGATAATCCTTCTACCAGTGAAAAGCCATTTTTGAGATCATCTGTTGGTGGTTTTGATTATGGAATCCAGTGCCTATTTTGTGGACAAGGAGCTCCTCGACTAGGCAGGAATCCAGGTTATATATTTATACCGGTGAGGACAATATATTTCCAGCAGAGTATTCAAGAGTCATGCATGAAATGTAAAGACGAGTGGGGAAACTTGGTTTACGGCTGAATAAGATATGTCAACGACTTACATGCTGCCGATGCTACTACGTATATACCACAAAACTTAAAGCAATAACTTTATAACTGGCAGGGATGTTCCTCAGAAATTTCTTCAACATGATGATGTCACATTTAAGAAACGCATGACCTGGAATGCGATGATGATGAGCAAACAACTGTCAATAATCTCGTCGACAAAATGGCTGAGTTCCTTTCAGACTCTGATGTTCCGCGAAACAGACATACCTACATGAAACAAATACTGAAGAAATTTGGAGACAAGGTTATGATCACAAACATCAACGGTTAGCCAAATGCTGTCACAATGTGGAGAAATGCAACAAGTATGATCCAGGAGAGTTTCATTCTCAGGCAAAGAACGAACACTCGGCAAGAAAGAGAGCGAATTCTTTCAACTGCTGCCATACCCTTGAAAAACGACAGAAATGATTCAACAGCAGTCTGATGTATCCCACGTGTCACACGCGCGCACGCACGCACGCACGCACGCACGCACGCACGCACGCACGCACACACACACACACACACACACACACACACACACACACACACACACACACACACACACACACACACACACACACACACACACTAGGTCATCAGCACTTCTCTCAGCCTGAACACTCATTTTGTGGACATATTTTCTCCTCGACTGGACATTTTGTATGGACTCGACACCTTTTTCAAAATAGTAATTTGCTCACCAATCTTATCATTGTCTCGTTGGACAGAACTCTTCCTCCGTACTTCGGACACTACATCTTACGGCTTTATTATCCCTCCGCGGACACTTCCTTCTCAACGCCGGGCATTACTTTCGGGCTGGACAGTCTCGTTGTGCTGAAATCCGTCAGTATGTGTCTCAGGCGAGGTTTTATGTTACTGACGAAATTCTTACATGTGAAGAATTCCGATTCTATGCATATCAAAATGTTTGTATTGTAACATGAGAAAACAAATAATTAATGGATTTGGTAGGTATTTTTTATAATGTAATTTATTGGGGGGCAGGTGTCCGGTCTCCATGCCAAAAAAAATATATCTCAATTACGCTCGCTCATTATGATATTGGTTTATAATCATATTTACTCAAATGTTATAAAATTATTTGTTCTACATGAATATATTGCTGCCGTTTACAATCAAGAGCGTGCTTTTCACGGGGAGCAAATCAAAGCCATTTTTTCTGTTTCAACTTGTGAGTGAAAACTGGCTCGTTATTTAATTTGTCCATATATGTATATTCACATATGTACATATGTTAGCTCACTTGTTGGTGTGTGTGTGTGCCTATATGCTAGCCAACTTACGTAAACTAATCGTTAAAGTGTCCTCGATTCTATAGTTTGTCAGGCGTGACGATGAAGTAAGAAAATCTTTGTTTTCAAAATCACACCAGAAATGCATCAAAAAATGGACTTACACAAAGACGTTTTGAAGTGGAACGGAAAATAACTGAAGTGAAAGAAAGGGAAGGGACGGGGTAATGGTGAATTGAAGGACGGAGAAGGTCGAAGACAAATAATATTAAGAATAAAAAAAAAGGTTAAGAAAACATAGTAAGGGGATAATAGAACAAGTAGGATAATTATTTATTTGAATGAAGAAGAGAAAATTTAGAAAAATATTGAATAATTAAAATACAATGAGCCGCCATTGTTGTTGTTGCAAAGCGTTGTTTCCCAAAGCGAGTGTGAGGCAGCGGTTGTTGACAGGCGAGGATGCACCGCTGCGTCACCTCTTGAGAAAACAGGGACGGAATTCATGAAGCACAGGCGAGGAAAAGGTGAGTGTGTTTGCTCTGCGTTATTGTGTGTGTTTCGTGCTTTAACTTGGCTTGGACACACACACACACGCACGCACTAACGCACGCACGCACACACACACACACACACACAACACACACACACACACACACACACACACACACACACACACACACACACACACACACACACACACGGTGGCTGGCTGTAGGGAGAATTTCTTCTATATAAGAACATAATAACATAAGAAATTAAGAAAGCTACAAAAGGCCGTGAGACCTATACGATATATATACGTGATAGTTCCTTTTACTTAACACTACCTGCATCCTCCTTTCATTCCCATCCATGAAATTGTCTAGCCTCCTTTTAAAACTCCCTATTGACTCCGCACTAACTATCTGATGACTGAGTCCATTCCAATAATCTACAATCCTATTTATGAAACAGTTTCTCCCTATTTCTTTCTTTAAATCTACGTGTTTCCAGTTTGAATCCGTTACCTCTTGTTCTACCCTGATTATTAACTGATGATTTAATTTATCATTACTATTATTAGCTGTCAGAACTTTTCCTAAATATCCTTTACTGTATCCCTTTAACCACTACAAAACTTCTGTATCCCTTTAACCATTACAAAACTTCTATCAGATCGCCCCTTACTCTACGCCTATCGAGTGAGTGTAAATTGTATAACTTTTAACTCTCATAACTTAAAAGTAATCGTCCAGACCCATTTTTTCTTTACATTTATTATGTTGAATATTCATTCAAAATACCTAATCCACAAAAAATAATTAATTTCCACGCCTTATTTCCCTAAAAACATGACTGTTGTCAAAAGCGCGGGAAAAACAACAGCCCCATTCCAGCCGTGGCGGGAAACTTGCTGGTGACGTCACGGCAGGCAGCCTCCCAGCCCGGCCGTGAGACAAATACACGTAGACTCAGAAAAAAAAAATAGTACTTGAAGAATTTTGGGTGTTTCTGGTATATTATTTTTGCGATATGGCATATACTTGCATCCTGTATGGGTGCAGAAAGAAAGCTGTGCCTTTCCAGAGAGCTTAGCACCCATTTCCGACCTATTTGGCCATGATATGTGTGTGCAGCGCCTGGCAGTGGCGGGTGAAAGGAGCACGGCAAGACACTTGTTTCACACCGCGCTCCTCTCACCCTACCGCTCCCAGTCGCAGCACACACATATCATGGCCAAATAGGTTGGAAATGGGTGCTAAGCTCTCTGGAAAGGCACAGCTTTCTTGCTGCACCCATACAGGATGCAAGTATATGCCATATCGCAAAAAAAAAAATATCAGAAACACCCAAAATTCTTCAAGTACTATATTTTTTTCTGAGTCTACGTGTATTTGTATCAGGCAGGGCTGGGAGGCTTACTCATGTGACATCACCGAGCCGTGGTGCGTCGTCTGCTGGTCATCAGTTGTGTTTTGAGAGCTCGGGGAATTTACAGATTTTGAATGCGGATCATTTAAAAACGGGTGACAGGATGCAAAAAGTGACCATATTGTTGATATACTCGATCATGGCTATATTTTGACTGCATTAAATCAGGAATGATGAAATGATTTGGACGATTACATTAAGTTACGCATCCCCTATATCATTTCCGTCATCCTTCTTTGCACTGATTCTAACTATGCTTTAACCAATGCAGTGCAATTTTTTATTTTTTATTATTATGGACCATATCCATCCTTTAATACGAGGACCAAAACTGTACCGCATAGCTAGTCTAGGTGAGGTCTGACTAGAGCCAAATAAAGCTTTAGAATAAATAACCTCAGCATTCTTCTTTTAAAACTCCTGGCAATGAATCCTAAAACCCTATTAGCCTGATTTCTAGGCTTGATACATTACATAGGAATACATAGGAATAACAGACACCAGGAGAGCTATTAATATATAACTAGGGTATCTGCTGAACACAAATACTGACTACTAACTACTACTAACTATCAACTACATGTAAGAGGACAGTTGGAAAAGGATACCGTGTCCCTTAAGAAGATAGGAACATGGAAGTTTCGTACTGAAGAATGATATAGGTCGAAGTATGCGAACTACAACTACCATTAACACTAATTGATACGGGGGACTAAAATATAAATTCGCAAGGCAATATAAAAACCCATTTACTTTACAATGCGCGTCAAGTATTTTTTTAAATGAAGTTATTGTGCTGGCTTCGACAACATTTGCTGGTAATTTGTTCCATCGATCAAGAACGATCAAGAGTGATTTGTAGAATGATAGTCTATATATGATATAGTATATTTACAATGTCTAGAGCCGTGAGATTTTAGAGCTAAAAAAAATTAAGGTGGACAGCTTTTCCCAAATCACCACTAGGGGTGGACGACATCAAAAAAGGTTGAAGAACGCTGGTCTAGATCACGTTGTATGAGTTCGCAGTTTTATCTAGTATATGCTTTACCGCCTAATTTGGTGTCATCAGCAAATTTCGATATTTTAGATACAAGTCCGCAGTCCAGATCATTGATATATATCAGGAAAAGAGTAGGACACAAGACCGAGCCCTGAGGCACCCCACTAGTAACATCTAACCAATCAGATGCCTTGCCATTTAATACTACCCGTTGTTTACGATTTGAAAGCCAATCGCCAATCCATGAACATAACTGCTCTCCTAAACCATGCGCCCTTAGCTTGGCCAAAAGTCGCTTATGGGGAACTGGTTTATAATTTCCTAGGACGGAAGTCTGAGCTTACCCGCACACCCAAATCTTCTCCCCGGGAATAGAGAAGGTCAAACCGTTGACCAAGTAAATACCAGTATCAATTTCACGGGGTGTGGCTTTCTTCACCGAAGCGTGACGTCACTATAGAAGAAAAGGAAAAATGGGTGGATGGGTAAGTTTTATGAGGAACTCTCCCCACATCCTCTTCTCACACAATAAATTGGAACCATGAAATTGTACCTAGGTACTGAGTTTGTCACAGCCTACATACAGGCTGACTTCCTTTGTGGAAATATATAGTTTCATTACATTATTATTATATAATTACCTGTATATAATATTAAATTTTGCATAAAGTAGAGAGAGAGAGTAAGAGAGAGAGAGAGAGAGAGAGAGAGAGAGAGAGAGAGAGAGAGAGAGAGAGAGAGAGAGAGAGAGAGAGAGAGAGAGAGAGAGAGAGAGAGAGAGAGAAGATAGAAACATACACTCTTTTCCTTCGGAATTAGAGTGGATTTTTATATTTGAACTCATCCAGAAAACACACGCTACGCATATTTCAAAGACGGCGGCAGTCTAACCACACGTGGAGTACACAAGTATACAATCACCATAGAAAACTGAGGCGAATAGGGACGAACACTGGATGACAGCCAACAGCGAACTTACCCGCTGACTCCATGAAGACCACGGGTGACCCCGAAAGGATACGTCACAGGCTTGGTCATCCCCCCCTGTGGGAGGTGGTCAAGCGAAACGGTTTAACCTTCTAAATTCCCTTGGCCTTTCCTATTACGAGGATTTTCTCTACCAACATTAATTACGCTACACTTGTCAATATTAGATTCCATCTGCCACCTGACTACCCACTCGTTTAACTTATCTAAGTCTCCCTGCAAGCCGGCTACATCAGACTGTGACTTGATAATCCTACCTATCTTAGTATCATGAACAAACTTACTGATATCATTGCTAATTCCACTAGCTAAGTCGTTTATATAATCAAAAATAATAATAATCTCAAAACAGACCACTGTGGAATTATATTTTTTAATGAAAATATGGTTATATTTTGTATAGGGTGTTTGAATTCTTTAAAAGGAGGGGACTACCTAGTACCTACCTACCTGCCTACCTATATCAGGCAGCAGTTCTGAACTGTTTGATGGGGCAATAAGCAGGTACGTAGAGTAATAATTATGTAGAACACAAAGGATTTGTATACACTGACGTAATAAACACAGGTAAATGAGTGCTTAGAATAAAACAAAGTCAAATCAAATAGGCTTAGATTTCATTGCAGGTAATAGATTAAAGAGCTTTTGATAAATTGGGAGCAAGTCTACAGATGAACCATAAATGGGGAAATTAAAAGATAAAGAGGTGTCGAGTTAACGTTAAAACTAATTCATAGCCACATTATTTGACTTGCTCTTTACTATTTCTTTATATTTATTATTTCTCTTGACTATTTGAATATTGATTGGACAAACATTACTCGCAGTAATGGATGCAAGATCATTGGTAAGCGGCTTCGGTCACAGGAAGCAAAGCACTTTTATCTTTAGTAGAGTTGTTATATTTGGAACTCTCTTCTAGCACAAGTAGTTACCCTTCGTTAAATAACCTCACCTAATTCTTTACATGCACCTTAAAGTAATCGTCCAGACCCATTTTGTATCTGCATAAGTATGTTGCATGTTCATTCAAAACACTTAATTCACAAAATATTATTCATTTCCACGCCTTATTTCTGTAAAAACACGGATTCTGTAAATAGCGCGGGAAAAAATCTGCCCCGTTCCATCCGCCTCGCGAAAATTGCTGATGACGTCACGGAAAGTAGTGCTATCTGCATAACACAACCTGCCTTCCCTTGGCGCTAAAACCATCTCTACACATTTATCGTGGCCGCATCAGTCTGAAACGGGTGCTAAGCTCTCTGGAAAGGCACAGGTTTCTTGCTGCACCCATAAAGGATGCAAATATATGCCATATCGCAAACAAAAAAAATACATCAGAAACACCAAAAATTCTTCAAGAACTATATTTATTTCTATGTTCACATGCTTCTGGATTACCGCGGAGGAGGGGGGGAGCTGCCTTGGGTAACGTCATCGAGCCATAGTGCGACGTCTGCTAGTATGCAACAGTGTTTTGGAAGTTCGGGGAATTTGCAGATTTTGATTGCGGATTATTTAAAAACGGCTGACTGGTTGCAAAAAGTGACAGCCTATTGTTGATATATTCGATAATGGCTATATTTTGATTGCATTAAATCAGGAATGATGAAATGGTCTGGACGAAGACTTTAATAGTAAAACGGTTTTAAGAACAAACTAGATAAATACTTAGCATCAACTGCCCAACTTGATTACTCGTAGTATTACTAGTTACTCGTGATTACTAGTATTACGTAGTTTTTTGTATAGCTTTAAGTTTAGTTTTGAGTATGTTCAATCTTTCCTATAAAATTCCATGGCAAGTTTTTAATACTGTATGGTATATTTTCTCTTTTTTTTCCTGCCGACCTCGCCCAGAGGGAAAGGTGGGTGAGGAAGAGACTTCAACTTTGCTATTCTTTTACCTTTAACACGTAGAAACTATAGTGATAGAAAAAAAGTCACATAGGCAGCCTCGTTTGGCCCAGGGCCAGTAGGGCTGTTGTTGTGTGTTCTTCCTTTGTATTGCTTTCTATTCATTTGTATCCCTCCTTGTCTTCGTCCTCCTCCTCCTCCTATTCCTTGGCGTAGACCTCGTTGTTTTTATTATAATTAAAGGGAAGAAGGAAAGGAGGGACACAGGAAAATTTGGAAGAAAATAGAAAAAAAATACAGTGCGATGGGACATTGATGGGATGGGACACGATGGGACAAGAATAAAAAATATAAACAATGGATGTTTTTTTTTTTCTCTCTCTCTCTCTCTCTCTCTCTCTCTCTCTCTCTCTCTCTCTCTCTCTCTCTCTCTCTCTCTCTCTCTCTCTCTCTCTCTCTCTCTCTCTCTCTCTCTCTCTCTCTCTCTCTCTCACTGTGGTGGGTGAAAGGGTGAAAGGGAAAGCAGATGATCTAATCTAAAGATTTAATCAGAATTATTGAGTCAATGGAGAGTGAAAAAGAGAGTGAGATTGAGAGAACTGACCACATTTTTCCCACAGAGCATGACCGCCTTGTGGTCACTATCATGTGTGGCATGGCCACAGCAATGGGTGTTCCTCGTTCAGCACCAAGAACAGCAGCTGCGAGGACGTGTCTCAAAAGGACGACATCATGTAGCCCAGGGACTCACAATGGTAAGTCCCTACACACACACACACACACACACACACACACACACCGTAGTGTAGAGTTTAGCATGCTCGGTTCAGAATCCAGAAGTCCCGGGTTCGATTCCCTGGAGGAGCGTAGAAAGAAAGGCGGTATTCATAAACGAGAGCCCCTGTCCACCCAGTAGAGAATGGGTACCGGGTGGCATATTCCCGCTTTCTGGAACAGTATGTCGCGCTTACTCTTGAACACTTCAGATTAGGTTTCGTTGGGTTAAGGTCAGGTTACGTTCGGTTTCCTTACCAATTATATGGTAACTTTGTGTGGGAATCACAATGAGGGTATTTTTGAGAAAATCATATAGTTAGTTTCGGTGCTACAGCCAGGTGTCTTCACTTGGAGACCACATACCCAATTAGAGTTGAGAAATATGCTACTGGGTGTTATCTGAAGGTTGTGACCCGCCTCTCGGTGTGATGGCTTCGGCCAACACTAAACACTCTAGTGCAGTGCTCTTCAACCTTTTTTGATGTAGTCCACCCCTAGTAGTAATTTGGTAAGAGCTGTCCACCATAATTTTTTTCTCTCTCTAAAATCTCACGGCTCTGACATTTGAAATCTAACTATCATTCTACAAAATATGTAGGTAGGAAAAGGCAGCTTCACTCTCATTTAAAATTTTCAGTTTACATATTCTTATGTATAATAACACGTACATGCAGTCTAAAACTATAAATAAACAAGGAAAAATTAAACATACCTTCGGAATTACACAGTAACTATATTTTTGTTCATGAAACTAAAGTAAAATTGCACCTAATATACGTTATATTTGGTAACCCAGAAAACAAAGCCTTTTCCTTCAAGAAAAAAAAATCTGTGGTATGGCTGCTGTTGCAATTTGTCTGCTATCAGCTTAAATCGAGGCATCAGACAATTCTCAAGTGCAACCCGCATAAGAGGATGCAAATTCAGAATGGCATTCCTTTTCTATGCCTTGATTAAAACTAAGCTTGAGAAACCTTGCTAACACAGACATGATGTTGGCATTTGCACAAACATGGCTGTTGCCTTCTCAGCTTACTCTTTGTAGTCCTGACTATGAAGCAGGACAACCCAGTAATGCAATGCATAGGATGGCCAAATGTTTTGAAAGCTGCTTTTTTATAATAATCCACTCGAAGCTCCAATAGGGCATCAGAATGATCAGTTCCATCATCTGAGAATGGATGAAGCTTCCACATGTTGGAGGTCTGAGGTGTCTTTGAAATAGAAGTCAAGGTTTTCCTGCATCAAAGTCAGGTGTCTGGTAATCCAGGGGGACATTCGTACCTCCAGTGTCCGATCTGCTGTCTGCATACCATGTTCCCAGCCACTGCCAGCCAGCCATATACGTATCAGAGACTTCAAAATCAGAACGACACCTCTTTTCTACATTGCTTTTAATTTGTTTCACCTTCAGTTTGAATCCATTTATTTTCCCTATACTTGTAAAAATATCTCCACTTTTGCCTAGTTTTATACCATAGATTTCTTTGCCCTTATCTATACCGACACGTAGGCATGATCTCGTACGCCCACCTGTCCACCCCTCACTCAGTCTCGTCCACCTTTAGGTGGACGTCCCTCAGCCTCAGTCACTCAGTCTCGTCCACCCAGGTTGAATAGCACTGCTCTAGTCTATAAGCCTCCAAACATATGTAAAGATGATTCAGCTCCTATATGGCAAGAAATAAGCAAGGCTTGCTGATATAATCGATTATGCGTGGTAGATTTTAACCTTAGGAATATAGACTGGGATTTATAGGAGATAGGAGACAATGACGCATAGGAATTGTTAAATATAGTTCAGGATAAATTTCTAAGGCAAGCAATCAAGGAGCCTACTAGAGGAGATCATATTCTAGATTTATTACTGACAAACAGGGAGGTCAGCACGGAAACAGGTGTCAGGGAGGTCGGGGCTGATGAGGATTATACATTATTTGTAAGGAATTTAATTGCAGGACAGAAAAAAAAAATTCCATATAGGGCGATAAGATCAAGGAAGAACGACCCCAAATGGATGACTGCGAATTTTAAAACACAACATTGGAGTAAAAAGAAACATGTACTTAAGGTTCAAGCCTGGACAGGTGAGCAAAGAACAGTATAACGTGATGGCGAGGACAGTGAAGAGATTAACAAGAGGAGCTAAGAACAATTATGAGTTTAAAGTCGGTGGCCAGGCAAAGAACGACCTTAATGTTTTTTTTCAAATTTCTAAAACAAAAACAAGGGAATTTGTGGGGCCGTTATGGATAGGACAGGGTGAGATTGTAACTACGGATAAGGATATGTGTAAAAGTTTAAATGATTATTTCTTAAGTCTTAGGGGGATATACAGACGATACCTGATAGTGAACAGATGTTTAAAGGAAGTGATGATGAGAAACTCAAAGATATGGTTATAACTAGGGAAATGTTAGCAGAGGGTATAAATAGAATGAAGAATTTTTTGTCACCAGGACCAGATGAAGTTTATACCAGAGTATTAAAAGAATGCAAAGAGGTTGTTAGTGAGTCGTTAGGGCACATTTTTAGGAAATCGGATGATATAGGCGAAGTGCCGTTAATATGGAGGAAAGGAAATGTAGTCCCTATATTCAAGAAGGGTGATAGAGGACTAATGTCAAATTATCGACCTGTTAGTCCGACGTCAGTTGTAGGTAAATTATTGGAATCTATTATTACAAAAAACATTAGAGAGCATTTAGAAAAAACATAGTTTGGTCAATGATTCACAACATGGATTCACCAAGGGTAGGTCATGTCTCACCAATTTATTGAGTTTTTACGTAAATGAAAGTTTGTGAGACAGCAGATAATGATAAGGATTATGTTATAATATACCTGGACTTTAGTAAGGCATTCGGCAAGGTATGACACGAGCGACTCTTAAATAAGGTTAAGGCTCATGGAATGGATAGATGGGAAGGTTCTTCGTTGGATCAGAACTTGGTTAAGTGATAGGCAACAAAGGGTTACAATATTATTAATGGTTCTAAATCTGAATGGGGGCAGGTGATAAGTGGGGTTCCACAAGAGTCTATTTTGGGTCCATTACTATTTTTGATGTACAGCAACGACTTGGATAGTGGGGTTAGCAGTGATATCAGCAAGTTTGCTGATGATACTAAGGTAGGTAGGATTATTGGATCACAGTCTGATGTAAACATATTGCAGGGAAACTTAGATAAACTTAATGAGTGGGTAGTCAGATGGCAGATGGAATTTAATATTGATAAGTGCAGCATTATGAATATTGGTAGAAAAACCCCTGGTAATTGATACACCATACGCAATGCATCGCTGAAAAGAGCAGAAGGTAAGACAGATCTGGGAGTGAGGGTGAGCTCAGACCTCCGACAATAAAGACTCACGCAGGAATAGTTTGTCAACTTTCCTTGTGTCGGTATGTGAATACCATCGCAGCGGCAGACTCAATGACACTCCTGAATACAATATTGAAGGTTAACAGAACGACGCGGATGGGACTCTTTCATCACTCTTAAAAGTATAGACAAGCATGATTGAAGGTACATATTAAGAAACAATGCAAAGAAAGGCGTGTATATGAACTGTTTTGAAGCGTGACAAAAGCCATGTAAACATTGATTTGAAATACCGTAAAAAATATATACTGAGGATCCTTTGTTAGAAAAGCTATAAAATCCGCGGAGAAGTGTTCCCAGAACATCCCTTTAACGTTGTATTGAGGTCAACTTTTCCTCGAACACGAAATCTTTGCCATTTTGTTTGAATGAGAAAGACAAAAGACCAATCAATATCTTGCCGGCATCCTCTGAGAAATACTGAAAGCTCGTCAAAATGTTGAATATATAAAATGCTAGGATTATAGCTTCTGTATCATTGTAAATCTTGTTCCTTCCTTTATCCTACCAATTTCTCGGGATCAGGAGAGTATCAGGGGAGATTAGTGTGTGTGAATGCTGGAAATCATAACCTTTAGAAGAGGCTGCCTTATCTTCCCATGTTATTTTCTATGTTCTTAAATGTTAATATCACCTTCAGGATATGAACACGAAGTCAACATCTTGAACCAAAATCAATATTGTTGCATGGACACTGTTAAACATAGTTTTTGCAGTGACCTTATTTGTTTTCGTAACTTTCTGAATCTTACTTTTCCTTAATGAAAGTGTAAATAAGTTAAAGTAGAAAAAAGTATTAGATACGAGAGGAGGATTGTTTTGTAAACACACCAACGCCTCCTACTCTTCCTTTTCTTTTGTTTTACATCACATAGGACGACAGTTCAAGGACAAAAAAGTAACAAAAAACCCGCTTGGTTGCCAGTCCCTATAAAGAAGACTAAGAATATAAAAAGGGGGGTGGGCCAATTAGTTCGGGAGGTGTCTTGTCACTCCTCTCTTGAAAACAATTAAGTCGTAGGAAGGTATGAAAATAAAAACATTAATAGAGATCTAGAGTTTACCAATGAAAGGAATGAAAGAGTGAAGATACTAACTCTTGCATAAGGAAGATGGACAGAATAGGGTTTAAATTGAGTAGAAAATCTTGTGCAGTGAGGCCGTGGGAAAGGGGAAGGCATACAGATCAGCAGTAAGTTCAGAAGAACAGCGAGCATGAAAATAACGGTAGAAGATAGCAAGACAAGCAATATTGCTTGTCTTGCTATTGGTGATTTAAAGATTGACAGTGAGTCAAAGAAGGAGGAGACGAAAAGCTTTTGACTCTATCCTCTTTAGGAGAGCAGTATGAGTTGATCTTCCCCCCTAAATATGAAAGGCATATTCTGTAGTGCCAGAATTTTTGAATAACCCGCCAGTAAAATGCGGAGGACTGTAAGGTAAAGGTAAAGGTGGGAGCATACGCTATGCTGCGGGTGGCATTCAGTGCTCATCTCCGTGGCATTAGCCCTTAGAGCTTGTGGTGGGTGAATACCCGTTACCCCGGGACACAGGGCTAGTGTGACACCCGGGTTACCACAGTTACCTTCCCCAGGTTACCCCAGGTACCCATTTATCAACCCCGAAAGGAAGGAAGAACAGCTGTGTCGGCTGGTCGCCGACTGCCCTTTCCCGGATTCGAACCAGGGCCCGCAGATTCATAGTCAGGCACGCTAGCCACTACACCACGGAGGCGACACTATATATTACCAACAATGAAATTATTTTTTTCTGTAGCTAAACTCGGAGGAGTATGGCAACACCATTTTATTACTATGTATAAGGAATATAGGTTAGACCTTAGCAGAGTAACATTACTGGATGGTACGTAAAAGGGTAATGTGTAGCCCTACCCCTATGCAAATGAGACAAGTTATATTTGGTTATAACGACGAAGTAGTAATTTCCCCCAGTTATTGCAGCAGCTTAAGCCCCAGTGTTCCGCGGCAAGAGATTTCCCGTTTTTTTTTTTATCCGTAGGCAGGACTGGCTTACGGTTCAGATTTGTTTAATCAACTTTCATTTCCTTATTAAAAAAAATCTTAATCATCTTTCAAAATTCAACCACATTGATTAATAGGTCCATGATTATCTCACATTATCTTCCTCCCCCCTAATTTGACCTTAAAGTAATCGTCCAGACCCATTTTTTCTTTGCATCATTTTGTTGAATGTTCAATCAAAACACCTAACCAACAAAAAATAACTAATTTCCACGTCATAATTCCCTAAAAACATGACTTTTGTTAAAAGCGCAGGAAAAATATCAGCCCCGTTCTAGCCGCCGCGCGAAACTTGCTGATGACGTCACGAGTGGGCGACAATCTGCATCACACAACCTTCCTTACCCAGGTGTCATGTGGGCAAGTGTCTGTTTATGAGGGAATGTCTATTTACTAACAGAGGCAAAGAAAACGGGAGTTGAGGGGAATACTTACTAATATTGACTTGATCAACAAAGGCATGTCTATGTTGTTACTATGTATGTTCTTACGTTTAGTCATTTATAGTGGTATTTTATTGTCTTTTAATGCGATTATGCTATTTTAACTGCTAAAATTTACTTGGTGTTAAGCTAATTATTTTGTATAGGTTCTTTTTACTTTTTACTTGAAATGTTTGTATTTTATCCCCTTTTATTGCGAAAGTGGGATTTGTATCTATATACATTATTTTAGTATTATGGGTAAGGTGTTTTTTTTCTTTGTTTTCTTATGTTAAGTCTTCTTGTTTTGCAAATTTTGTTTTTTATGGTTAATATATGGACCACGGACCATGACAAAATTGCCGCATCGTATATTTGTATTTTTTTTGGTCAATAAATATCTAATCTAATCTAATCTAATAATCTAGGCGTACTACGACAACAAACCCGTCCTTATTTATCATTAAAGGGGGAGGGTGGGCACGAAGTGGAACACTCGCCGACGTCGGCTAGAATTCCTATCGGCGACAGTTCTAGGTATGGTTTTGAGCGTAATAATGATGTGATATATGAGGCATTCAATTTCGTACAGAAATGTCTTAACCACCCGTATATACCCCCATCTCCTGCTCAGAGGACATTTCTGCACGAAATTGAAAGCCTCTTATATCATATATGCTCAAAACCATACCTATAACTGTCGCCGATAGGAATTCTCGCCGTTCGTGCCCCCCCCCCCCCCCTTTAATGATAAATAAAGACGGGTTTGTTGTCGTACGCCTGGACATGCCTTTGTTGATCAAGTCAATATTAGTAATTATTCCCCTCAACGCCCGTTTTCTTTGCCTTTATTAGTAAATAGACATTCCCTCATAAACAGACACTTGCCCACACGACACCTGCGCACAAACCGTCTCCACACATTTATCGTGGCTGTATCGGTCAGAAACGTGTGCTAAGCTCTCTGGAAGGGCACAGCTTTCTTCAATCAATCAATCATTGGGGGCATACGCCGGGGGGCGCGTCGCCTCGCCCACCCTACGACGCCACTCCCGGGGGTCACCACGCGCGAGTTCCCATGCAGGCTCCTTTCCCATACCAAGCAGCTCTCGACAAGAAACATCAACTTGCCCCAGCCACGAGCCTTGTGGGCGCCCCCTTGGCCTCCTCCACGCCGGATTGTCTCTTACAGATACAACACGATGGGAAGGATCGGTTTCAGGGTAGCGTGCCACATGCCCATATAGCCGAAGTTGGCGCTGACGGACTATGCAGGTAATAGGCCTCGATTCAGTCTCACGGTGCAATCGCTGATTTGACACGTAATCATCCCAGCGATACCCCATGATTCTGCGAAGACACTTATTACCAAAGGCATTGATTCGTCTCTTCAAGTCACTATTTAGTGTCCATGTCTCACAACCATAGAGTAAGACAGGGATCACAAGCGACTTGAAGATCCGGATCTTTGTCCTCCTGCACAGGTACCGACAACGCCAAATACTCCCGCTGAGCGAGTCCATAACACCGTGGGCTATGCCAATCCGTCGTAAGACTTCTTGACGTGACCCGCCGTCATTATGGACTGCGCTACCAAGGTATGTAAAACTTTCCAAGATCTCAATGTCCTCGCCACACGCATGAACAGACTGTACTGCTTCATCTAGTAAGTCTCGAAATACCTGGATCTTGGTCTTGAGCCAGTAGACCTCAAGTCCCAAAGGCTTTGCCTCCTCGTGCAGCTCCTCGAGAGCCATCACCAGGACCTCCAGCGACTCAGCAAAGATTACTGCATCATCGGCAAAAACAAGATCAGTGATCTTGGTGTTGCCGACGGATGCTCCACAATCACTTTGATCTACAACCTTGTCCAATACCTAGTCTATACAAGCGTTGAAAAGTGATGGGGCAAGGACGCACCCTTGCCTCACTCCTGTATTCACAGGAAAGAAGCTGGATACACCTGCCCCACACTTCACAGCACTCTCAGTCCCAGAATACAGACCAGTTATCAAACCAATAGTCCTTGCAGGAATCCCTCGAAGTCGCAGAAGATCCCAGAGTGACTCACGATGCACTGAGTCAAACGCCTTCTTGAGATCAACATAGGCTGCAAGCATCCCCTGTCGAAACTCACGTCGGCGTTCCACCAGGACACGAAGCGCTAGGATACGGTCCGTTGTTGACTTACCAGGCGTGAACCCAGACTGCTGAGGTCTCTGATGCTTCACCAGATGACTGCGAATTCCTGTCTTCAATAGATGGGCAAGCACCTTGCCTGGTACGCTGAGCAGTGTAATACCGCGGTAATTGTTGCAGTCCTGACGGTCCCCTTTCCATTTCCAGATAGGGACGACCAGCCCCCTTTTCCAGTTAGGAGGAATGGTACCTGATTGCCACACGGCAGTCAGGATAGCATGCAACCCGCGGATCATGGCCTCACCCCCAGCTTTGAGGAGCTCCGCACTGATATTACAAACACTAGCTACCTTTCCACCCTTCAACTTTGCTACAGCCTCTCTGACTTCGTCAAGAGAGGGTGCGGTTTCGTCAATGGGAGGATCGGCATCCACTGCCTGTAACCCAGTGGTGTGAAGCTGCTCAGTTGGAGGGTCCACCGTGAACAACTGCCCAAAGTACTCAGCCCAACGAGCCATCTGCCCATCCATGTCCGACACGAGGCGCCCATCTGCTGTTCGAATAGCACTCGCCCGAGAAGGAGACTTGGAACGGAGCTTCTTCAGGGCTCGGTAGGCGGGTCGGAGGTCATTAGCGTTCAAATGACCCTCGACATCCTCAGCGAGACTCCTGACATACCTCTCCTTGTCTCTCCTCAGGAGGGTTCTAGTCCGGCGTGACAGAGCCCTGTGCTGGTCCCGGTTCCCAGCCAGCCTGGCAGCGCGACTCTCCTCGATTTTCTCCAGCGTCTCCGTCGAGACAAAACCACGCCTTGACCTCGGGCGCTCCCCAATACACTCCTTAGCAGCCTGTAGAGTTTCACGTTTGAAGGTATCCCACAGTTCTACAGGATCCCTGTTCTCAGTAGACAGGTAGTTAGTGCGGAGTCATTAGGGAGCTTTAAAGGGGAGCTGGATAGGTTCATGGATGGGGATGAAAGGTGGATGTAGGTAGTGTTAGGTGACAGGAACTACCACGTGTAGGCCTCGCGGCCTCTTGTAGCTTCCTTATTTTCTTATGTTCTTATGTTATCCCCGAGAGCACCGAGCACATCAAACCGATTTGAGACTGCCACCGCATACTCATGAGCACATGTCAAGTCCTTCAGTTTCTCAAGATGAAACACAGTATGATTACCTCTTGAGATTCTTCTGGACTTGACATGAAGCTTAAGTGTAGCAACAACAAATCTGTGATCTGTTCCAAAGAACTCAGCACTCCGGTAAACCCTGCAGTTCTGGAGGATCCTCCAACGAGTACTAACGAGGATGTGGTCGATCTCCTTAGCTACCCCTCCGGCATTACTATACCATGTCCAGCGGTGCAGCTCTGGTCTCTGATACCAAGAACCTGCAATTCTCAACCTTCTGGACCTTGCAAAGTTCAGAAGCAAAGAACTGTTGGTGTTTCTGGTACCGGAGCCATGGGGACCAACACACAACTCGTAGCCATCTCTCACAGTGCCAGTAGTAGTATTGAAGTCGCCCAAGACAATGAGTGTGTCCCGAGGAGGACACTGGTCTAATACAGAGTCGAGTTTGGCGTAGAACATCTCCTTCTCTTCAGTTTTACGCATCTCGGTAGGAGCGTACACTGCAACAAGAGACATGAAACCCAGAGTGTGTTTCATCCTCACCCGCATTATACGCTCATCAACCGGAGTAACCTCAACAACTGATGGCTGCAGTTTGCTGGAGATGCCTATAGCTACTCCCCGTACACGGTGACCATTGCTCATGCCGGACCAGTAGTAGGTGTAACCCCCACTGCTAGTCTCGCCACTGCCAGGCCTCCTCGTCTCAGAGAGTCCCACTATATCCACCCTCAGCCTACTGAGCTCGCCCGATAGGAGAGGTAGTCGATGATCGTCTGAGAGGCTCAGAACGTTCCACGAGCCCACACGAAGAACCCTCCGCAGGTTGATCCCAGGAGTGATTCGACGGGCAGGCGCCGCCTCTGCACGCCCCCGGCCACCCCCATAGAAAAAGTTGGGCTAGGGGGCCCTACCACTTGATTTAGAGTGCGGGATTCCCGAGGGCTTTGCCCCGCACTCGTCATAGGCAGACCCCTCCCCTGCGTCAGCATATGAGGGGTTTGCATGGTCGGGCCCCCCGGCAAAACCGGGTCGGGGGCGCGATTACCGCGCCCCCGGCCTCTACCTCTAATGTAGAGGTAGACACCGGCGCACAAACCGTCTCCACACATTTATCGTGGCTGTATCGGTCAGAAACGTGTGCTAAGCTCTCTGGAAGGGCACATCTTTCTTGCTGCACCCATAAAGGTTGCAAGTATATACCATATGGCAAAATAATCTATCAGAAACACCCAAAATTCTTCACGTACTCTATATATTTATGTGTTTACATGATTCTGGATTGCCGCGGGAGGAGAGAGTTGCCTTGTGTGACGTCATTGAGCCATGGTGCGTCGCCTGCTAGTTGTCAGGAGCGTTTTGGAAGCTCGGGGAATTTGCAGATTTTGATACCGGATTATCTAATAACGACTGACTGGATGCAAAATGTGACAACATCTTGTTCAGATATTCGATAATGGCTATATTTTTACTGCATTAGATCTGGAATGATAAAATGGTCTGGACAATTACTTTTAAGAAAAACGGAAATTGTAACCAAAGTCTGTATGGAGCGAAATATTCGGACGAGTAGCCCCACCCCTCACTCAGTTATTCTTGCCCCTCCATTCGACACAGGTTAGTGAGAGTGTCTCCGTAAATATATAAAAATACATCAGTAATTGCTGCTACCCACGACTGGTTATGATTATTTTTGAAGCTTCTAAGCGATCTATGTCCCTGACTTAGCCTTTCTTGCTCCTCCATTCGACACATATACCAGAAAATAAGCTAGAGAAAGACTTACTGATCACCGCCATGGTTCATCACAAAACATAACAACCCTTTTTTGTTCTTCCCTTGTTCCCACGACGTCATTTTAAAGTGTTCTCATATGATAAGTGAATGAGATAGGTAGGATATGGATGTATCCATCAATGATCACCATACGAAGTGTTGTTAGTTTGTTTTTAATTGGGTTGTGATATCCGTGGAAAGAGATATGTCGGCGTACGCCATGCCTTAGTCATGTCCAGTCCCGCAACTTATCAATATGTTGTTAGGGATGAAATGTAAATACCTTAGTGAGGACATATCGAAGAGACAGTGTTAATAATGAATTCCCGAGTAATTCCCTCATGTGAATCCTCATGTTAAATCTTGTTAGATCAAATTTGCATATATGCCGTGGGTTTTGTTCAGGTGGTGTTGTAATAAGATTAGGATGGCCGGAAAGGTGTTGGGTGTTACTGATAGCTATAGTTGGGGGTTAGTTAAATAAACCTAGTGCTTAAACCTCGGTTATATAATAAAATTCAATATCCAAAAACTGGAAATCCTGTCTTATTACGAAAGTAAATTGAAGGATCCCCGGCCTTACGGGGCAGCAAGACCTCAACTTTAATTGGCAGGTAAGTTTTAATCAAAACCCGACGTCATACATGATACTCTGAAAACCCCGGCGTTGCACTGAGAGGAATACAAATCAGAGCGTTATAATTTCATACATGGGCTGATAAGGCCCCTGTACTACAGGGCAAGTAATTGGTAGAAATAAATAAAATGGACGCATACGCTACAGGACACCTAACTTCTGAAAAGCTGTTTTAGCAAGAGAGGAAATGTGAGATTTCCAGTTCAGATATATGGTATAGGATAGTCCAAGAATGTTCACTGTAGAAGAGGGAGACAGTTGAGTGTCATTGAAAAAGAGAGAATAGTTGTTTGGAAGACTATGTCAAGTAGATAGGTGAAGAAATTGGGTTTTTGAGTCATTGAACAAGATAAGGTTAACCTTTGCCCCAATCAGAAAATATAGAAAGATCAGAAGTTAGGCGCTCTGTGGCATCTCTCCGTGAATGATTTTGTTCCTGTTAAGGTGGGCGTCTACTAAACGACGTTGAAAAATACTGGGTAGAATCATCAGCGTAGGAGTGGATAGGGCATTGAGTTAGACGTAGAAGCTCATTAATGAATTATATCAAGAGTGTGGGTGATAGAACAGAACCCTGAGGAACACCATTATTGATAGACTTTGAGAAGGATACCAATCGTCTATAGTAGCTGCAATAGAACGGTTTCAAAAGAAAGTTAAGATGAAGGTGCAGAGAGAGGGATAGAAACCGAATGAGGTTAGTTTAGAAATTTTAGATTTTTGCCACTCTCAAAAAAATCTTTGATATGTCAAGGGCAACAACAAAAGTCCTACCGAAACCCCATAAGGAAGATGATCAAGATTCAGTTAGAAATGCTAGAAGATCACCAGTAGATCGCCCTTGCAAGAATGCTGGGCGTGTCTCCAAGGCGGTCAGGAATATGGGTAGGGTGCTGCAATAGCTGCACTAGGTCATGGAGGATAGCAAAGTTGTAAGCTTGTTTGCCAGGTTGGTCATTGAAGGAAGATAATAGCCAATGCTGGTGGTGAAAATTGAAGTCCCGAAGAATGAAAATTTCTGCGAAAGGAAAATGAGATGAGATGTGCTCCACTTTGGATGTTAAATAGTCAAAGAATTTTACTTAGTTTAAGGAGTTAGGTGAGAGATATACAGCATATATAAGTTTAGTGAGAGTGACATTGAAGTCGTAGCCAGATAAAAGAAAGTTCTGAAGATTCAAGACTGTGGGCACGAGAGCAAGTGATGTCCTTGCGTACGCAACAGCCAGCTTTGGATTGAAAATGAGAATAGAGAGAGTAAGAGGGAACATAAAGAAGAATGTTGTTAGGGCTCACATATACTTGGGTTTCGGTGATGATAAGATGAGGTCTAGAGAAGAAAGGTGATGTTCCACAGATTGGAAGTTAGATCTTATATCATCACGAATGTTGCAGATTGATAGAGGGAATGTTAGGGGTCCTTGGTCACGTGGTTCTGCAATATATCTTGCTTACGTTCCAAATTGGTGTAAACGAGCAACTTTTTGTTCAGATTTTGTTAAACATCAGCTCTTGCTCTTTATTTTTTGTGCAGGTATGTGTGTGTGTGTGTATATACACATATATATATATATATATATATATATATATATATATATATATATATATATATATATATATATATATATATATATATATATATATATATCGAGAGAGAGAGAGAGAGAGAGAGAGAGAGAGAGAGAGAGAAGAGAGAGAGAGAGAGAGAGAGAGAGAGAGAGAGAGAGAGAGAGAGGAGAGAGGAGGGAGGAGAGAGAGAGAAGAGAGAGAGAGAGAGAGAGAGAGAGAGAGAGAGAGAGAGGAGAGGTAGGTCGGGGGTTTGGGTGAGAAGCAGAAAAATATAAGCGTCTCTTGTGCTACGTAATGTACGTATTCCCCAGGCTGTAAAAAACCAATTTTTTTAAACTATTGAAGAAATTAGATAAACGTGGCCTAACAAGTATAAACACATTTCAAGGATGACTTTCACCTTTCCTGAAAATCTTGTTGACATTTGGACAGAAATAGCGGAGCCTTAGCTGTTTAGACAGACAGACGGACGGACATTCGGTGTATTATACTGATAACAAGAAGAAGAATGAAAATGATAACAATGGTGATATGAAAAAATAATAATAATAAGAATGATAATGACGGTAATATAAACACTAATAATAATAATATTAATAATTATAACAATAATAATAATAATAATAATAATAATAATAATAATAACAACAATAATGAAAATAACTATAATCATGAAAATAATTATAGTAATAATGTTAATAACAATAATGTTAACATTGATATCAGTAATAATAATGTTTTCATATTTTTTTATATATGGCTCAATGGCTTTGCCCTCACTTTTGTGGATAGATTCACATATTTAGGCCATGTTCTATCCAACGACATGACTGACGATGATGACATCAGCAAGCAGATCACCATGCTCCTTGTAGTGGGAAATACTCTATAGAAGAAAGTTTCCTAATAGCATGGAGGTGAAGCTGGAATTATTCAGGAGTCAATGCTACTCTACATACTGCAACTCGCTATGGTCACGGTTCAAGGTGGCCACTCTGAACAAACTTAAGGCCTGTCACAATGACATACTTGTGAACGCAGATGGACCAGATGGTCCAGCTCGTCCCTGGCCTTCGCTAGGAACGGGTTGAAAATTCGGTGCACGGACGTTTCGGCAACGGATGTTTGGGCCATGGGCCACCACCCCTACGACGTTTTGGCCACGAAAAGTAGGACATTTGGTCGAAGGGACAAAATATAAAAATATAAATAATTTTCTTTAATGTAATGAGCAATCGCATTTCTAAACCCTCCCGTAGAAATATGTTTAGGTTAGGTTAGGCTACGTTAGGTAGGGTTAAGTTAGATAAGGTTAGGCTAGGTTAGCAGTAGGTACTAAATATATGCAAAACGACTTAAAACAAACCAAAAACTACGAAATATAAGCAAACGGACATTAAAAACCAACATTATGTTTCGTGGCCCAAACGTCCAACTAAGGTAGCCCCCGTTGCCGTAGTCAAAAACGTCCATGGCCGAAACGTCCTACATTCTAATATTCTAGATATGATCCGTCGACACTCCGTTCAGCATAAGGAGTAGGATGGAACTCTCTAAGAACTCCATTATCACCTCCGTCAGGCAGAGCTCGGCCTATGTATGTGCGTTGTAGGGTGAGCAAGGAGACACGCCTCCCGGCGTATGCCCCCAATGATTGATTGATTAGTAGGGAAAAGCTAGTCTACATAACTATACATTTGAATTTTGTGGTGAAAACATTCAGGTAGTAGAGGACTATAAATGTCTTGTTGTGTTCAGTAATCACTTCATCAGCAATGTACTCATTGATATGTAATGTACGAAGTTTGACTTGACATGCATATTGAACTATTTAATACCTTAATGCCACCTATATTGACATATGCATCTGAGATATTGGGATATTATACTGTTAGAGAGTTAGAGACAATGCATATGAAATTCTTAAAACAGGTACCAGGAGTTCACATAAAATACTTGTAATGATACGGTATGGTGTATGGCGAATTTGGAGTATTTCCACTTACATATAAAGAGCAGAATGATAGGATATCGGCCTAAGCTAATAACAGTTAAAAAAAATACGCAATTATGTTATATAATGTATCAATGCTTATTAGTCAGGTTGCCAAAGTGGGTTTTTCAATGTTACCCTGCATGGAATGATACAGTTTTTTCTCGATGGATTCTACATCATTAGGATGTCTATAAAGCATATCAGGCGGATAACAAGAAAAAATCCTTGGGCAATCCGAGAAATCGACGAAAATCCAAAATGGCCGCCATGACGGCCAACTTCCGTAGACAAAAAAAAAACTAATTACTAGGTCTAGAATCACATGTAATAGCACTTTTCCATATGATTTGAACATGAGAAATTAATTTATGTGGTTAGTTTTTCAATTGTAGGTAAAAAACAGGGTCAACAGTCAAATACATTGTCATTTTTCTAGGTAAATATGTATAAAATTGTTAGTGTGTGCGTGTATATTCACATATTAGCGGTAGCAAATCATTCTGAACTTAAGTTCACGTTAACTGACTTCAGATTGAACTGAAACAATTGTAACATATATAGCTGGTTCGATCGCTTGTTGGTGTGATGAAGAGCTGAAGGTTAGACATATGCATCATGTCAGACGTGTTTTACCGGTAGGTTCCCATGTCATGTTTTATGATACTCTACTTTTCTAGATATTCATCTTTCACCTGATCAACATACACATTACTATTTAGATTATTTTATATATATATAAATTATTTCCTGTCCGCGCGTCCGCCGAGCCTTCCGTCCGTCTGTACGTCCATGGACTACTTTCCATGGAAAACAGTTTGCGGATAAACTTTTGTGTTCAAATACATCGATCGAGCCAATATGTATTAATAGATATTTGAAGAATGTTAACAGTTTCATTTTTATCTTATTTCAGATCCTCAAGAAATATTGTGATGCACCGTAGATTGCAATGATATTCGTGTGGTGATGGTGAAATGATAATACGTTAATGTGGTGATTCATAGACCACTGTATACCTGGACTGCGCACTGAATATCGGCCCGTCGCACAAGGGGCTGAAGTCGGAGGGCCGCTCGGATTCATATATATATATATATACGGATCATATAGACTGGTTTATCAGTATATATGATATACTGTAATCTTCGTAAATGTTTGTTCTATAATATTATCAAATAAAAAACCGTAAAACAGGCTAAAGAAATGCCATTACGAGACTGAAGAAATATGCATGAACTTCAGCTCTTCGCCATTTAAAACTTTGCGAGTCAACTTTTATCACGAAGGGTATCAATAGAAGCGCAATTTTATTAGCATTCCATTGCTATATTTCGTTATCTGATAACTGAATTAGAACCATGCATAAATTAGCGTTAACTAAATAAATAAAATCATCAATCGGGTAATTTTCCCGATTGATGAGGTAATTTATTTAGTCAACGCTAATTTATACATGGTACTAATTCATTTATCAGAAAACGAAATATATAAGTAAATAAATAACTTCATCAATCGGGAAAAATACCCGATTGATGATTTTATTTATTTATTTAACGCTTATTTATGCATGGTTCTAATTAATGTATCAGATAACGAAATATAGCAATGGAAAGCTAATAAAATTGCGCTTATATTGATACCCTTCATGATAAAAGATGACTCGCAAAGTTTTAAATGGCGAAGAGTTAAGTGAATGCATATTTCTTCATAGTCGCGTAATGGCATTTCTTTAGCGTGTTTTACTGTTTTTTATTTGATAATATTATAGAACAAACATTTACGAAGATTACAGTATATCATATATACTGATAAACCAGTTTATATGATAGTCCATAGACCACTAAATCTCTTTGTCGGGCGCCCCGCAGGCCCCTATGCAGCCCCGCAATTCAAAACATTGTCGCGTGAACAGTCCAGGTATACAGTGGTCTATGGGTGATTGTAACATGAACTAACAATCCAGTGTACATGTATTTGTAGATAGTTATCGGAGGTAGTGGTGGTGGCCACAGAGACAGTGGATGACAAATGCCTTTCCAAATGTTGCTACAGTTGCTCTGACAAAGACAGACTCCAGATCAGCCAGGCTGGTGGTGAAAGATTAAACAGTATTATTGAATCCAGTGAAATTCATGGTGATAGCATACATGTCGAACTTAAAACCAAATTGAAAAATGATCCGACGTATCAAGTCCAGTATCATGAATCATGTGTGGCGAAGTACCTCATAACAGCCAAACGATTATCAGAAAAACAAAAAAGAAGTGTATCAAGTCCTCAGTCAATACCTACAAAGAGGACACGGTCCAGCCAGGGGTGTCCGTTTGATTGGTTACATCAATGTTTCTATTGCTGTGGGCCATGTCCTGTGGAACAAGATCCCAAACACCCGAATCGGTGGAATCAGGCATATCTTGTGAGAGAGACTGAAGGCAAGAGAGGTGTAGATGGAACAACTAAGTCGTACACCATATAAGATAAAATATACGATAAGTGCACCGAACGGGCAGAGACAATTGGGCAGATGAGGTGCTGCAGCGACTATCCGGCCTCACCGTCAGAGCAGCCGACCTTCATGCTGCTGATACACGATATCATTGTGACTGCTACGCGAGATTTTTTAGCGGCCGAGTTCCACCAGGCGAAAGGAAAGCGAAGGAGGAAGCAACTCTGCATGCTGCTTTAGATGAACTCGTCAATGAGCTCAAAAATCTGCGATCCCAGAAGTGGGATTCTGTTAACCTGGTGGAGCGCTACCTGGAACTTGGCGGTATGCCAATGCGGCTATCAGCATTGATCAAATCGATTTGTGATAAGGAGCAGGATCTTGTTGAACTCTCAGCACCTGGCTACCGATCAGTCATCTTCTTCCGTGACAACACTATCGCCACCTTGAATATGATAAAGAATGAAGATGAGAATGATAATTTAGAGTCAGAGCGGGATTTGATTGCAAAGCGTGTGAGGAAAGAATGTTCTGAGATGGAGTACCGAAATCAGACCGATACGACCAGCATCTCCACAGTTATTGCAGAAGAATCAGCACCACATATATTGCAGAAGTTGCTCGGTAAACTTTCTCTGGCTGAACAATCACTTGCTGCTCTCCTGGTCGGAAACATCGTCACTAGTGCTATAAAAAAACACCCGACCTCTGCAAATCGCACTTGGGGTGTACTTCCACAGGGAGAAAACAGGAAAAAACTGGGGGGGGGGGGGGGGGGGGGCACTCAGTAGAGCGCATACCTCCGCCCGAATATTTCATCAATTGGTTGCTATGGCAACAGTTGTGATTATATATATATATATATATATATATATTATATATATATATATATATATATATACACTCAGTATGAGCGCATACCTCCGGCCGAATATTTCATCAATTGGTTGCCATGGCAACAGTTGTCAATAGATTTCATCCAAAATTAAATCAGTTCTTCCTTATACCAAATAGACTTGGTATACTGAGTTTGGTCCAAATCTATTGGTAATTTTTGAGAAATCCTGTACACTAACAAACAGACAGACAGACAGACAAACAGACAGACAGACATGACAGACAGACAGATCGGGGTGAAAACATAACCCCTCCAACTTCGTTGGCGGAGGTAATACCTATTATTTAATCAATATATTAAAAATTTACATAAAAATTGTCTTTAAAGTTACCTTGAACTTGACTTTTGACCTTGTTTTTGACCTCAAATAGAAAATAATAACAGCATAAATGAATTTCTCATGTCAAAATCATATGGAAAAGTGCTATTACATATGATTCTATACCTAGTAATTCGTTTTTTTATATTTATGTCTACGGAAGTTGGCCGTCATGGCGGCCATTTTGGATTCTCGTCGATTTCTCGGATTGCCCAAGGATTTTCTCTTGTTATCCGCCTGATATGCTTAATAGACATCCTAATGATGTAGAGTCCATCGAGAAAAAAACTTTATCATTCCATGCAGGGTATAGCTGGCGGCAACCTGACTATATTGCAATTGGATTGGTTAGGGAATCATACTTCTCCATGTCCTCCATCTCCTTCTCCATACTTCTAGCTTGTATTAAATACATTTGTAATTATTGTAGTATGTCAGGTATGTGTTTGTTGCAGGATGTTCCTGGCACAACATTGGTTATAATTCACGGCTGTGAAATTGAGATTGAAAGACCAGTGGATTGCAACTTGGTATGATAACCAACAAATAAAACAAATAAATATATGTAAATATATATAAATAAAATATACGTATATAGAATAATATATACAAAATATATATAAATAAAATATATATAAATAAAACAGATATATATGGCTATCTCTCATTCTCTCCCATTTCCCCTCTTCCCTTTCTGTTCTCTCTCATTCTCTCTCTTTTTATCTTATTCTCTCTCACTCTTTTTCTCTCATTCTTTCTCTCTCTCTCTCTCTCTCTCTCTCTCTCTCTCCTCTCTCTCTCTCTCTCTCTCTCTCTCTCTCTCTCTGACGAAATGTAATCGATAAACGCGGCTTGTGTTCGGATCGCTTGGTGAAAGATTGACCAGGTGACAGGTTGACTAGGGTACGGCATGACCAAGGTACAGGCTGTACAGTATCCAGGTTGACTAGGTTACGATTTTACCTGGTAACCAATTGGCTTGAGTCTCATATGAATTGGGACCGAAATGTCTTCGGAATCATTTGACTTCATTACCAATCGCCTCAGTACCAATTGACATGTAACCTCTTATTGATCTCAAAAACTGCGCATATGTGCTTGCACCCTGCCTGGTCAAACTTTTCCGTCATTGTCTATCTACTTCCACCTTTCCTTCTTGCTGTAAGCTTGCTCACATCCAACCTGTTCCTAAGAAGGGTGACCGTTCTAATCATTCAATCTACCGTCATATAGCTTTTTTTTTTTCTTTTTTTTTTTTACATCACAAAGGACTGGCCAAGGGCACAACAAAAATTGGTAACACAAAGCCCGCTAAGTTGCCAGTCCCTATAAAGAAGACAGTAAGAGAATAAAATAAAAAAGAGGGGTGAGCCAATTTAGTTCGGGAGGTGTCTTATTACTCTTCTTTTGATTGATTGATTGATTTAATGCCTAAAAAGGTGAATGTGTCTTTTGAAAAAATTTAAGTCATAGGAAAGTGGAAAAATAGAAACAGGAAGAGAGTTCCAGAGTTTACCAGTGAAAGGGATGAAAGAGTAAAGATACTGATTAACTCTTGCATTAGGAAGATGGACAGATTAGGGATGAGAATGAGTAGAAAGTTTTGTGCAGCGAGACCGCGGGAGGGGGGGAGGCATGCAGTTAGCAAGTTCAGAAGAGCAGTGAGCATGAAAATAACGGTAGAAGAGAGCAAGAGAAGCAACATTGCGTCGGTGATTTAAAGATTGAAGACAGTCAGTCAGAGGAGGGGACTTGATGAGACGAAAAGCTTTTGACTCAACCCTGTTTAGGAGAGCTGTATGAGTGCATCCTCCCCAAACATGTGAGACATACTCCATACATGGGCGGATAAGGCCCCTGTAGAGAGCAAGCAATTGGGAGGGAGATAAAAAAGGACGCAGACGCCACAGGACACCTAACTTCTTAGAAGCTGTTTTAGCAAGAGATGAGATGTGAGATTTCCAGTTCAGATTTTTAGTAAAGGATAGTCCTAGAATGTTCATTGTAGAAGAAGGAGACAGTTGAGTGTCATTGAAGAAGAGGGGATAGTTATCTGATAGGTTTTGTCGAGTAGATAGGTGAAGAAATTGGGTTTTTGAGGCATTGAACAAAACAAAGTTTGCTTTGCCCCAATCAGAAATTATAGAAAGATCAGAAGTTAGGTGCTCGGTGGCATCTCTCCGTGAATCACTTAGTTCCTGTTGAGTTGGACGTCTAATAAACGACGTTGAAAAATGCAGGATAGAATCATCAGCGTAGGAGTGGATAGGGCTTTGAGTTAGACTTAGAAGATCATTAATGAATAATAGAAAGAAAGTGGGTGATAGGACAGAACCCTGGGGAACACCACTATTGATAGATTTAGGAGAAGAACAATGTCCGTCTACAGTAACTGCAATAGAACGGTTTGAAAGGAATCTTAAGATGAAGGTACAGAGAGAAGGATAGAAACCGAATGAGGGTAGTTTGGAAATTAAAGATTTGTGCCAGACTCTATCAAAAGCTTTTGATATGTCAAGGGCAACAGTAAAAGTTTCACCGAAACCCCTAAAGGAGGATGACCAAGATTCAGTTAGGAAAGCTAGAAGATCGCCAGTAGATCGCCCTTTACGGAAACCGTACTGACGATCAGATAGAAGATTGTGAGCAGATATATGCTTAAGAATCTTCTTATTAAGTATAGATTCAAAAACTTTAGAAAGGCAGGAAGTCAAAGCTATAGGACGGTAGTTTGAAGGATTAGAACGGTCACCCTTCTTAGGAACAGGTTGGATGTGAGCAAACTTCCAGCAAGAAGGAAAGGTGGAAGTAGATAGACAAAGACGGAAAAGTTTGACCAGGTAGGGTGCAAGCACAGAAGCACAGTTTTTGAGAACAATAGGAGGGACTCTGTCAGGACCGTAAGCCTTCCGAGGATCTAGGCCAGAAAGGGCAAAGAAAACATCATTACGAAGGATCTTAATGACAGGCATAACATAGTCAGAGGGTGGAGGAGAAGGAGGAACAAGCCCTTCATCAACCAGAGTGGAATTTTTAGCAAAGGTTTGAGCGAAGAGTTCAACTTTAGAAATAGATGAGACAGCTGTGGAGCCAGCTGGGTGAAGCATAGGAGGGAAAGAAGAAGAAGAAAAATTATTAGAGATGTTATTTGCTAGATGCCAGAAGTCACGGGAGGAATTTGATTCAGAAATTTTTTTGACATTTTCTATGAATGAAAGTGTTTTTGGTAAGTTGAAGTAAAGATTTGGCATGATTACGGGCAGAAATATAAAGGGTATGAGTTTCAGGAGATGGATGCTTACGGTACCGTTTGTGACCCACCTCTCTATCACGGACAGCATGAGAACAAGCAGAGTTAAACCAAGGTTGACGGGCTTTAGGATTAGAGAAAGTGTGTGGAATGTACGCCTCCATGCCAGAGACTATGACCTCAGTTATGCACTCTGCACAAAGAGATGGGTCTTTGACATGGAAGCAGTAATCATTCCATGGAAAATCAGAGTAGTACTGCCTTAGGTCTTCCCACTTAGCTGAGTTGAAGTGCCAGAAGCACCTCCGCTTAGGTGGGTCCCGAGACGGTACTGGAGCGATAGGACAGGTTACAGAAATAGGATTGTGATCGGAGGAACCCAACGGAGAGAATAGTTTCACAGAGTAAGCAGAAGGGTTAGTAGTTAGGAAAAGATCAAGAATGTTGGGCGTGTCTCCAAGGCGGTCAGGAATACGGGTAGGGTGCTGCACCAGCTGCTCTAGGTCTTGGAGGATAGAAAAGTTGTAGGCTTGTTCACCAGGTTGGTCAGTGAAAGAAGATGATAGCCAAAGCTGGTGGTGAACATTGAATTCCCCAAGAATGGAAATTTCTGCTAAAGGAAAATGAGATGAGATGTGCTCCACTTTTGATGTTAAATAGTCGAAGAATTTTACATAGTCAGAGGAGTTAGGGGAGAGATATACAGCCCAGATAAATTTAGTAAGAGAGTGACATTGAAGTCGAAGCCAGATGGTAGAAAATTCGGAAGATTCAAGGCCGTGGGCACGAGAGCAAGAGATGTCATTGCGCACATATACGCAACAGCCAGCTTTGGATTGAAAATGAGAATAGAGGCAGTAAGAGGAGACAGAAAAAGGTCTGCTGTCAGTGCTCACAGACAACTGGGTTTCGGTGAGGAAAAGAAGATGAGGTTTAGAGGAGAAGAGATGATGTTCAACAGAGAGAAAGTTAGATCTAAGACCGCGAATGTTGCAGAAGTTTAAGGAGAGAAGGCTAGAAAAAGTATCAAGACACTTCGAGTCGTCACCTTTGAGTCGGTCCGACCTGGGGATATTTATGGTCCCCTCCCCAGTAAGGGACTCCGAGGCTAGGTGAATGGTTAATTAATATGAATGAATTAATGAATTAATTCAATGAAATATTGAATTCCCGCCTTTCTTTGAAGCTTTTTAATCTAAAGTTAATAAGAAGATTCTTACAGAGGTGGGCATCGCAATTTTTTTTCCAATTCCGCAATCGCAATTCCGCAATTCCGACCTGCACCAGTCCGCAATCGCAATTCCGCAATTTTTTTCAGATAGGCCTTTTCGCAATCGCAATTCCGCAATTCCGCAAACTAATTTTGACACCTACAATTAAAACAAAACATGTCTCTAGACTCTTAAACATCTCTAGACTCTTAAGCACCTACAATTAAAACAAAAAATGTCTCTAGATTCTTTATTAGTGTTTAATACTTCTGTATTCCTATTCTGTTTCTGTCTATACTTGTTACTTGGCCTTCACAATTAAGTCTTTGTCTCTTTTAGTGTTTTTCTTTACTTTTACACTTCACCGTCTACTGGCTAGTAATCACTAATCTAAGTAATCTACTAATCTTCCTCTTCCTCCTCTTCCTTCTCCCTCCTCCTCCTCCTCCTCCCACTTCTTCTGGTTCAGCATGTGGAGGTTGGCAACTAATCACACACACGGCCAGCGTACACGCTCTCAATCCCAAGTTCCAGCACGCACTGACTGAGTGACTGTGCTACACTAGGCAAGTTGGCAGTTGGCAGTGTCGTCTCTACAATATTTGGTGGGAACTTATGTTCACGCGGGCACTTGCCACTTTGAAGGTGGTGACCGTCACAATTATTGCGATTGCGTTTCAAAATTTTGGCGGTCCGCAACCCGCAATTCTGCATTTTTTTCAGGCATCCGTAATTGCGCAATTCCGCAACCGAATTACCCATTCCGCAAGTTATTGCGATTGCGTTTCTAAATTTTGGCGGTCCGCAATTCGCAATTCCGCAATTTTTTCAGGCATCCCGTTATTGCGCAATTCCGCAACCGAATTACCATTCCGCAAATTGCGGAATTGCGGACTAAAATTGCGGAATGCCCACCTTTGGATTCTTAAGCATATATCTACTCACAATATTATTTATGATCGTCAGTACGGTTTCCGTAAAGACCGATCTACTAGCGATCTTCTAGCTTTCCTAAATGAATCATGGTCATCCTCCTTAGGGGTTTCGATGAAAATGTTGCTGTTGCCCTTGATATATCAACAACTTTTGATAGTCTGGCACAAATCTTTAATTTTCAAACTTCCCTCATTCGGTTTCTATCCTTCTCTCTGCACCTTCATCTTAACTTTCCTTTCAAACCATTTTATTGCAGCTACTGTAGACGGTCCTTGTTCTTCTACAAAGTCTATCAATAGTGGTGTTCCTAAGGGGTCTGTCTTATCACCCACTCTCTTTATATTATTCATTTATGATCTTCTAAGTCATAGACCACTATACTATATCTCTGGTTCACGCGACAATGTTTTGAAATTGCCAGACTGCATAGCGCGCCCGACAAAGAGATATAGTGGTCTATGGGCTATCATATAGACTGGTTTATCAGTATATATGATATACTGAAATCTTCGTAAATGTTTGTTCTATAATATTATCAAATAAAAAACAGTAAAACACGATAAAGAAATGCCATTACGAGACTCTGAAGAAATATGCATGAATTCACTTCAACTCTTCCGCATTTAAAACTTTGCGAATCAACTTTTATCATGAAGGGTATCAATAGAAGCACAATTGTATTAGCTTTCCATTGATATATTTCGTTTTCTGATAAATGAATTAGAACCATGCATAAATTAGCGTTAAATAAATAAATAAAATCATCAATCGGGTAATTTTCCCGATTGATGATTTTATTTATTTATTTAACGCTAACTTATGCATGGTTCTAATTAATTTATCAGAAAACGAAATATATCAATGGAAAGCTAATACAATTGCGCATCTATTGATACCCTTCATGATAAAAGTTGACTCGCAAAGTTTTAAATGGCGAAGAGTTGAAGTTCATGCATATTTCTTCAGAGTCTCGTAATGGCATTTCTTTAGCGTGTTTTACTGTTTTTTATTTGATAATATTATAGAACAAACATTTACGAAGATTACAGTATATCATATACTGATAAACCAGTCTATATGATCCGTATATATTATATATATGAATCCGAGCGGCCCTCCGACTTAAAGAGCCATTGTGCAACAGGCCGATATTCCGTGCGCAGTCCAGATTTACAGTAGTCTATGTCTAAGTCTAACTCAAAGCCCTATCCACTACTACGCTGATGATTCTACCCTACATTTTTCAGCTTCGTTTATTAGACGCCCAACTCAACAGGAACTAAGTGATTCACGAAAATTTCCCACTGAGCGCCTAACTTTTGATCTTTCTATAATTTCTGATTGGGGTAAAGCAAACCTTGTTTTATTCAATGCTTCAAAAACCTCATTTTTTCACCTATCTACTCGACAAAACCTACCAAATAACTATCCCCTCTTCTTCAATGATACTCAACTGTCTCACTCCTCTACAATGAACATTTTTTAACTATCCTATACTAAAAATCTGAACTGGAAATCTCACATCTCATATTTTGCTGAAACAACTTCTAAGAAGTTAGGTGTCCTGTGGCCTCTGTGTCCATTTTTTTCTCCATCCTAGCTGCTTGCTCTCTAGAAGGGCCTTATCCGCCCATGCATGGAATATGTCTCACATGCTTGGGGGGGATCCACTCATACAGATCTCCTAAACAGGGTTGAGTCAAAAGTTTTTCGTCTCATCAACTCCCCTCCTCTGACTGACCGACTGACTGTCTTCAATCTTTAAATCACCGCCACAATGTTGCTTCTCTTGATATCTTCTACCGTCATTTTCATGCTCACTGCTCTTCTGAACTTGTTAAGACAAGCCTCTCCTCCTCCCACGGCTTCGCTGCACAAGACCTTCTACTCATTATATATAATTATCATCCCTATTTTGTTCCTCTTCCTAATGCAAGAGTTAATCAGTATATTTACTCTTTCATCCCTTGCACTGGTAAACTATGGAACTTTCTTCCTGTTTCTATTTTTCCACCTTCCTACAACTTCAATCTTTTCAAGAAAGGAGTGACAGGGCATATCCCGATCTAAATTGGTCCAACCCCCTTTCTTTATTCTCTTCTTTATAGTGACTAGCAATTAGGCGAGCTTTTTGTTACCTCTTTTTTTTTGCCATGGCCAATCCTTCGTGATGACATGATAAAACATAGAAATTATATATAAAAAAACTAGAACATTTCATAGAACTGCAAATCGGCACACAGCTCAAACGATGTTCAAATTGCGGAGGACACCAAAAACTATGGATGAGCGATGAAATAGGTAAGAAATCTAACTACCCTACTCACTACTCTTGAAAATTTGTAAATTGTTCTTAGTCGCTTTTCTAACATCCTACTAAGTTTTGTCCGGCTTCAGTCAGGTTATTTATCTACAGTGGAAGACTCTAAGTCGTTTCGATATCGATACAAGAGGCGATCTACGGCTCGCTCTGACGACACTGGAGTCAAACATTGACAAGTTGGCAGCCCTGCACATGTTGCAGGGATTCCATTGAAAAGCGTTGGAGACAGATGCTGATTGTACTGTACATGGATTCCTTGTTGTTTTATAACCATTTTTGAGATTTTTCAAATACATTTTTTTATCCAAATGATTTACTCCATTGATTTATAACTGGAGTTAAAGTTTCGAGTTCATAGTTCTATACAAACTACAATAGTTACTATATTTACTTCTCAAGATGCAGTAGCTCGTGGGGCCACGAAAATTCAAGTTGACTTGGAGCCACTGGCGTAAAATGGCTGAGAAAATCTGCTGTACTATACTAAATATCTCAACTGGAAATCTCACATCTCATCTCTTGCTGAATCAGCTTCTAAGAAGTTAGGTGTCTTGTTGCGTCTGCGTCGATTTTGTTCTTCCTCCTAACCACTTGCTCTGTACAGGGCTTTATCCGCGTCCCGCCCATGTATGGAGCATGTCTCTCAGGCTGTGGGATGCCTCAGGAGGCAAGAAAAGCTCTCCAACTAGCGATAGCTCTCCAACTAATGATAGTCATAGACATAGTGTTGTGATATGCATATAATGTTTATGTAATACGATATATGATAATAAATATCAAATTTTGACAGGTCTACAAACTTGCCTCTTATTATAATCAACCATTTCTCACCGTTTATGAGTTAGGCACAAAAAACGGGCAACAATTACCAAAATTCACTAATTTGACCTTGAAATGACCTTTTGGCCTCGAAGATGACCCCAGGTGGTGTTGAAAATGTCGCTAGTGAACTCGCCGTCCTCAAAAAACCCTATTTGGACCCCGAGATCGTGTCTCTAGCCCTTCTAGAAGTCATTTTAGCCCAGGACTCAAGTTAATCCTTCAGACTCAAGTTACAAACCCCGAGCATGGGAGGTTCCAGTCCTTCTTTAAAGGAGTCTATGGTTCATGCTCACTTCTGAATTTGCTAACTGCATACCTCTCCCCCTCCAGCGGCCTCGCTGCACAACACTTTCTGCTTACTCTCACCCCTAGTATGTCCATCTTCCTAATGCATAATTTAACCAGTATCTGAAGTCTTTCAACCCTTTCACTGCATGGTATACTCTGGAACTCTCTTCCTGTTTCTATTTGTCACCTCCCAGCGACTTAACTTACTTTAAAAGAGGAGTGTCAAGACACTTCCAAATTAAATTGGCACTACCCTCTTTATTGAATTGCTTACTCTCTTCTTTATAAGGATTGGTAGCTAGCGGTTTTTTTTTTTTGCCTTGATCAGTCCCTTATGATGCAAAAAAAAAAAAAGATAGTCAGAGAAGGAAATCGTAAAAAAATGTACTTACCTAATGCGCACCAAAGAAACATATTTTGTTTTTATATGCAAGTATGATGATGGTGGTGGAGGGAGGGTGTGAAGGAGAAAAGTTAGTAGAGTGGAAAATAATAGGGTAGGACGTAGAGGGTAGTGATAATTGTGTGGAGAAAAATAAAAAAAGATGGAAGAGTTAAGAGGTTGAGGAAAAATGTGGAGGGAAGGAAAAGAAGAATGGAGGAGTAGGGGGAAGAGTTGGAGAGGTGCAGGAAGAGAAAAAAGAATAATGGTGGTTTGATTAAAGGGGAGAGAGGTGGAGTGAGTAAGACTGAAGAGTAGAAGCGGTTGAGGAAGGAAGGAAGGCGTGTATATATATATCCACGAAGCCACTGCAACTACGCCTTTCAAAACCACGTATTTCCCTTAATAGTGCACCATTTGTGGAATCACCGACACTGGCGTTTCTCTTGCATTGCAACACAACACCAAGCTTTTGCCGCCCCGCAGCTGCTTTACGGTGAGGGAGGGGCACATGCTGGGTAGCGGGGGCGGGGCTCTACTGCAGATAAATTGAAGAGCAGGGGTCCTGCGGCACCGACAGGAAGACTTTATTAAAAAGACACTTCCTCCGGTCGGCGCGGAAGCAGCAGGAGAGCTAAAGGAGGGAGGGAGAGGCGGGGAAGGAGGGAGGAGGGATGACAGGGATGAACGTTTGTACTAGGTAGCTTTGAGTGGTGCGCTTAATTATAATTTTCCATTTTATGCATTCATGTTAGGCTGAGGACCGTCAGGACAAGTGGAAAAATAAACACCTGCGCCACTCAACAAATAGACAGTGAAATTTTGGTTTGAACTATACGTCAATTTAATTCCCCGAGAGTGAGGATCTGAGTGGCTTGTCTGAGTGTCTGGTTATTATTAGTTTCCCATTTATAGGGACATATGACGCTGACTAATGACTGCAAATAGGGAAAAATAGGTATCTGCCGCGTATAACTAATTATAAGGAAGTAGGAGAAAAATGGAAAGACACGAAGACATTTACTCAAGAAAGAGACAAATTCCTCCTGAGATGCCTTGATGCCCGTCTCCTACCAAAGCTCAAGTCGCAGGGGATCAGAGGTGATGGAGGGGAAGATGTGGCCGTTGTAGACCTTCTCGGTTAAACAGGTGCAGGAGCCAAAGTATCAGAGAAGTACTGCCTTACCTCTGCCCTTTCATTTGTTGCCGGTGTTTTATTGCTTCCTCGCGGGAACTGGAGCCATCGTATTCGTCCTTCCAGGAGACGTGGAAAGGCGAAGATACGGCATTGCTCCGCCAGTCGTATTTTTAGTGACCCATAACTTGTCTCATTGCTTCACTACATTGGCTGTCGTGTTCGTGAACTTTCACATTCCAGGAAAATACAGACGAGTGCCAACTTGTTAATGAAGTTTGTATGTTGTTATCTTCCTAGGTGTGGTAGTAAGCCTGGCAGGAGTAGAAATGAGCAGACAATTGGCTTGAGGAGCCATTCATACCAAGTACTCAAAGGTATTTTTGGACAGTCGTGAAAAATAAACTAGTAATATTATAGAGCTTGAGGCAAGAGGCACAAAGACAAGGGTAAGGGTGTAGGAGGAGGAGGATGAAAAGGAGGAAGAGCTGCACATGTTGTTCTTTTCCTTCGCTTCCATTTTCATTAAGGTTACGGCGCTTCCTCCTTGCCAACGCCTTTGTTCATAAGGATGAAGAAAAATCTGGTTTTGATGGCGGCGGATCGGTGGTCATGGTGGCTTCATTTGGTACGTGAGTCCTTGAAATATTACCTGCTGCGTATGGGGTCGCCGGGAACACGAGCGTTGGCGGCGAGATTGAAGGCGTGCACACCTGCTGTGTGTCCATCGTTGATGAAAAACGTGACGTGAATAGCGGCCTAACGAGGTGCTGTGCCTGGGAGAGGAGGCGGCCGCGACGGGGCTGTCCAGTGCCGCCCAAAGAGATAGGAAGAGATTATCTAATTTTTCTATTTCGGAGACGATTAGCCCGTTTTCGCGACGTTCACTGCCCTGGTCCAGTCCAGTCTAGGGTACCTCTATAAAGAGGGTAACGCCATTCATAGGCCCTATGTTAAACGCTACTGGGCGCCATCTTGGTGCCAAGGCCTCCTCGTTCACCTAAGACCCGGGGAAGTTCTCAAGGCATTACCCCGCAGTATATCATGTTATACATGTATAAAGGATAGACTGTTATCTTCGGAAATGTTTGTTCTATAAGATTATCACATAAAACATAGTAAAACACATTAAATAAAGGTCATTATGAGACTCTGAAGAAATATGATGAACTTAACATTCACTTAAAACTCGTCGTCATGTATAACTTTGCGGGACAGCTTATAAGATGGCAGATATCAATACAAGCAGAATTTAATTAGCTTTCCATTGACATATTTCGTTTTCTGATACATACAATAATACCATGCAAACATTAAGGTTAACTAAATAAATTGCTCTCCCGCTCTCTCTCTCTCTCTCTCTCTCTCTCTCTCTCTCTCTCTCCGACCGCTCTCTCTCTCTCTCTCTCTCTCTCTCTCCGTGAAAGAGAGAGAGAGAGAGATATAAGTGAAAGAGAGATGAGTGAGAGATGAGAGAGTAACCAAAAAACCTTTATAATTATTTACTCTCTCTCTCTCTAAATATATATATATATATATATATATATATATATATATATATATATATATATATATTATATATATATATATATATATATAATATATATATATATAATATATATAAATAAATAAATAAATAAACTATATATATATATATATATATAATAATAGTGATTTTCTTATTTGATACATCATGATGTTTCAGGGTGACAGAGACACTCGTCATACTTGGGGTTGTTTATGCGCAACGTTTCGCCAAGGCACTTGGCATCATCAGGCTAAAAATAGTTAAAAATTTAATATATTGTAATGCTAAGAAGCGAACATCTAAAAAATTAATTCTAAGAAACAATAAAATATTCCTATATTATCTAAAATTACTAACTAATAAATAAAATATAATTTGTACTTAACGGACCTTGGTGTGTATGCTGTCTGAGTTGGTAGAGGACTGAATGAACACTAGTTTTGTGGGTGACATTTCAGCTGTGTGGGGCGATCGAACCGAGAGTCGGGCCAATCGAAACAGTGGTAGTCATTTGAGTATATGTAGTTGGTGTGAAATGACTTGGTTATTAAGATCAGGGGACAAATGCTTGATGTGTATAGCTTCTAATAATTTAGTGTCACTAGGGTAGTGTGCCTTGGATAGGATACTAAAGTCATTCATAGAAAAAGGGTGATCTAAATCATGTGAGTGTGAGCGGATTGCAGATGCGAAGGTGAAGAAATGGGTCGACCAGTACGTGCAGAAACACCTTTATGCTCAGAAAGCCTAAGGGTTAGATTCCTTGTCGTCTCGCCGACGTATCTAGCGTTACAACTAGAAACATTTGAATTCGTAAATTATGTTAGAAATAAGGGCTTTAGGTATAGAGTCTTTATATTTGAAATGAGTTCTTAGGGTAAAAGAATTAGTAAAATAAAATTTAAATTTGAGTTAGGAAGATGTGACTTAAGTAGATCATTGAGTTTTTTCCGAATGGTGTAACTGAGATGGCCATAAAATGGGAGTTTAACATAGTGTGTGTCTAATATGGGTTCGGGTTCGTTCGACTCTGGGTTGAACTTTTTATCTAAGAACTTTGAGATGATTGTTTCAATTAATTTGAGGGGGTAGCCATTGTTTTGAAAAAAATTAGTAAGGAATTTGATCTCATTATCAAAGGAAAACCAATTAGATGAGAAACTATAGCATCTGTGTAGTAGGGTCTTAATAGTATTGATTTTAAAAAGGTTAGGGATAAATGAAGCATATTGAGTTCCTAAGCCAGTGAAAGTAGGTTTTCTATAGACTGAGGTGGTAAGGTAATTATTTTTACGAGTAACTAGGATATCTAAAAATGGTAGTGATGATTGTTTTTCAATTTCATATGTGAACTTAATATTTGGGTGCTGAGAATTAAGGTACTTCAGAAATAAGGGAATGTGCTCGGTATTTTTAAAAAGTAAAAAAGTGTCGTCTACATATCGTTTATAATAAAAAGGTTTAAAAAGTTTAGGACAGTTAGACAGCCACATGTCCTCATGGTGACATAAAAAAGCATTAGCAAATGAAGGACCCAGGCACGATCCCATGGAAACACCATCAGTTTGGACATAAAGTTGATGGTGTTTCCATGGGATCGTGCCTGGGTCCTTCATTTGCTAATGCTTTTTTATGTCACCATGAGGACATGTGGCTGTCTAACTGTCCTAAACTTTTTAAACCTTTTTATTATAAACGATATGTAGACGACACTTTTTTACTTTTTAAAAATACCGAGCACATTCCCTTATTTCTGAAGTACCTTAATTCTCAGCACCCAAATATTAAGTTCACATATGAAATTGAAAAACAATCATCACTACCATTTTTAGATATCCTAGTTACTCGTAAAAATAATTACCTTACCACCTCAGTCTATAGAAAACCTACTTTCACTGGCTTAGGAACTCAATATGCTTCATTTATCCCTAACCTTTTTAAAATCAATACTATTAAGACCCTACTACACAGATGCTATATAGTTTCTCATCTAATTGGTTTTCCTTTGATAATGAGATCAAATTCCTTACTAATTTTTTCCAAAACAATGGCTACCCCCTCAAATTAATTGAAACAATCATCTCAAAGTTCTTAGATAAAAAGTTCAACCCAGAGTCGAACGAACCCGAACCCATATTAGACACACACTATGTTAAACTCCCATTTTACGGCCATCTCAGTTACACCATTCGGAAAAAAACCTCAATGATCTACTTAAGTCACATCTTCCTAACTCAAAATTTAAATTTATTTTACTAATTCTTTTACCTAAGAAACTCATTTCAAATATAAAGACTCTATACCTAAAGCCCTTATTTCTAACATAATTTACGAATTCAAATGTTCTAGTTGTAACGCTAGATACGTCGGCGAGACGACAAGGAATCTAACCCTTAGGCTTTCTGAGCATAAAGGTGTTTCTGCACGTACTGGTCGACCCATTTCTTCACCTTCGCAATCTGCAATCCGCTCACATGATTTAGATCACCCTTTTTCTATGAATGACTTTAGTATCCTATCCAAGGCACACTACCCTAGTGACACTAAATTATTAGAAGCTATACACATCAAGCATTTGTCCCCTGATCTTAATAACCAAGTCATTTCACACCAACTACATATACTCAAATGACTACCACTGTTTCGATTGCCCGACTCTCGGTTCGATCGCCCCACACAAGCTGAAATGTCACCCACAAAACTAGTGTTCATTCAGTCCTCTACCAACTCAGACAGCATACACACCAAGGTCCGTTAAGTACAAATTATATTTTATTTATTAGTTAGTAATTTTAGATAATATAGGAATATTTTATTGTTTCTTAGAATTAATTTTTTAGATGTTCGCTTCTTAGCATTACAATATATTAAATTTTTAACTATTTTTAGCCTGATGATGCCAAGTGCCTTGGCGAAACGTTGCGCATAAACAACCCCAAGTATGACGAGTGTCTCTGTCACCCTGAAACATCATGATATATATATATATATATATATATATATATATATATATATATATATTTAGAGGAGAGAGAGAGAGAGAGAAGAGAGAGAGAGAGAGAGAGAGAGAGAGAAGAGAGAGAGAGAGAGAGAGAGAGAGAGAGAGAGACGAGAGAGAGAGAGAGAGAGAGAGAGAGAGAGAAAGTAAATAATTATAAAGGTTTTTTGGTTACTCTCTCATATCTCTCACTCATCTCTCTTTCACTTATATCTCTCTCTCTCTCTTTCACGGGAGAGAGAGAGAGAGAAGAAGAGAAGAGAGAGAGAGAGAGAGAGAGATGAGGAGAGAGAGGAGAGAGAGAGAGAGAGAGAGAGAGAGAAGAGAGAGAGAGAGACGAGAGAGAAGAGAGAGAGGAGAGAGATGAGAGAGAGAGAGGCAATTTATTTAGTTAACCTTAATGTTTGCATGGTATTATTGTATGTATCAGAAAACGAAATATGTCAATGGAAAGCTAATTAAATTCTGCTTGTATTGATATCTGCCATCTTATAAGCTGTCCCACAAAGTTATACATGACGACGAGTTTTAAGTGAATGTTAAGTTCATCATATTTCTTCAGAGTCTCATAATGACCTTTATTTAATGTGTTTTACTATGTTTTATGTGATAATCTTATAGAACAAACATTTCCGAAGATAACAGTCTATCCTTTATACATGTATAACATGATATACTGCGGGGTAATGCCTTGAGAACTTCCCCGGGTCTTAGGTGAACGAGGAGGCCTTGGCACCAAGATGGCGCCCACAAATCGAGTTGTCGCTACTCTATATAATACAGGTACTCTAGTCCAGTCTAGACCGGTTCAGGCTGGACTGATGCTCGCGAAAATACATCGAGACTGGCCCCGTTCCATTCGTCGTTTCTATTGGCTGGGGGATCAAGTGGGCGGTCCTACCGTCCTGCAAGCTTTACCCTCCCCACCCCCCCAGACGCACCAAAGGGTTATTAATTTGGCCTCAGGTAATAACCTCCTACTAGTTGGCATATGAAAGGTGAACCGTGGTCATCATTCTGTGTGTGATGAGTCTGCCAGTTATAAATCTCTGGACGAAGAAAAAAATCACAGCAACACAATATTGCACGACATGTCGCAGCCATGTCAAACATTTACTATACATAACCTATATAACCATCATGTATCATTTCTATAGTTACTGGCATCCACTACCTGGGGATTTCCGTATATAGCAGGCCTTTTACTGGTGGGGTACTTGTTATTAGTCCTATTATCATGCAAGTTTTGCCTTGTGCAATGTAGCAGTCATCCCTTGTAGCAGTCATCCCTGCTACTTGACTTCTCAATGGGAAGTCAAGTAGCAGGGATGACTATGAAAAATTGAATGATGAAATCTCATTTAATTTACCGTCAATAACACTATATGTATATAGTCGCCACTGCACTAATGTCGCAGGGGGGCATATATTACGAGTTTTAGCATCACTACAGACTTCTATATGACACTGAAGAGACGTGCACAGTACGTAGTTTACATTATCTACATAACACTATACATGTCTTCAGTAATAATCAGTAACACCCTACAAGTCTGTAGTGATGCTAAAATTCGTAATATATGGCGCCTGGTGACATTAGTACAGTGGCGACTATAATGTTGTTGGTACATTCATTTCCCAAGATGTTGTTTCAGCAAATTGCGAATATTGTAATTTTTCGTGAAATTACTTAAGTCTTATGCACGGCCATCATGGTGTTTCATGTCTTATCAGCGGTACGAGAAGCTCCTGGTCGTCTTCCCCGCTGCCTGTAGTGCACATGCGCCAGTTCTCCCCATTCTGGGCCAACGCGGTCCTGCTCGCTGGGTTGGACCAGACTAGACTGGGTTGGAACGGTCCAATCCGCCTCGCGAAAAAAGTGTCCGCGCGGGACTGAACCAGTCCAGACCGGGCTAGAACGGTCGCGAAAACGCGCTAGATGTTTCCTATTAGTCTCGTCAGCCTTGTTACTGGGCAGACGAAGGATATTGTGGAGAGCAGCGGGCCTCGGGGTATGGAGAAATGGTTATCTTAGTTGTTGGGTGAAGTGGGCGTCATGCTGCTTACCTCTTGCAGCGGAAGGAGACCACGCTGTGGTAGTATTACTCGTGCGTGGTGTAGTCTGGTGCTGCTCTTGGGCTGGTCTGGTCTGGCTTGTGGCCTGGTCTGGTCGGGTTTGTGGGTTGGTCTGGTCTGGCTCGTTGGCTGGTTTGGTCTTGCTCGTGGGTTGGTCTTGTCTGGCTCGGCTCGTGGGATGGTCTTGGCTGGCTCGATGGCTGGTCTGATTCGTAGGCTGGTCTGGTCTGGCTCCTGGGTTGGTCTTGTCTGGCTCGGCTCGTGGGATGGTCTTGCCTGGCTCGATGGCTGGTCTGGTCTGACTCGTAGGCTGGTCTGGTCTGGCTCGTGGGCTGATCTGGTCAAGCTCATGGGCTGGTTTGGTCATTCTTGTGAGCTGGTCTGGTCTGGCTCGTAGGTTGGTCTGGTATGGCTCGATGGCTGGTCTGGTATGGCTCGATGGCTGGTCTAGTGATGTTCGTGGGTTGGTCTGTTCTAGTTCGTGGGCTGGTGTAGTTAGGTTTTAGGCTGGGCTGGGCTAGTCTGGTCTGACTCGTGGGATGGGCTGGTTTGGTATGACCCGTGAGCTGAGCTGGTCTGGTCTGGCTCAAGGGCTACTATGGTCTGCCACGTGGGCTGTTTTGATCTGGTTCGTAGGTTGGTCTGGTCGTGTTCGTAAGCCCGAAGCATCACTACAACCTTCGTCCTTGAACACTATTGTACACTAAATCTATTTTCGAACATCCGATATAAGTTATATTACCGCTAAAATACAGCCACCAAATTCCTAAGTCTGGTCTGGGTGCTTGAACTGGGACGTAGGTTTCTTGAGCTCCCTGAGGGTTAATGAGGTCGACGAGTGATGGCGGAAAGTGAGGTCTTAGTGGAGTTGAGGGGGCAGGTGCAAGACCTCACCGAGGCAAGGAGAGGCCAGGACGACGTCGTGACATTCCTAAAGCTGGAGAATGCCGAGCTCTGCCACCTACTGGGGTTTCGAGGGATCCCAGCAACACCAGTCCCACTGCCTCGCCAGCAAAAGGTAGCTTGGAAAGAAGTCAGGAGTAAGGAGAGTAGCCGTGGGAGACCACAGGTTCCGCCCCTTGAGACCAGGAACAGCTTTGCTACCCTGGTGGATGCGTGCACGGAGGTAAAGGATGGAAAGGCAGACGAGGCATCCCCGTCTTCAGGTAAGACTGTGGTTGTGGGAGACAGCCAGGTCAAGTATTTAGATAGGACTTTCTGTGACAGAGATATGATGAATAGGACGCTTGCCTGTTTCCGTGGAGCGAGGAAAGGGGCTAAAGGAGACAGGCTGGGGAGGGTGTCGCGTCTACTGTATGTATTAGTGCATGTAGGAATGATATAGGCAGGGTCGGGAGACAGGAGCTCTTAAAGTAATCGTCCAGACCATTTCATCATTCCTGATTTAATGCAGTCCAAATATAGCCATGATCGAGATTATCAACAATATGTTGTCACTTTTTACATCCAGTCACCCGTTTTTAAATGATCCGTATTCAAAATCTGTAAATTCCCTGAGCTCTCAAAACACAACTGACGACCAGCAGACGACGGACCACGGCTCGGTGACGTCACGGCAGGCAACCTCCCAACCCGGCCCTGATACAAATACACGTAAACTCAGAAAAAATATAGTACTTGTAGAATTTTGGGTGTTTCTGTTATTTATTTTTTTTGCGATATGTCATATACTTGCATCCTTCATGGGTACAGCAAGAAAGCTGTGCCTTTCCAGAGAGCTTAGCACCCATTTCCGATCTATTCGGCCACGATATAGGTGTGCAGCGCCGGGGAGTGGCGGGTGAGAGGCGCGCGGTGTGAAGCAGATTGTCTTGCCGCGCGCCTCTCACCCGCCACTTCCCGGCGCTGCACACATATATCGTGGCCGAATAGATCGGAAATGGGTGCTAAGCTCTCTGGAAAGGCACAGCTTTCTTGCTGTACCCATGAAGGATGCAAGTATATGCCATATCGCAACAAAAATAGATCAGAAACACCCAAAAATGTTAAAGTACTATATTTTTTTCTGAGTTTACGTGTATTTGTCTCACGGCCGGGCTGGGAGGCTGCCTGCCGTGACGTCACCAGCAAGTTTCCCGCCACGGCTGGAATGGGGCTGTTGTTTTTCCCGCGCTTTTTACAAAAGTCATGTTTTTATGGAAATAAGGTGTGGAAATTAATTATTTTTTGTGGATTAGGTATTTTGAATAAACATTCAACATAATTATGCAAAGAAAAAATGGGTCTGGACGATTACTTTAAGGGAGGCCCTATGCAGGGTTAGGGATCTTGTAGACACCCCTGTTGTGTGTGGCACCTTGCCGCGCTAGTCTGTGGGACCGGGATGGTGGTCTGAAGCTTTTGCTGTGAACAGCTTGCTGGCTGATCATTGCAGGAGGAACGGGTGGTTGTTCATTGACAACTGGGCCCGATTCTTCGGTAAGGGCCAGCTGTACGCCAGAGACGGGGTGCTTGGTTAGGCGGTGGCCGAGTTGTTAGCGTCTTGGAGTGGTGAGCTCAATGTCCCGAGTTCAAATCTTGCTGGAGGCAAATCTTTCGACCTCATTTTATGCGGTTGACAAGAGCCTGGACGGGGAGCCAAGGTCTCGAGTTCAAGTCCTATTAATGAGCAACTGTCAAATCCATCGTCGAGTGTATGAAGAAACCCGCATGCGGCTATACTTGTTCTCCGACTGCAAGTGCGACGAAAGAAACACCAGCTGGCAGCATGAGCCTGACTGAGGATCCGAACATCACAGAAAACGGGATTTTCACATAAGACAACAGGTGTCACTATAAAAATCCCGCCTGCGCTACCAAAGGGCGAGAGCGACCGATATCACAAATTTAAAGAATGTGCAGGGCCAACCACAACAGCCTGAGCCCTCAAAAGAAAAAATAGCCTACAGGCGCAATAGGCTCTAACATAAAAAAAGGAAAAATAAATCTCATATAGGGCTGGGTATATTGGCATAAAGAGTTGAGAGTGAGATGGGAGTTAGGTTTTGTTTTTGAGGTCAAGAGGGTGTGAAGGTGAAGAGCAGTAATCATGAAAGTCAAAGAAGGAATACAGTTGGTCAAGGTAGGAAGAAAGACAGTAAAATTATGAAAAAGGCTAAAAGGACAGTTAGAGTAAATACAGCTTGTGGGAAAATTGACAAGATAAAGAAGTGCAACGTAAAGGTTTATTATATAAAATGTAGGACTATTTTAAACAAGACTGATTTACGGAGAGGAATATCTAGTGTATAATATTTTGATATAATAGCATTAACTGAAACATGGTTAGATATATCAGGCAAAGTATTTAATCCAGAAATTGAAATAAAGGGGTATAAGTTATTTCACAAGGACAGGTTAGGCCGGAGAGGTGGAGGGGTTGCAGTTTATGCAAGAGATACATTGTTGCAGTGTTGTGTTAACAGTGTTATAAAAACAGATGATAGTGTAGTCTATATGGGTGGAAATTAGAGAAGGTAATGATAAGATGGTCTTGGGTATAGTGCCTCCATGGGCCTCCAAATTTATGTACAGATGATTCTGTTCCTATATCGCAGGAAATAAGTAAGGCTTGTAGATTAAATAAATTATGCGTGGTAGGAAATTTTAATCTTAGGAACGTTGATTGGGATTTGATTAAGAATATAATAACATACTACGAAAATAAGAAAAATACAAGAGGCCGCGAGACCTACACGTGGTAACTCCTGTTACTTAACACTAACTACATCCACCTTTAATCTCCATCCATGAATTAATTCAAACAATCAATCAATCATTGGGGGCATACGCCGGGGGGTGCGTCGCCTCGCCCACCCTACAACGCCACTCCCGGGGGTCACCACGCGAGTCCCCATGTAGGCTCCTTTCCAATGCCAAGCAGCTCTCGACAAGTAACATCAACTTGCCCCAGCCACTAGCCTTGTGGGCGCCCCCTTGGCCTCCTCCACGCCGGATTGTCTCTTACAGATACAACCCGATGGGAAGGATCGGTTTCAGGGTAGCGTGCCACATGCCCATATAGCCGAAGTTGGCGCTGACGGACTATGCATGTAATAGGCCTCGATTCAGTCTCACGGTGCAATCACTGATTTGACATGTAATCATCCGAGTGATACCCCATGATTCTGCGAAAACACTTATTACCAATGGCATCAATTCGTCTCTTCAAGTCGCTATTTAGTGTCCATGTCTCACAACCATAGAGTAGGACAGGGATAACAAGCGACTTGAAGATCCGGATCTTTGTCCTCCTGCACAGGTACCGACAACGCAAAATACTCCTGCTAAGCGAGTCCATAACACCATGGGCTATGTCAATCCGCCGTAAGACTTCTTGACGTGACCCGCCGTCATTATGGACTGCGCTACCAAGGTATGTAAAACTTTCCAAGATCTCAATGTCCTCGCCGCACACATGAACAGACTGTACTGTTTCATCTAGTAAGCCTCCAAACACCTGGACCTTGGTCTTAAGCCAGGAGACCTCAAGTCCCAAAGGCGATGCCTCCTCAAACAGCGCCTCGAGAGCCATCACTAGGACCTCCAGCGACTCAGCAAAGATTAATGCATCATCGGCAAAAACAAGATCAGTGATTTTGGTGTTGCCGAGGGATGCTACACAATCACTTTGATCTACAACTTTGCCCAATACCAAGTCCATACAAGTGTTGAAGTGATGGGACAAGGTACCCTTGTCTCACTCCTGTAATAACAGGAAAGAAGCTGGATACACCCCTCCCACACTTCACAGCACTCTCTTTCCCAGAGTACAGACCAGTCATCAAACCAATAGTCCTTGCAGGAATCCCGCGAAGTCGCAGAAGATCCCAGAGCGACTCACGATGCACTGAGTCAAACGCCTTCTTGAGATCAACATAGGCTGCAAGCATCCCCCGTCAAAACTCACGTCGGCGTTCTACCAGGCCATGAAGCTCTAGGATACGATCCGTTGTTGACTTACTAGGCGTGAACCCAGACTGCTGAGGTCTCTGATGCTTCAGCAGATGACTGATAACATCCGTGTCAGCAATAGATGGGCAAGCACCTTGCCTGGCACGCTGAGCAGCGTAATACCGCGGTAATTGTTGCAGTCCTGACGGTCCCTTTTCCCTTTCCAGATAGGGGCAACCAGCCCCCTTTTCCAGTCAGGAGGAGTGGTACCTGGTTGCCACACGGCAGTCAGGACAGTATACAACCCGCGGATCATGCATGGCCTCACCCCCAGCTTTGAGGAGCTCCCTCCGCACTGATATTACAAACACCAGCTGCCTTTCCACCCCTCAACTTTGATACAGCCTCTGTAACTTCATCAAGAGAGGGTGCAGTTTCGTCAATGGGAGGATCAGCATCCACTGCCTGTAACCCAGTGGTGTGAAGCTGCTCAATTGGAGGGTCCACCGTGAACAACGTGAATTTATTCAGCCTCCTTTTAAAGCTCCCTATTGACTTGGCACTGACCACCTGACGACTGAGTCCATTCCAATCATTTACCACCCTATTTGTGAACCCGTTTTTCCGTATTTCCTTTTTAAATCTACGCTTTTCCAGTTTGAATCCGATACTTCTTGTTCTAAACTGATTACTAGCCGTAAGAACTTTTTCTACATCTCTTTTATTGTATACCTTTAACCACTTCAAAAAACTTATATCAGATCGCCACTTAAGCCCCGTTCTCACATTGCCGACTTTCAAAGGAGACACCGCTGATACACGTCCAAAGTGGTGTTTCAGCGGTGTCTCAACGATATCTCAGTGGTGTCTCAGCGGTATCGCCGCAGTTTACCTTGAGTCTCAGCGGTGTCTCCACGGGACGGCGAATTTTTGTACTGTTAAAACAATTATCAGCGGTGTCGCCGTGGCTGTAAGTCTCAGTGGTGTCTCAGTGGTGTCGCCGCGTTGCCAACGGAGTCTCAACGGTGTGGTGGCGACGTTGCCGTTGTCTCAACGCTGTGGCAACGGTGTCGCCATGGTGGCAGCCTCTACTACATGCCCTTCACACCTTTTGCTCGGGCCAGGTGACGGTGGATTGGCACATCTCTGTGCCTGCCCCAGGCGGTTCAGCTGTCACCAACGTTCCATACTTCTCTCTCTCTCTCTCTCTCTCTCTCTCTCTCTCTCTCTCTCTCTCTCTCTCTCTCTCTCTCTCTCTCTCTCTCTCTCTCTCTCTCTCTCTCTCTCTCTCTCTCTCTCTCTCTCTCTCTCTCTCTCTCTCTCTCTCTCTCTCTCTTATATATATATATATATATATATATATATATATATATATATATATATAATTACATTATTTGTTATTTGAATATAATTTTTATGTATATAATTGTCTATAACAAATAATGTAAATTTTCCACAAGAAAAGGTCCCCAAGAAAGGACATATGTAGTTCATATATTATAAAAAAGGCCAAAAGTTAAACAAATAATGCAAATCTTTTAATGAATAAAAAAATTGTGTAGCCTACTTTTGCCAATATATATATATATATATATATATATATATATATATATATATATATATATATATAGAGAGAGAGAGAGAGAGAGAGAGAGAGAGAGAGAGAGAGAGAGAGAGAGAGAGAGAGAGAGAGAGAGAGAGAGAGAGAGAGAGAGAGAGAGAGAGAGAGAGAGAGAGATCAGGTTGTCATAATGGCCAAACTCTCGTCGCATGAGAAGCCATGATCTAGTCCAGTGGTTCCCAACCTTTTTTCTGTTGTTTCCCCCTTCAACCAGTTCAACCATCCGGATTTCCCCGTCCATGTGGACAAGGAAAAAAGTGCCCAAAACACAACATTTACTTGCTTAAGTAAATAACAAGTATATAACCACTATCCTCTGTATCTATATATACTTGAAGAAAAGACAATAGCCGCATCTTAAGACTTTTTTTCCTGTCGACTAAATGCTAGTGATTCAGATGTCCCTCAGGATAAATTTCCCCCTTAGAATCCTGAAATTTCCCCCCAGGGGGAAATTTCCCCCAGGTTGGGAAATGCTGATCTAGTCCAACATGACCTCTTCTTTTGCTTCTCCTTTCTTGCCTATTCTCTTCTAACCAAAGCCAGTCAGATCTCAATCTCCTCCACCTCTAGGTCTAACTAAAGTTGTAACAACGTATTTTCAGCGTGCCGTGGTAGCATTCTGATGACGAAAACACAAGGAGGAAATCACACAGTTGTAGCGCAGAACTTCCTATGTGGTAGAAAAGCGTCGTGAGGCTCCTATACAGGGTGTAACACGAGTTTCTGCAAATATTGATACAGGGGAAAGAACATTTTATTCTAAGCAGAAAATATTCTATACACATAGGCTTCTTGAAGATGCCTTTAGACGTGAGGTGAAGTGAGAAAAATTGCCGCGGCAAGTAATTTCACAATGCAGGCCACGTATGGATGTATGCAGTGTGTACTCGCGGTTGCCATTCGGTGAAATTTTGAATGATTTAAATATTATGTTTACTAGTAATGGAACATTATATTATCTTACAACAACACAAATGGTATTAAATGGACATGTAATTTACCAAATAAACAGCACATGAAAACAGCAGGGCTGTAATAAACAATACTGTAAAACGCTAAGTGGCATTGTGCTGAAGCGGGGTAGGATGTAACACGTGACTCAGGTGACCGGCAGCCTCGCAGCCTAGTTTTCACCTCCTAGCCCGCTCCGACACGATGCCACTAGGGCGGGGTTCACACTACACGTTTTTGCTGTGCGTGTCTGCGTGGGCGTGGCGACCAGTGACGTCACAGTGACGTCGCCCCGCCACTCCCGCAGCTACGTAGAAAGAATTGGGAGCTCCGAATAATGTGAGCTAGGACGTGCGTCTCAGGGTCAGTGACGTCATCACTGCTCCAGCAATGTGGTGGTCGCGGGTAGCCTGTGTTCACACTACACAGGCAGGAAGTGACGTCACTGTGACGTACTGTGAGTCACTGATGACAAGATGCACGTAGACTACGTCCAGCAAAAACGTGAAGTGTGAACCGGGCCTTAGCCTTTTACAGTATTGTTTATTACAGCCCTGCTGTTTTCAGGTAATGCTTATTTGGTAAATTACATGTCCATTAATACCATTTGTGTTGCTATAAGATAATGTAATGTTCCATTACTAGTAAACATATCATTTAAATCATTCAAAATTTCACCGAGTGGCAACCGCGAGTACACACTGCATACATCCATACGGCGCCTGGGCAGACATTCAGAAAGAGTTAAAGGGCGCGGTGTTTAGCTTAACTAACTTCCTCTATTTGTACAACCCGGAAGTCGCGGGGATTCTGGTACGAGATATGGGAGTGGCGCTACGGTGTCACTATGGGCTTCGATAGCTGATTGGCTGAGCGAGTACAATTACATCACAGCCTCGCCAGCGAATCACGTAGTATTTCTCAAAAAGTTTTCAGCCATCACAAGGCTTCCACGCTCTCAGCTGTGTTTATAAACAAATTCATCATCCACACCAAAATGCTCCACCCTTCTCCCTCCTCCTCCACCTCCTAGCTTCTCCTCCTCCTCTTCCTCCTCCTAACCTTTTCTTATAGCAGCCGGCAGCAGTTGTAGCAATAGCAGCAGCAATAAAATATAAGCGGTGTTTTGTCTCCAAGCATCGTCTTATATAGTACGAAGACCACTCCAATAACACTTGCTGAAATGTTTGTTACACGGCTTATATTTTATTACTGCTGCCACCACCACTACCATCACCACTGCCACCACTCCAACCACCACCAACTGCTATAAGAAAAGGTACTTCTTCCTCCTCCTCCTCCTCATCCACCTCCTAGCTTCTCCCTCTCCTTCTCCTCCCCCTCTTCCTCCTCCCAACCCCTTCCCACAGCAGCCGGCAGCAGTTGCAGTAGCAACCATTCACTCACTGACTGGGCGATAGTAAACTATCGCTATTATGCTGAATTCGGTACCGTAACAAGTAATTTCTGCCAAAGATGCCAGCAGTGGATGTTGCTGGTACATAATATATTTCTGTTTATCATCAGAATCCTCGTATAATGCGAGCACAGCCCTACACAAGATAGGAGAAAACTCTCCTTCCTCTTGCCTCGCCAGCTTGGTTTGTTTGTAAAAAAAAAATCGGGGTTTTTGCGTTCCATTTGTGACACGCGAACCCAGAACCAAGAACTGAACCCAACCCTGAACTGAAAGAACTGGTTCCTTGAACTCGTGCACAAATGGAAGAAGCCTCTTGTATATACGGCTTTGATTTTTACGTCTGTATGACAATAAAACTCGACCAAATGTTAGGCAACTTAAAATTGTCAAAACACTGCCTTTATTGCGTTTCCCTATTTTTACTATGAAACTATTGACCCTAGACCAAAAATGGCATAAATACTCTTTGTTAAGCTCAACGAGATCTACCCTAAGCATCTATTCGTTTCTTGTTTGCTTATACAGATTTTGAGATATAAGTTTTTATATTTTGCGCAGCTTTGTGCCGTTCAATTACCAGCAGCTTATTGAAGCACCATACATCTATCTTTTATCCGTCTAACATTTTTTTTATGTCTTGATGGAGAGCATGTATGTAGGAATCGTATTCCACTTTAAAAATTGTGCATTTCTTATTCGCAAGAGTTTTACGCATGTATGAAATATTTCCCTCGATTTCTGATTTTTTTTTCTTCGGGTAATCCCTATAACAAACTTTATTCGGTCATTTATCAATGGAATTTAAATCTGCTTATACCATAGGGAAGCCTGTTGTAATCTGGATTTTTTTTTCCCTCTGTAACGTTTTCTAGAAAAAAATCTGGTTCTTTAGATATTATGGAAACATTGCTTCCTCCCATTTTCCGCAGCCTCGTAATGATACATTCCACGGCTAATGGGTTTTTTCCGGACAAAGGCGCTTGTCTCTCAGTTTCCGTGTAAAGCCTGGTTCACACTTCACGTATTTGCTACGTCCGTCTTGTTATCGTGACGTCACCGTGACGTCACGATGACGTTACCTCGGCTGCGTTCACTAAGGAATTCTGTACGATTCTGTTTGCTCACTCCCCTAGTGAACGACGAGTCTACGAAAAATTGTATACCTGCCAAAATGGCGGGTCCCCATGGTATCGCCCAGGCTGCTCTCATCTTGGCAGAACATCTAGCTGATGACCCTGTATTTGCTGCAGGAGAAATTATAGCAGCAAGATACGAACAGGAGAGGAGGCAGGAAGAGGAGAGAGAAGAAGAGAGGCCGCCAAATCCAGTGAGAGTTCGGGAATATGTGGAGACGATAGTGCCCCTGTACTCCCAAGAAGATTTCAAAAAGCACTTTCGTATGCAGAGGGAAACTGTTGAAGTAAGTAAAGCAAAACATAGCATTATGTGACCTTTTATTTATATGAATGAAGCTGCAAAGTATAACTAGCGAGGTGCAGTCCGCCTGCAATTGAACTTTTTTTCTTGAATATGTGGGTAAAACTGCACTTTAGTGCAATACTCCCTATTGACCAATAGTTTTCTGCCATAACATGGGGGGGCTGCGCTCCTAGGTCTGAGGTTACGTATAGGTCTGATAGGTTACGTAACCTTACGTTACGTAACCTATCCTCGATGGGGGTGGGGGAAGGTCGGAGTTATAATGGACGAGAACTGCGCGGTCACTACCGCCGTTACCACTTGCATTTTCCATATTATTTTTTGCTTGCTCAGTATACTGTACATTATTAATCCATTTCGGCATAACCTTCAAAACTTATATACATATTAAAGAAAGGACATAGTTGTCTAATACAGACACACACTCCCAGTCCGAAGGCCCCCCACCCTTTAGGAGGTTAGATTAAGGTTCGGTCAGGTTCATAATATCTTTTTATTGGGTTTCCGGAAAATAAAAAAAAAACCCATCTGCTGGAAAAACACTAATTTTGGGCAAGGAAAAACTAATCAGTGTCTCAGAAAAAGACCCGCAGTCCTCGTCCATTTTTACAGGATTCGCCCACCTCCAGACCCCCTTGTGTTATGTTACATTTCCGACGGGTGATGTATGGATTAGAAATGCCCCTAATGGTCAGCTCTACAAGTTGAGGATGGTTATAATAACGTGCCTTGTAATGCTTGAAACTGCAGTAAAACCAATTTGTGTATGAAAATAAGGTTAATTTTGGTTATTGGGTGTCCCTGATGTCGAGGACGAAACATAGTTTTCCAGCAGGTTTTGACATGTTGAAAATTAATCTGGCACTCGTTTTTGGCGGAAATCTATGTTTGTTCGGGCTGCCCGACCCGCTCCTCCTGGACCGTTCGTTCCGTAAATATCCCGCTACGCCACTGTCGTAGCAATGATAAAAAAAAAAAAAAAAAAAATTGTAATCTGTTACTAAATCAAACTCCACGTTTAACCTAACTTGATTTGGTATTTTGGTACTTTCAACCAGTAATTGAGTAAGAGGTTAAAAGTACTCTTTCCTATGCATTTTGATGTGTTAAGAATGATGTTCACATTCAAAATTGTTGGAAATGCTTACATTTCCAGTTATTCATCCTTTATCCCCGCTTTAGGTTAGGCTACTCAAGCAACGTCCAGGTCAGGTTAGCGAACTAGCGGGGTCTATTGTATTTACTTGTAGTTTTACCGTTGTAGTACAAGATTTTTCCAGGAATAATTCCCATTGACTTTATCAGTAATATATTTATGTATTTTGGCCTTATGTTATCCCATAGTGTTTTTAGGAAATATTTTCAGTCATCCACTTAATATACTATCGGCAAAAAATTTATTTCCACTTTCCCTGCCCAAAAGCCCGCTCCCGACGGGTCCCCAGGTTTGTTATGCAGGGGGGGATAACTGCAAAATGAGTAATTTCTGACAATTACTAATGTGGCCATTCTTCTTAACAAATCAAAATACATGTGAAAATTATTTATGACCTCTTACCCAATTACTGGTTGCAAGTACCAATTTACCCCTGATTTAACCTAACTGTTTCTGGGTTAAATAAGTAGATTTTGAAACAGGAGGGGTATATATATATATATATATATATATATATATATATATATATATATATATATATATATATATATATATATATATATATATATATATATGAAATATTAGAAAAAATACGATAATTTCATTATTGCCCTTTTTAGTAGTGTAGTTCTATCATTAATATAATTCAACTCAACAGGAGCTGTGCCGTCTTCTTGCCCCACACCTGACCACCAGGATCCTGCCAGTTCACAAGAAAGTGTTAGCTACACTGTGGTTGCTGGGAAATCAAGAATCGTTCCGTGGTGTTGGTGATCGGTTTGACCTCAGTAAATCATCACTTCATAAAGTTTTACTGGAAGTATGTGGTGCATTGAAGATCATAAGGAACGCAGTCATTGTATGGCCAAGCGAAGATCAGTTCCCACAACTAGCTGCTGAGTTCCGTAGGAGAACAAATATGCCTGGTGTTATAGGAGCAGTTGATGGGACTCGTATACCTATTCCAGGCCCTTCAGACCACAGAGCTTCATACATAAGTAGGAAAGGTATCCCAAGTATTCAGCTACAAGCTGTCTGTGACGGCAACCTTAGATTTATGGATATTTGCACAGGTTGGCCTGGTTCTGTTCATGATGCCAGGGTGTTTAGGAATAGTCCACTACACACCTTAATGGAAAATGGTAATCTTCCTCATGAATATCACTTACTGGGGGATTCTGCTTATTCTCTAGATATGTACATGTTGGTTCCTTACACGGATAATGGACACTTGCTTCCTTGGCAGAGACATTTCAATTATGTTCATTCTTCTTCAAGAGTGGCTATTGAGAGGGCATTTGGCCTTTTGAAGTGTAAATTCAGGCGCTTACATAAATTAGACATGCATAAATTAGAAATGATTCCCTTAGTTATCTCTGGTGCTTGTGTACTACATAATGTAATTCTCATGAAAGAAAACCTGAACCTAGATATAGAGCTACACGACCTTATCATAGAGCCGCAAGATGAAGTCGAGAACATTGAGGCACGACCGCCTCGTCGTGCAGCAGTTGAAAAAAGGGATGTAATTGGTCATGACCTGGCTAGATTTATGTAAATATTAAGATCAAATAGTCACAACTTTGCTTGTTTACAAGTTATCCCTTTCTGCTATTGAGTGGTCACTATTGTCATAGAAATGACAGACTTACATATTTTTTTTATTTGTCACATCATTATCTTTCTGTTTTAACGTCAGATTTTCCCTTAATGTTTTATAAGGTTAGACGGTCGATGATACGCTTCCAACTATCCATTGCCTTAACCTCTTCAATGCCTAATGTTGCTTCCTCTTCACTGTCTCTATGTCTTCCTTGGCCTGTCCGGTGGACGGAGACCCGACACTTCTACTCCAACCACCTTCACGTTCCAAAACCACCTCAATCTCCTTACTTTCAGCTCCTTTAATCCACATCTTGCCACTTCTTCACTGGACACCTTATCTCTCCATGTGACCCCAGCCATATACCTCAACATTATCGTATCACATCCTCCAATTTTTTTGTCAGAGCCATACAGCAATACTGATCTCAAACATGCTTCAAATACTCTTCCTCTTCACTTCCCAAAGAAGAGCTTACCCTCCTGCATGATTAATGTAATTATCTACTACGTCTCCTCCTCCAGAGGAGGCGCTATTGTCCTGGGAGGATGTGGGATCATTCTTTTACTGAGCAGTGGAAGTTTTTTTTTCTACTTTCCATTATTATTTGAAGTTTTGTTCTAAAGTCCCGGATGATAAATCAATACCACAAGTTCCTTAAACCTTCCAAAGATAGTGTATAGTGTGTATTTTTCAGGGTATTAAAATATTTTTATTATAATAAATATCCTCTTTATTTTCCTTATTCCTATGAAAGACCATGTCTATTGCCCACCCTACGACGCCACTCACGGGGGTCACCACGTGCGAGTCCCCATGCAGGCTCCTTTCCCATACCAAGCAACTCTCGACAGGAAGCATCAACTTGCCCCAGCCACGAGCCTTGTGGGTGCCCCCTTGGCCTCCTCCACGCCGCTGTTGTCCAAAATGTTGTCAACACAAAAACATAACAAAATAAGGAAGTTACAAGAGTTCGCGAGACCTACACGTGGTAGTTCCTGTTACTGAACACTACCTATATCCACCTTTCATCCCCATCCCTGAAATTATCCACCTTTCATCCCCATCCCTGAAATTATCCAGCCTCCTTTTAAAGCTCCCTAATGACTCCACTAACTACCTGTTTACTGAGTCCATTCCAATGATTTACAACCCTATTTGTGATATAGCCATATAGCTTTTAAGTTGGCGCTGACGGACTATATGCAGGTAATAGGCCTCGATTCAGTTTCACGGTGTAATCTCTGATTTGGCACGTAATCATCCCAGTGATACCCCATGATTCTGCGAAGACACTTAGGCACGTACCGAGTCATGATGAAGGTTGAGCGTCGACCTTCGTCGACTGAGGAAGGGTACCATAAAAGAAAAGTATTTCGTAACGAAGAGCAGCGACGAAGGTCACTGAAAAACATCTCTTTTATGGTACTCTTCCTCAGTCGACGAAGGTCGTCACTCAACCTTCATCATGACTCGATACGTGCCTAAGTGTCTTCGCAGAATCATGGGGTATCACTGGGATGATTACGTGCCAAATCAGAGATTACACCGTGAACTGAATCGAGGCCTATTACCTGCATATACTTCTTTTGTAAATGCTTATATAATTTACATCATCCTCACCATCATCATCAAATCATCACACCATCATACGATCACATCATCATCATCACATCATCACACCATCATACGATCACATCATCATCATCACATCATCACACCATCATACGATCACATCATCATCATCACATCATCACACCATCATACGATCACATCATCATCATCACATCATCACACCATCATACGATCACATCATCATTATCACATCATCACACCATCATACGATCACATCATCATCATCACATCATCACACCATCATACGATCACATCATCATCATCACATCATCACACCATCATACGATCACATCATCATTATCACATCATCACACCATCATACGATCACATCACATCATCACACCATCATACGATCACATCATCATCATCAAATCATCATCATCATGATATCTCTCTCTCTCTCATCCGGACTTTTTTTACACTTATTACAATTCGCCTCTTCAAGTCGCTATTTTTTGTCCATGTCTCACATCAATAGAGTAAAGGCCGTGTCACACGGACACTTTTTCCGGCATCTTTTGGTATTTTGCTACCAAAAGATGCCTGTTGTGGTGGCAAAAAAATGCGCGTTCGTCATACGGCGTTTCGGCTACGAGCATCTTCTTGCACGATTCTTAAGTCTTCAATAGACTACCTTAGTGTCTCGATCTGTCGTCTGGGAACTACACGCGGAGCTAGAATGTCGGGTCTCGGGGTGTCGGGCCCGACTTATTTTCTATTATTCCCTACCAAACCAGCTACAATTAAGTGTTGTCATGGTCAACATAGGCTTATGCAAAATGGAAATATACGCGTTTTACATTATTCATGGCGTTATAATGAGGATTGTTGGCTAAATAGAAGCATTCTATCACAGGTGTCCTACAACATTCTACTAAATACTGCAAAGGAATGCTTCAAGGCAGGTGCATGGGTAAATATTACCTCCATGTATGCAAAGAGAAGGTAATATAAACCCATGCATCTGCCTTGAAGCATTCCTTTGCAGTATTTAGTAGAATGTTGTAGGACACCTGTGATAGAATGCTTCTATTTAGCCAACAATCCTCATTATAACGCCATGAATAATGTAAAACGCGTATATTTCCATTTTGCATAAGCCTATGTTGACCATGACAACACTTAATTGTAGCTGGTTTGGTAGGGAATAATAGAAAATAAGTCGGGCCCGACACCCCGAGACCCGACATTCTAGCTCCGCGTGTAGTTCCCAGACGACAGATCGAGCTCACTAAGGTAGTCTATTGAAGACTTAAGAATCGTGCAAGAAGATGCTCGTAGCCGAAACGCCATGTGACGAACCCGCATTTGTTCGCCACCACTACAGGCATCTTTTGGTAGCAAAATACCAAAAGATGCCGGAAAAAATGTCCGTGTGACACGGCCTTAAGACAGGGATCACAAGCGACTTGAAGAGTCGTATCTTTGCCACCGGGAGACTGCAAGTGAAAGAAAAAAAAAAGGAAAAAAAAAAGGTTTAGTTTTTTTTGTCTTTTAGTTCTTTCAGTATTGTTTTTAATAATGTTTGTGTTCTTTCATGTCGTTGTCTTTGTGTCTGTTCCTGTTGTCTTTGGTGTCTTTCCTGTTGTTCTAGTATTTGTTCTTGTTGTCTTAGGTATCTTTCGTTTTGTGAAATTAATTGTTCTTGTTGTCTGTAGTGTTGTTCGTATTGTTCAGTGACTAATTGTGTGAAGCTTGTTGTTCTTTCACTTGCACTCTCCCTCAGCAGTTGCAATTGTTCAGATACATTTTCGCCCTCTCCTTCCATCCTACTGCGCTTTTTCCCCCGTGGCGTTGAGGAGGGTGGTGATGCCAGGGGGGAAAGTGGTTGCGATGATGTTGCAATCTGCTGGCTGATGGAGTTGGAGGGAGTTGGTGGTGAGTCACTAAGTCTCGAGGATGATGGGACTGAAAAATTAAAGATATAACAGTTTAGTGAAGCAACAGATTAATAAATTGTTAACAGTGCAAATTAATTTTGAAAGCTTCAATGACTGGTTATTGAAAAAAGAATGAGCAAGCCCTAAAATGAGGCATTTTTATCAAAATAACACATGTTTGCCGGTCATATAAACTTACAGTACAGCCTGTGGTCAGCCATGAAAGGAGAAGAAAAAAATAGAAGTGGTATTCAAACTATGACATGACAGGTTACATTACAGAAACATTGCAGTTGATTTATGATATCTTTTGAGCCTATTCATTTAAGTTTCAAAGAAGTAACAATGACTCCAAGGTCCTCCACCGGCTTCCTACTTGCCTACTCTAAGTTTTCTCACCTTGCTCCTCTTTTTTTAAGTTGCCTACCCTAACACACTGTCTCTACAATTAATAAGTGGTTACACTCCTGTAACATTAACATCTCTACCGTTCCGATGATGTTAATAATCGTATCTTCTTCCATTATCTCTCTCGATATCATGACAAATGCAACCAGGGAAGAACAAAGATAATGCATGACTATTTTATAATACAATATAATGTACCTGGAAGAGAGGACTCCACAGCACGTGGAGTGATGATAGGGTCACCGGCCATGAGCTCATCCATTAGGTCGTAGTATTGCCACTGGCCGTCACTCCCTCGTCCACTTAGTTTTGAATTGTCTTTTATGACCTTGTACCTGAGAAAAGTAAAGTATTGACAATTTAATTACTACTTAATTAAGAAAGGTAGAACTTGTGAGGAAATATGAATTATTTTTACTTCTACTTGCTTCAGACTTATGACTACATGCCTGACACCAGTACCGTGATATCCATTGTGAATACAATAAAAAAAATAGTATAGGATAAAATTTTGCAACCAATGTTGTTAAGACTGTATTTGTCATGCAATAACACACCTTTGCTTCAAACCACGCATCTTGGCGTCACACATGTCCCCATTGACCGTGTAACCTGCATTGTTCATATTGTTTGCGATCTCTCGCCAGACCGCATATTTTTTCTTGTTGCTTTTATTGAGGCCCCCTCTGCTGTCTCTGAAATTTGCCACTAGCAGCAGCACTGCCTCATAACTCCACACATGTTGTTCTGTAAGTAAAATCGAAATATGAAATGCATGAGCAATTATATGAGCAGCCTTATTTCCTAAGAAACTTGACAAAACTATGTAGTACATGTAAATGTTTCCTACATGTATGTAAACGGTGAGAAAAAAAAAACTCATGGTATATACTTTGCCCATGAGTCACCTTACCTACAACTACCACAATAAATGCCACAAACTAACAATAAATGTAAATTGAGATGAGAAATCATTACAGCTCTAGTTTTTAAGGAAGTACCGGGTGATCACATTGAATGTTACGGATTGAATCCACGCCGGATTGTCTCTTATAGATACAGCCTGCTGGTGGGAAGGGTCGGTTTCAGGGTAGCGTGCCACATGCCCATATAGCTCTGAAGTCGGCGCTGACGTTCTATGCAGGTAATAGGCCTCGATTAAGTCTCACGGTGCAATCGCTGAATTAGAGAGAACTGAAACTCGAGAAATGCCAGTGGTCGCTGGCAGTTTTAACTCAAAGGTTGGTCTACTGTGTTTTGGCTCCGCGACTAATATTTTTCATAAATTAATTTCGCGATAAACATTGATGCACCGCATCTGAATACCAAAAAATATAGTTCTTCTGTTGTTCTACTAATTATATGAATGACATTCATTACGATGGAACGTTCTATAATAGCAATTTAATGCAAATTACTCGCCTCGAGTAGCAAAGCTTAATATATTTTTTACATGTATATTGTGGCATGTAAAATTGGGGTGATGTTCACACTGTTTTCTAAGACAGTACTGCTGCGTCTGGCAAACGCTTGTCAAAATACAATAAGCAATGCCTTGGAAAAATGAAGAATAAAGAATGCCGAAATCGGCTTGTTGCTGCGACAATGTAGGTTATAATTGTGGAGGCGACACCCCGCGGCGGGGAGTGGTGGGCGGGGAGATTGTGGCGGGGAGATTGAATCAAAACATTGCCACTTCACGCGTCGACTCATTGCACTTCCAGGCTTTCTATCTGATTGATACACAATAATAACAGGAAAATATGACTGCCTAGGTATAGATAACTTCTAAACATACGTTATTGACTATATAATATCATAGAGTAACATTTACCTCGCCTCCTCAACTATAACCTACTTGGTTATTTGGTTAAATGCATGTTTTACAGACTCAGGCTTCTATACAATATACATATAGAAGAAAATCGTTCTTAAAATTATACTTTTGTGTTTTAAGTGCAGTGGAATAAGCCCATATTTTTCTTTCAAGTTGACCAACTTTTCACCAAATTGTGAGTTAAAACTGCCAGCGACCACTGGCATTTCGGAGTTGCAGTTCTCTCTAATTGACACGTAAGCATCACAGCGATACCCCATGATTCTGCGAAGACACTTATTACCAAAGACATCGATTCGCCTCTTCAAGTTACTATTTAGGGCTATATGCAAGAATGCTCATCAGATCCCGGCAGGTGGAGATTCTCCACAGTTGTATCTCCACCGGTGGGATCTTCAAGAAATGCCCAACCGGTGGATATTTGACAGTCGTACCAACACAAGCGGTGGCTGCAGAAGCAGGCGTACCAACACAAGCGAGTCCAAGGCGGCATCAGTATTTTGACTTTTTTACACCTATCAAATTCCTTTTACTAGCCTAATTTATCCTTTCTGCCATTAAAATAATAGCTTTGAATAAGAGTTATTCATTTCCGCCATAAACGATAGCTAAAATAAATCAAAACAAATCAAGGTTAAAAAGAAAAGAAAAATGTTGTCTTCAAGAAATGTGATGTCCAACAGTGAAGTACACTTTAATCTTCCTTTTCATCATCGGCGACAGTTTCATAAACCCACCCAGCTGGTTGGCGGCCGCTTTCTCCCGCGGAATATTCAGTAATAATGGACAATGACTTCGCGGTCGTTTTCAGAGACACCGATAAATTTTTCCTGGACTAAAATAGGTGCTTTTTCTAATGGAAATTGTTTCATTTTCCGGAAACCCATATTAAAAAAATATGTATATATTTCATCACCTAATTTTATGGTTGGCGTTTCCATTAACAACACTGTACCTCTGTATCTCTATGTAGGTTATAATGAAACATAACCTAACCTTAACCACTAAGTATACCGAACCTAACCTTAACCATGCATAAAATTATGTGATGAAATATTTTATATATTTTTATATTTTTAAATGGGTTTCCGGAAACTAAAACTATCTCCATTAGAAAAAGCACCTATTTTTGGCCAGTAAAAAGTAGTCGGTGTCTCTGAAAATGACCGCGAAGTTTTCGTCCAGTACAAACAAATAGGTTATTTACCTAGTTTTGGTCAATTTATAGTTTCACCCAACCAACGATTTTCTGATGCGCCTTATGTTTTTCTGTGTTTTGATATAATCTGCCAACCGTTTCTGTCGCAAATTATTAAAAAAAAAATATATTTTTGCAAGAATGACGAAAAAAAAAAAAAAAATTAACCTAAACCTAACCTAACCTTTGCCTATACCTAACTTAACCCATACCTAACCTAACCTGTACCTAACCTAACCTTTACCTAACTAACTATAAAAAAAAAAAAAAAAAAAAAAAAAAGACTAGAAAAAAAAAAAAAAATATTGCGACATAAGCGGTTAGCAGATTCATTCAAAACACATAAATACACACCAGAAAAACATAAGGCGCATCAGAAAATCGTTGGTTGGGTGAAACTATAAATTATCCCTAGTTTTCTTCCCCAAAGCATGTTATGCACTTACTTCTTGTTGGTGGCCCAGTAGTGTCAGACATTTCTGCAGCAGTGTGAGGCACTTCGGCTTCTAAAGCAGCAGCTGGAGCCGTGTCAGGACCAGCAGCTGGAACCGTGTCAGGACCAGCAGCTGTACAAGGAAAGATATATCTTAGCAAAGAAATGTCCAACACTGGGTTACGTTGTTTATCACTATATATACGACGATAGTAATATCACTGCATTATCTCCTTATCTTACAACAGCAGTATTACTTACTGCATTGCCCGTAGTGCAGTTCGACGTCTGCCAACACGCAACTCCTATAGTTTCGGCACTTCGAACATTCATATATATTTCCCGACGCTGCCATCTTGCCGTGTTTACAAACAATGTTCCCGCGCGCTGTTGTTGTCGTTGTTGGCAAACCAACTCCTCGAGTCGGTGCGCGGGAGAGCACACAGAAATTTTCTGTACGGCGTACAAAAGCATACAATACCGTACAATATCGTACAGAATTCCTTAGTGAACGCAGCCCTCGTCTCATTGGTCGATCACTCCCGCTCGCTCATATCAGAAAACATTGCAGTATAAAACCTTGCTTTCCTTACTTCCTCCCTTTTGTACCCCATGACACACCTATTACTCCCTTCACTATATCCCCCTTCACTCCCTGGCCTATTTATATAGCGCTACAATCCCCTGACAACAGTCTATTGCAAAGCTTACAAGTGGAATCTGTATAGCGGGGTCCACAAGTGTTTCCATATATCGCAGTCGTGGCTGTATTTTTCAAGTCACTAATAATTACTACCTATTACACGGCCTGTAGAGGGTGTTGATGGCGTAGCGTGATGCTGTAGGAAGGATGGTATATAGTAGCTACTAGAGGGGCACGTGAGAGGGTTAGAACTAGTTCAACTAGAGAACACGAGAAATAACGCATTAAAATACACAAGAGGTAGTGGTGGTGGTCGAGCTTACATTCACGCAGCGGTGCCGCTGTTTCCCCTTCAAGCAGCGGGACACAATATTTTCACATCATGTATGTCTTCCTTTACTAATATTGTCTTCCAGACTCACTGATAATAAATATATTTTAAATCAGACCTTGGAAACAGCATTATTTTGATATTGCAAAACTTAGTTACGTATAATGTTCTATAAATTGTGGCACCACCGCTCACGCAGCACGCCAAAAGAATTGGAGGCTCCGAATCTTTTGCCTCTAGACGCACGTCTTTCAAGGTCACACAAGCAGGAAGTGACGTCACGGTGACGTCACGTTGGCAAGATGGACGTAGCAAATACGGGAAGTGTGAACCCCTCATTAGACTAGACGTACGCGGTCACTACGCGTGCGAGAGCTCTCTCTGTATCTATGGATGAAAGGGAATAGCCATATTATTATTATTATAAATTTGAAACCATTACACTATTTTGATCTCTGGAATTTGCCGGGTTTTTTTTGCGCAAAAACTACTGAAGCAATTTTGCTCAAATTACAGATATAATGGCATCATATATCTATGCATTTTGTGTAAAAATAATATAAACATAGTTGAAAAACTACGGTTAGGAGGACCGAAAAACCGATAGTCGTGACCGTATATCCCCTTAAAACAGAGGTCGCAACCCAGAATTCGAGAAGAGCCAGATTCTTCAAACTTGGCAGAAAAGCAGTGCTGATGGAGCCGCAGTATAAATTATAAATGGAAATTACGAAACAATAAAATGTTCCTCTTATTATCTGTTACTTATAAAGCAGGAATATAGAATAAAAAAATAAAGGAAAATGCATGTAATAATAATAATAATAATAATAATAAATAAATAAAAAATTAGTACAAAAATTCATCCCAATATTTTCCTAGAGACATAGGTAGGACCTAGGTCACATTAACTATTGTACTGCGGCTATTAGCGCGTTTCCGCGATGTTTACCAGGCCGTAGGCCGGTCCAGGCCAGCCTAGACTAGTCCAGCCTGGAGTGATGCTCACGAAAACACATCTAGACTGGCCCCGGCCCATTCGTCGTTCTTATTGGCTGGGGGATCAAGTGGGTGGTCCTACCGTCCTGCAAGCTTTACCCCCCCCCCCCCCACACACACACAAAGACACACCAAAGGGTTATCAATTTGACCTCAGGTAATAATCTCCATAGGCATATGAAAGGTGAACCGTGGTCATCATTCTGTATGTGATGAGAGTCAGGTTTATAAATCTCTGGTCGGAGAACAATTCCAGCAACACAATATTGCAAGACCTGTCGCAGCCATGTCAAACATTTACTATATATAACCTATATAACCATCATGTATCATATCCATAGGTACTGGCATCCACTACCTGGAGATTTCCGTATATAGCAGGCCTTTTACTGGTGGAGTACTTGTTATTAGCCCTATTATCATGCAAGTTTTGCCTTGTGCAATGTAGCAGTCCTCCCTTGTAGTCATCCCTGCTACTTGACTTCTCAATGGGAAGTCAAGTAGCAGGGATGACTATGAAAACTTGAATGATGAAATTTCATTTAACACTATTAGACCGGGAGCCCGGGGGTGGGGGTGTCTGGTCAGCTGGAAAGGTAACCAATTTTATTTGCCACCAAAGTATCACCTATCAGTACTGATGTATGGAAGTGGACGACTGGCAGGCATGCTGTGGTGGTTGTGGCCAGGAGAGTGGATTAAATCCACTCCAAAAATTATCTAGATCAGCTTTGGATAGTAACCGATCCTAAATACCTGTCCATAACCCAATGTATGAAACGGTTGATGATGCCAGTGATTTTCATTGGTGGGTTACCCCTGCCAGTGACCATTAATTAACCCCTCAAAGCTGACCTACATCAGCTCATGAGGTAACCACTTCGGATAACTTTCAAAATCTTCTACAGTCCCAAATATCATGAATGGCCACTTCCAGTGACTAACAGTGGTGCGTTGTGACGTCCCGCCAGTGACGCCTAAAAATTGAAAATCCCCAGAACTGAGCTAGATCAGCTCATGAGGTAACTACTTCAAATCACATGTAAAATCTCTTGCAGGATCCCATATATTACGAATAGCCACTTCCAGTGATTTTCATTGGTGGGCTACCCCTGTCAGTGACCATTAATTAACCCCCCAAAGCTGACCCAGATCAGCTCATGAGGTAACCACTGTAAATCACTTACAAAATCTTCTGCAGGGTCCCAAATATCATGAATGGCCACTTCCAGTGATTTCCAGTGGTGGGTTACCCCCGGCAGTGACGCCCAAAAATTGAAAAACACCAGAACTTACCTAGATCAACTCATGAGGTGACCACTTCAGACAGAAACAATCATACAACTGCCTTGTAGCTATGTACAGGTCTATGATGGGGGGCTTGTTCTACACTCCGTTCTCCCTAAGACACATATTGGAACATCATATGGCTCAATCGCTCGAACAATACTGTCTGTAGTGTGTTCTGGGAGAGCAACAGAAACTCACGTATGCCTGGACAAATGCATAGAGAATTCAATAAAAGACAGTGAGAGGAAAAGGCGTGGAGCTGTTGATTCCCTCTGTCATCACAGGAACAGATCAAACAATCAGACAGAGAGACCAAAAATTGCTTCAAAATGGAGGTTTCAAGAATGAGCTTGGGAAGTTCCTTTTGCGAGAGTGGGAGAAGGACCATTATTGGAATATCCTAGAAGGCAAAACTTTGATGGCTTCCTTTGGTGGAGAGTGCTATCAGTATGTACCAGACAAGTTCCAGCACATCATCGTTTCCAAACCAGCACATTTCCAAGCCGACCATGAAGAAGCGGACACATTGATTGATTTTCACATCACAAACATCACAGCCAGCAACATCATTGTGAGGGCATCATACACATCTTGATAGGCTCCATTGGGAAGCAGAGCGCAGAGGACCGGGCTATGATCAACATAATCATGGCTTGTGGAGTAGGAAATGACAGAAGATTCATCAACGTCTCAAACATTGTAGAAATTCTGGAACAACGCATAACTGGACTGTCCCAAGCTATGCCTGGATACCATGCATTGACTGGGTGTGATTCACATCTGCATTTTACAGGTAAAAAAAAATCAAGTTATGCAAATGATACTCCTCAAAACATATTGGGCTGTAAACATGTCTTGGATAGGCCCATACATTCCCGACACTCAGTATTCCTAGGGATCTGTCAAAACAATTATTTTCTTTTTATAGAAACTATTTGAGGAATAAAAGTTACTTGTTATCTTCGCCTTACAGTGTTGTCAGACAACCTAACTGTTTTGCCAGATCATTATGCATTGTGGACATTATTTATTAATCTTAAAAAGTAAGTGTAATCATGAGAAACCATATTTTCAAATCAATAATTAATTCTGCCATTAATGCCAGAAATGTTAGATTGGTTTTAATTTCATGTCTTTTTTGGGCTGTATCTTGCAGTAAAGGCAAAGTCAAACCACTCGAGATCATTGAGAAAGATGACACTGGGAAGTTCGTCCAACTGTTCATCAGAATGGGAGATGTTCTTGGAAGTGCAGATGTTGATATTGCGTCAGAGTGTGTCTGTCATGCCCAGAGTAAATTAAAGATGTCAATGAAGCACGATTCCTGAAACTGGTTGAGATGATAGGAAAAGTTGATCAGGTAAACGAAATTGCACAAACGTATTGTTGTCTGATTATATGATACATTTGCAAAACTTGAAGTGAAGTTTTAGTCAATGATGCTGTGAAACTATTACATTTTCAGGAGAATTCACTGGCCAATGTAGAAAAACTCAACTGTGCATTGCTGCCACCTTGTCGTAGGTCTCTCGAGATGAAGATACGTCGAGCTAACTACGTCACAATGCTATAGACTCGTGCTACAATAGCATACTCATCATATGGGCTGTTACCACGTGATTATGGCTGGTCACTGGATACTGAGGAGAGACTACATCCCACCTGGTTCGAAGGACCAGCAATCCCAAGTGATCTCTTCAAAAGAATGGCAGAAGAGGAAGATGATTCAATTCCAGATGAAGCCAACCAGACAGACATGTGTGATAAGAAACTTGATGAAACTGCTAGTGATATTGATGCATGGAGTGATGACTCTGCTTCTGATGAAGAAGAGACATATTAAAATGTAAAAGGAAAGCCAATGCAGGAACATATAGAATAAAACACTTTCAAGATATTTAAGGCTATTTTCAATATTGTCTTAAACACAGACATTGACAAACCCTGGAATCTTAGAATTTTGATTCCTTCTGGTTATTGTTCTCCCACTCAGAACAACAGAAGAAACTCCTTGAGCTCAAGTTTGGTTCTAAAATATTTTTTTCAAATATTTATGTTTTGTTTTAATTTTTGTATGTGTTGTCAAGATAAATTTTTGATCGAAAGTAGTTAAATAAACTGCATTTTTTACATTTTTCAGGAGAATGTGTAATCTTTAGTTTTAATCATTCTATAGAATGAATAAAATATGTACAGTTGTTTACAAAAGTTATCATGCTAATAATTTGCATGCCCCAGCAGAAGATTTTACAACTGAATTGAAGAGGTTACCTCAAGATTCGATATAGGTCAGCTCTGCGAGGCTAATATATGGTGACTGCCAGGGGTAACCCACCACTGGAAGTCACTGGAAATGGCCATTCATGATATCGGAGACCCTGCAGAAGATTTTACATGTAATTTGAAGTAGTTACCTCATGAGCTGATCTAGGTCAGTTCTGGGGTTTTTCTATTTTTGGGTTTCACTGGCGGGGATAACCCACCAGTGTAAATCACTGAAAGTGGCCATTCATGATATTTGAGACCCTGCAGAAAATTTTGCGAGTGATTCGCAGTGGTTACCTCATGAGCTGATCTAGGTCAGCTTTAGGGGGTTAATTAATGGTCACTGGCAGGGGTAACCCACCAATGAAAATCACTGGAAGTGGCCATTCATGATATATAGGATCCTGCAAGAAATGTTACAAGTGATTTGAAGTAGTTACCTCATGAGCTGATCTAGGTCAGTTCTGGGGATTTTCAATTTCTAGACGTCACTGGCGGGGGTAACCCACCACTGTAAATCACTGGAAGTGGCCATTCATGATATTTGGGACTGGAGAAGATTTTGAAAGTGATCCGAAGTGGTTACCTCATGAGCTGATTGAACTAGATCAGCTTTGATGGGTTAATTACTGGTCACTGGCAGGGGTAACCCACCAATGAAAATAACTGGCATCAACCGTGTTTCATACATTGGGTTATGGAAAGCCCATTACAGGTATTTAGGATCGGTTACTGTCCAAAGCTGATCTAGATTGACTTACTGGTTGGTTGTTACTGGTTGACGTACCAGGCGTGAACCCAGACTGATGAGGTCTCTGATGCTTCAGCAGATGACTGCGGATCCGTGTCAGCAATAGATGGGCAAGCACCTTGCCTGGCACGCTGAGCAATGTAATACCGCGGTAATTGTTGCAGTCCTGACGGTCCCTTTTCCCTCTCCAGATAGGGACGACCAGCCCCCTTTTCCAGTCAGGAGGAGTGGTACCTGATTGCCACACGACAGTCAGGACAGTATGCAACCCGCGGATCATGCATGGCCTCACCCCCAGCTTTGAGGAGCTCCTTCCGCACTGATATTACAAACACCAGCTGCCTTTCCACCCCTCAACTTTGATACAGCCTCTGTAACTTCATCAAGAGAGGGTGCAGTTTCGTCAATGGGAGGATCAGCATCCACTGCCTGTAACCCAGTGGTGTGAAGCTGCTCAATTGGAGGGTCCACCGTGAACAATGTGAATTTATTCAGCCTCCTTTTAAAGCTCCCTATTGACTCGGCACTGACCACCTGACGACTGAGTCCATTCCAATCATTTACCACCCTATTTGTGAACCCGTTTTTCCGTATTTCCTTTTTAAATCTACGCTTTTCCAGTTTGAATCCGATACTTCTTGTTCTAAACTGATTACTAGCCGTAAGAACTTTTTCTACATCTCTTTTATTGTATACCTTTAACCACTTCAAAAAACTTATATCAGATCGCCACTTAAGCCCCGTTCCCACATTGGCGACTTTCAAAGGAGACACCGCTGATACACGTCCAAAGTGGTGTTTCAACGGTGTCTCAACGATATCTCAGTGGTGTCTCAGCGGTATCATAGCAGCAGTACCGGTGTCACAGGAACTACCACGTGTAGGCCTCGCGGCCTCTTGTAGCTTCCTTATTTTCTTATGTTCTTATGTATCTCCGCAGTTTACCTTGAGTCTCAGCGGTGTCTCCACGGGACGGCGAATTTTTTGAAGTGTTAAAACAATTATCATCGGTGTCGCCGTGGCTGCGAGTCTCAGTGGTGTCGCCGCGTTGGCAACAGTCTCAACGGTGTGGTGGCGATGTTGCCGTTGTCTCAACGCTGTGGCAACGGTGTCGCCATGGTGGCAGCCTCTACTACATGCCCTTCACACCTTTTGCTCGGGTCAGGTGACTGTGGATTGGCACATCTCTGTGCCTGCCCCAGCCCAGCTAACACACTTACGTATTTTCTACGTAGTATAAAGGTAGCGGTTTTGTAACTTTTACGTAGCAAAAATACGTAACTAATACGAATTTGTGTGGAGGCCCAGGTGCGTCCTAACTACGTATTTCACTACGTAACTGACAACCTTTCTACAACATTTTGGGAACCATTTGCACGTTTCAAAAACGTTTGTACTGCCTTTTTAACACGTTCCATCACCTTTTCACAACCTATTTGCTACATCCCACTACGTTTTTGCTACGTTACTACTACCTTCAGCGAGCACATTGCCACAACCTAGATTAATAGACTACTAGGTTAAACCACGTGCAGCTTAGTGACGTCAGTGGCAGTCGTGCGAGAAAACGACGAGAAAACGACGATTTTGTATCGTGGCCTATTCTGAAATATGGCCCGAGCCTCACGAGGATAATCCCCCACCCACCTACACGCACCTGTGGCCGCGGCGGCCTGCCCTGACCTGACCTCACTCACACCTGCTCCTACCCTACCTACCTACCTCTCCTCTGCTACTCTCCATGCCTCTCCCTTTTACCTCCTCTTTCCACTATGAGAATATGATTATTAATACTACTATTATTATCATTATTATCGTTGTTATTTATATAATGTTTATTACTATTATCATTCCCATTCCTATTAAGCAAGCTAAATAACATGAGTTTGGTTTGGGAGAGGTTGTTAATGGCCAATTATCATATGAAAATGACTGCAGTGTAGTTGTTGGCATAGAACAAAATGTACCTCTAGTGATATGGTAGTTACAAATGTGACCAATTTAGTGGAGAAGAAAGAGAGATGGAGAGAGAGGAGAGAGAGAGAGAGAGAGAGAGAGAGAAGAGAAGAGAGAGAGAGGAGAGAGAGAGGAGGGGAGAGGAGAGAGAGAGAGAGAGAGAGAGAGAGAGAGAGAGAGAGAGAGAGAGAGAGAGAGAGAGAGAGAGAGAGAGAGAGAGAGAGAGAGAGAGAGAGAGAGAGAGAGAGAGAGAGAGAGAGAGAGAGGAGAGAGAGAGAGAGAAGAGAGAGAGAGAGAGAGAGAGAGAGGAGAGAGAGAGAGAGAGAGAGAGAGAGAGAGAGAGAGAGAGAGAGAGAGAGAGAGAGAGAGAGAGAGAGAGAGAGAGAGAGAGAGAGAGAGAGAGAGAGAGAGAGAGAGAGAGAGAGAGAGAGAGAGAGAGAGAGAGAGAGAGAGAGAGAGAGAGAGAGAGAGAGGAGAGAGAGAGGAGGAGAGAGAGAGAGAGAGAGAGAGAGAGAGAGAGAGGAGAGAAGAGAGAGAGAGAGAGAGAGAGAGAGAGAGAGAGAGAGAGAGAGAGAGAGAGAGAGAGAGAGAGAGAGGAGAGAGAGGAGAGAGAGAGAGAGAGAGAGAGAGAGAGAGAGGAGAGAGAGAGGAGAGGAGAGAGAGAGAGAGAGAGAGAGAGAGAGAGAGAGAGAGAGAGAAGAGAGAGAGAGAGAGAGAGAGAGAGAGAGACTGTTTGCTGGAAGGCCACTCCCTTCTACCTCCTCTTTCCACTATCCAAAAATTATCATTATGACGTACTATGTAGTGTACTATGCTCCTGTAGAAAGAAACATTAGAGAAGGGAAAAAATCCTCACCACAGAACCGTGAACATGCATAGAAAACGGAGCACAGAAGATATGGCCTGTGCGAGTGTTCATTCAAGACTGGCGACCTGTTTTGGAGGGAGGCTGACCTCCGGACTGCAGCTGACGTCACGCGCACAAGAGGAAATTTTCAGTCTAGCCGTGGAGAGACCTTTTAAAGTCTATAGATCTTGGCCACAACCTTCCTGGTACGTACCATATTAGCCTACCTTTCTGCAACAGTTCTTGCTATACAGCTCAGGACTTCAAGTTGGAACTTTGGAAGATGTATAGTTGTGTAAATAATTATACAGCGAGTAATTTGTGCAAAGCGTGCACCAGCCCACCAGTAAAGACTCCTCACTAGTGCCCGCCCTGTTTATGAGGTGATCATTATGTCTTGCCACAGTAGGTTAGCTTTTACTTAATGATCCTCGTGTCAATGTAAAAATATATATCCTTCAGATATATATGAATCCTACAAAAATAAAAATCTAAGTAGTCCCAATATCCCATAATATCATGTATGTGACTTTTGTATTGATTATAGTTTTGAATATATTTTAAGTTTACCGTTTAAAAGTTTGAAATCATTACATTTGATTATATAATAAGCAAAACAAATAATACAATTTGATTTACTAGAACTTATAATAGTATACCGTATTAATAAACATTTTCTCTAATATGAACCTAATAGAAAACGTTTCTACATAGACTATAATAAGAAACAGTACATGCATAATAACCTTGGGGCCCTGCCTGAAATTTACTATTTACTTCAAATAAAATTTCTTCATTCAAGCAACCGTATTTTGAATGTAAACCTTACGTATTTTCGTCACAAAATCATAAATAAAAATATATAATTAAAGGTGTTATAAACGTGCTAAAAAGGTGATTTTGTCACGTGAATGTTCTACGTAGTTTGTATGTTATTTCGTGTCTATAGATCTACCTGATATAAGTCACCTGACTTTCACCATAACGCCGATTGGAATTCACGTGGATAACGGTTAATGTCATTATTAACGTTATACTTACGTATCTTTAACATATGTATCCACCCATTCATTATGTATATATAACGTTTTGAATCCTCTAATATCACGTTACATCATGATGTTATAAATACGTAATTGAAACGTAAAACCACTACGTATTATATTAGTAGAAGAAACACGTATTTCTGTAACTTCTTAATTACGCTGAGAAAACGTATCGTAGCGACGTAAAGTAGTAGCTGTCACACCATGGCGTATCGCCTGAACGTATGCCAACGTATGCGAAATATCGAAAATATGTTGGTGTACGTTGGTGTACGCTGATATAAGTTAGGGGTAAGTTGGGGATACGTCGTTTACGTTAAGAGCACGCTGTGATACGCTGTGAAAATTTGGAACACGTCGAGCCCGCGAAAAATTATTGAGCATGTTAAAAATTTCTCGGCGTACTGAACGTGTGCTAAATACGTTCTGCATAAGTTCCCCGTAAGTTCGTGGTACGTTAGACATACGTTGACATACGCTGACATACGTTAGAGGTACGTTACTCGTAAGTTAGTATATATTGATGTACGTCGGCTGACGGGGAAACGTACAGCCAACGTAGTGATAACGAGTTGATAACGTATATGTGCCGTATGTCTAACCTATGCCTGAATTATCTCCAACGAGTCTCGACGTATCCTGACGTATCCACCTTGTGCACAACTTATGCTGGCGATCGTGTAACGTACATAACGTGTTTCTACAGTACAGCTAGGGTATGTGCCGTACAGCTAGCGAGCATTCGGCGTTTTGGGAACTTATGGGGGGGTTTCAGTATATATATGGGTCCCTTGAGTAACTCATCCTCACTTCTTCATGGTCTGTCGTGCTTTCAACCCATCATCATCAGAGACCATGGCGGATGATAGGCTGCGACAAGAGTACATGACAGCCGTTCTCCAGCATCAGCAGAATGTGAACCAGTTGGCAGTTTTGTAGCTCCGTGCCTACAGGAGAAGGGAGCAACGGAGGCGGATCTGGACCAGACAATGGATCGCAAGGCGACCACAGTTTGGCATGTACGACCAGCTTCTGGTGGAACTCCGGAACGAGGGCCAGGCCTCCTTCAGCAATTTCATGAGGATGCCCCCAGAGATGTTCGACGAGCTTGTAGCCAGAGTGGGGCCCAGGATGACAAAGCAGAATACCTGCTACAGGCAGCCGATCGAGCCTGGCCTGAAGGTTGCTCTGACTCTACGTCACCTTGCCTCAGGGAACAAGTATGCCTCCATGAAGTTTGGCTGGAGGGTCCCTCACAACACCCAGTCACTCATGGTGAGAGAAGTGTGCCAGACAATCATAGACGAGTACCTTGACGAGGTGATGACCTGCCCAAGCACTCCTCAAGAATGGCAGGCCATTTTTGACCAGTTCATGGCCAAGTGGAACTTCCCCCATACCCTAGGGGCACTTGAATGGAAGCATGTTGCCTGCTTGATGACATCGGCGGGAATGATGTGCTTGAGATCGGCGCGGTATTTATACGTTCTACAGCGGCATAGGTCACATGTTCGTTGTACGGCGAGGATACGCTGAGGATACGTCGAACACGGCAGACATACGCTACGAATACGTTAAGCATACGTTGGTCATACACTCGCATACCCTGTGATACGCTGTCATAACTTTGTTATAAGTTAGTGATACGCTATCAATACATTAGTCATACGCTATGTATACGTTCAATACGCTATGGATACGTCCATTCCAACACGGATGTCGACTTTTCCGATGCAATTCGTTGGGAAGTTGGACGTTCTTGGACTCTGACAATTTTCGAACTATTTTTTGTATACGTCGGCATACGTTCAGGCCATACGCCATGGTGTGACAGGCCCATAACCAAACACTACCTAAATACAACATAGACAATTCAAGAGTTAAAGTATGATTTACGTATATATTTCGAATTTTCCTAACGTTACCAAAACGCTACCTTCTCAAAACGTAAGGTTTACGTAGTGTGTTTGCTGGGAGGCGGTTCAGCTGTCACCAACGTTCCATACTCCTGTCTCTCTCTCTCTCTCTTTCTCTCTCTCTCTCTCTCTCTCTCTCTCTCTCTCTCTCTCTCTCCTCTCTCTCTCTCTCTCTCTCTCTCTCTCTCTCTCTATATATATATATATATATATATATATATATATATATATAATTATATTATTTGTTATTTGAATATATGTATATAATTGTCTATAACAAATAATGTAAATTTTCCACAAGAAAAGGTCCCCAAGAAAGGACATATGTAGTTCATATATTTATTATAAAAAAGGCCAAAAGTTAAACAAATGATGCAAATCTTTTAATGAATAAAAAAAATTGTGTAGCCTACTTTTGCCAATATATATATATATATATATATATATATATAATATATATATATATATATATCATATATATATATATATATATATATATTATATATATATATATATATATATATATATATATATATAGAGGGGAGAGAGAGAGAGAGAGAGAGAGAGAGAGAGAGAGAGAGAGAGAGAGATCATGTTGTCATAATGGCCAAACTCTCGTTGCATGAGAAGCCATGATCTAGTCCAGTGGTTCGCAACCTTTTTTCTGTTGTTTCCCCCTTCAACCAGTTCAACCATCCGGATTTCCCCGTCCATGTGGACAAGGAAAAAAGTGCCCAAAACACAACATTTACTTGCTTAAGTAAATAACAAGTAAATAACAAGTATATAACCACTATCCTCTGTATCTATATATACTTGAAGAAAAGACAATAGCCGCATCTTAAGACTTTTTTTCCTGTCGACTAAATGCTAGTGATTTAGATGTCCCTCAGGATAAATTTCCCCCTTAGAATCCTGAAATTTCCCCCCAGGGGGAAATTTCCCCCAGGTTGGGAAATGCTGATCTAGTCCAACATGACCTCTTCTTTTGCTTCTCCTTTCTTGCCTATTCTCTTCTAACCAAAGCCAGTCAGATCTCAATCTCCTCCACCTCTAGGTCTAACTAAAGTTGTAACAACGTATTTTCAGCGTGCCGTGGCAGCATTCTGATGACGAAAACACAAGGAGGAAATCACACACTTGTAGCGCAGAATTTCCTATGTGGTAGAAAAGCGTCGTGAGGCTCCTTCCTATAAAGGGTGTAACACGAGTTTCTGCAAATATTGATACAGGGGAAAGAACATTTCATTCTAAGCAGAAAATATTCTATACACATAGGCTTCTTGAAGCTGCCTTTAGACGTGAGGTGAAGTGAGAAAAATTGCCGCGGCCAATAATTTCACAATGTAGGCGACGTATGGATGTATGCAGTCGCAGTTGCCACTCGGTGAAATTTTGAATGATTTAAATATTATGTTTACTAGTAATGGAACATTATATTATTTATCTTACAACACAAATGGTATTAATGGGCATGTAATTTACCAAATAAACAGCACATGAAAACAGCGGGGCTGTAATAAACAATACTATAAAACGCTAAGTGGCATCGTGCTGAAGCGGGGTAGGATATAACACGGACACGTGACCGGCAGCCTCGCAGCCTAGTTTTCACCTCTTACCCCGCTCCGACACGATGCCACTAAGGGCTATATTCAAGAATGCTCGTCAAATCCCGGCCGGTGGAGATTCTCCACCGTCGTACCTCCACTGGTGGCATCTACAAGAAATGCCCTGACTGGTGGATATTTGACAGTCGTACCAACACAAGCGAGCCCAAAGCGGCATCAGTATTTTGACTGTTTTATACATATTTAATACATTTTACTAGTGAAATTTATAATTTCTGACATTAAAATAATAGCTTAGTTAGTGTTCGCCACTTGTCTGAGGCGTTGGTGCAGAAAAAATGGGCCCGAATTATACTTGCGAGTACATTTGAACTCCATCCTCCATCCTCCCGCCGCCGCCTGGCTTCCTCACAACTTCACACACCTATATAAGGCCTCCTGGACCTGATTTTACATTAATTATGACACGTGTGCATACACAAGGTATGCATGTTACTCTCGGTTGTGTTGAAAACTCACCTGTAATGGTCTGGGAAGAAATAGGATGGAATAAGGCAGAGCGGGATGGAGGTGGGATGTGCTAATCAGCTGACTCAACGCAACCAGTGGAGCGCGACGAGTCGATGTTTTCAAATGATTCCTGTATGCCGCGGCCCGACACAACGGGTGGAGAAAAGTTCTTGAATATAGCCCTTAGTTCACACTACACGTTTTTGCTGTGCGTGTCTACGTGGGCGTGGCGATCAGTGACGTCACAGTGACGTCGCCCCGCCACTCCCGCAACTACGTAGAAAGAATTGGGAGCTCCGAATAATGTGAGCTAGAACGTGCGTCTCAGGGTCAGTGACGTCATCACTGCTCCAGCAATGTGGTGGTCGCGGGGAGCCTGTGTTCACACTACACAGGCAGGAAGTGACGTCACTGTGAGTCACTGATGACAAGATGCACGTAGACTACGTCCAGCAAAAACGTGAAGTGTGAACCGGGCCTTAGCCTTTTACAGTATTGTTTATTACAGCCCTGCTGTTTTCATGTAATGCTTATTTGGTAAATTGTAATGCTTAAATGGTCCATTAATACCATTTGTGTTGTTATAAGATAATGTAATGTTCCATTACTAGTAAACATATAATTTAAATCATTCAAAATTTCACTGAGTGGCAACCGCGAGTACACACTGCATACATCCATACGTCGCCTGCATTGTGAAATTACTTGCCGCGGCAATTTTTCTCACTTCACCTCACGTCTAAAGGAAGCTTCAAGAAACCTATGTGTATAGAATATTTTCTGTTTAGAATAGAATGTTCTTTCCCCTGTATCAATATTTGCAAAAACTCGTGTTACACCCTGTATAGGAGCCTCACGACGCTTTTCTACCACAAAGGAAAGTCTGCGCTACAACTGTGATTTCCTTCTTGTGTTTTCGTCATCAGAATGCTGCCACGGCACGCTGAAAATACGTTGTTACAACGCAAGCTTATCATAACTAAAGTTTAGCATCCCCTGTATCATTTTGGACATCCTTCTCTGCACTGATTCTAACAAGGCTATTAGGGCTCATGGAATAGATGGGAAGGTTCTTCATTGGATCAGAGCTTGGCTAAGTAATAGGCAACAAAGGGTTACAATTAATGGTTCTAAATCTGATTTTTTATTTTTTTTAAATTTTTTTTATTTGTGCCTATAGCGCCTGTAGGCAGTAGTGACCCAGGGCTCGGATGGTAGGCTCTGGAGGTTCACTTGAGGGCTCTGATGTCCCTGCCCGTGGTGGCGCAGGCAGGATTCTTATAGTGGCGCCTGTGATTAGAGGCTCATGCCGCCCCCCTGTGTCCTCCGATGCACTCGCAGTCGAAGGTAGAGTTGATGGGCAGGGCATGTGGGTGTTCTTAGGCCACTCGACGGTGCAGAAAGGTTTTGGGTTTCTTCGGGGATCGAACTCGGGTCACCGAGAACGCCAGTCGGAGACGCTAACCACTCCGCTACCGCCTCCCCATTGGTATGGGGAATGGTGACAGGTGGAGTTCCACAAGGGTCTGCTTTGGGTCCATTACTATTTTTGATTTACATCAACGACTTGGATAGTGGGATTAGCAGTGATATCAGCAAGTTTGCTGATGATACTAAGTTAGGTAGGATTATTGGATCACAGTCTGATGTAAACATATTGCAGGGAGACTTAGATAAACTTAACGAGTGGGCAGTCAGATGGCAGATGGAATTTAATATTGATAAATGCAGCGTTATGAATGTTGGTAGAAAAAACCCTGGTAATAGATACACCATAAGCAATGTATCGCTGAAAAGATCAGAAGGTGAAAAAGATCTTGGAGTGAGGGTGAGCCCAGACCTCCGACCTAGGAAACAATGTATGGAGGCCAGAAATAGAGCTAATAGAGTATTAGGATTCATTACCAGAAGTGTTAAAAGTAGAAGTGCGAAAGTTATTCTAAAGCTTTATCTGGCTCTAGTCAGGCCTCACCTAGACTATGCGGTTCAGTTTTGGTCTCCATATTACAGGATGGATATAGCCTTGTTAGAAACAGTGCAGAGAAGGATGACCAAAATGATACAAGGGATGCGTAACTTTAGTTATGAGAGGAGATTGAAGTTATTAAAATTACACTCACTCGAGAGACGCAGAGTAAGGGGCGATCTGATAGAAGTTTTTAAGTGGATAAAGGGATTTAATAAAGGAGAGGTAAGAAAAGTTCTTACGGCTTGTAACCAGGGTAGAACAAGAAGTAACGGATTCAAGCTAGAAAAGCGTAAATTTAGAAAGGAAATAGGGAAAAACTGGTTCACAAATAGGGTGGTGAATGAATGGAATGGTCTCAATAGACAGGTAGTTAGTGCGGAGTCATTAGGGAGCTTTAAAGAGGAGCTGGATAGGTTCATGGATGGGGATGAAAGGTGGAGGTAGGTAGTGCTAGGTGACAGGAACTACCACGTGTAGGCCTCGCGGCCTCTTGTAGCTTCCTTATTTTCTTATGTTTTTATGTTCTGATGTCTGCCAAAGTCCGACCTGAAATTCATTCTCTCGCGTCTTGACGTCACCGCGAGTCTAGAGTAGGCAGGAGCTGATATTCGGCATGTATCATCATGTATCTTACAACATCTAATGGTTAGCTAAATTATTACAGATATTTTTGCAGTACGAAAAAAATAAATGTCTTTCATCTATGACATCCATTACCGAATAAAGTAGTGGTGGTGATGAATGAGAAACATTTGAAATTAGAGGCGTTGTTTGTGTGTAAAAAGCTTGGTCAGCTTCGTACCTCAATGAAATGATGACTGCAGTTAAGTTCTTTAGTTCAAAATCATGTATAAACGGCCTAATAATGACGACTTTATCTGATAATGAATTTTAAGCACTTTTGCTTTGAGCGTCATCTTCCCTCAGGCAGCTTCAGGGTTGTGAACTGTACGATAATTATCGTATTTGTACGATAATTTGACTATCCGTACGATGTACGATGCATGGTTGAGAATCGTACACGAAAATACGATAATTGATTCACAAATATAATTACATTATAAAGTCATACAAAAATTGTCATCGCTCACTTATCCTTTCGAAGCTTGAATATGGATGTGAAGTGTACTCCTCTGCCACACCCACTCGACTGCGGATGTTGGATTCGGTACACCATGCTGGTGTCCGTCTGGCAACCGGGGCGTTCAGGTCATCTCCCATCCCAAGTCTATTGGTGGATGCTGGTGTCCTCCCATTAGATCTTCAACGCCAGTCCCTCATGTTAAGGTGTTGGTATCGCCTCCAACGCCTCCCTGACTCAATAGCTTGCCGTGCTGTGTCTTGTGATTTAGGTTCGCAAATTTACCATGAGCGAAGAAGCTTACCAAAGCCCCTTGGTTTCCGATTAAAAGCTATTATGGAGATGCTATCCTTCCCTGCTTTACGGATCTGCCCGCATAGACCTACGAGAGTCGGTCCATGGCTTCTCCCAGAAGTGTCCTTCTGCAAAAGCCTTCCGCTCTCAAAAGGGTCTTTACCTCCTCAGGCTGAGCGTGCCCAATTTTTAGACCACTATTGCACACATCAGGGTTCTGTCCCTGTCTTTACTGATGGTTCCAAATCAGACGAAGGAGTTGGATACGGTGTCGTATTCCCATCATTTAACAAAGGCGTCAGCATTCCAAGTGTTTCATCTGTTTTTACGGCTGAAATAAGTGCTATTTTATATGCTCTCATGGCTATTCTTACTCTTCCGGATGTCTCTTTTACAATTTTTTGTGATTCTTGTAGTGCTCTTCAGTCACTATGTAATTTTAATTCTCCCCATCCGCTGGTCAATGCCATCCTGGAATGGCTTTATCTGCTCAAGAGGCGAGGCCGGACGGTCAGCTTTTGTTGGGTACCGGCACATGTAGGTGTTGCCGGTAATGAGGAAGCTGATGCCTTGGCAAAAGCTGCAGCTAGAAGACCAGCTCTATCACATTTTGCAGTGCCGGCTACGGACCTACGCTCGGCAATCCATAGATCAGTTCACACCAGTTGGCAGGAACGTTGGATTACTATAGGGCAAAATAAACTACGCACCATACGCCAAAGTATCGAGGACTGGAGCTACTGCGGTCTCTCCCGGAGATGGGAGACTGCCTTGGCACGATTGCGTATTGGTCACACACTATATACACATGGGTTCCTCATGGAGGGGGGCCACCCTCCTTACTGTGATGATTGTTTGGTCCCCTTAACTGTGCGGCACTTGCTGGTCGAGTGTCCTAGTCTTGGGGACCTACGTGAGCAATTTTTGTCCCGGTGTCGGGGGTCGGACGGTGCCTACCGTCTCTCCTTGGCATTGGGAGAGAGAGGTGTTTCTCTCCGGGACACGAAGTCCATACCTTTATTGAGAGGGCTGGCCTTCTCAACAAGTTATGAGGTTTTTAATATTCACTTATTATTGTTTTTAATGTACTATTGTTCTTTTCTGTATTTTGTTATTTTAAATATTTTTATTCTATCTTAAATTTTGTTTTTTAATTTTACTTTTCGTGTATTTTATGTAAGCAGGCGTCAATAACCCCGCAGTTGCGGCGCCTTAAAACTATAATATCTATCTATCTATCTAGTTATGAGAAGAGATTGAAGTTATTAAAATTACACTCACTCGAGAGACGCAGAGTAAGGGGCGATCTGATAGAAGTTTTTAAGTGGATTAATATTAGGAGAGGTAGGAAAAGTTCTTACGGCTTTTAACCAGGGTAGAACAAGAAGTAACGGATTCAAGCTGGAAAAGCGTAGATTTAAAAAGGAAATAGGGAAACACTGGTTCACAAATAGGGTGGTGAATGATTGGCATGGACTCAGTAGACAGATAGTTAGTGCGGAGTCATTAGGGAGCTTTAAAGGGGGGCTGGATAGGTTCATGGATGGGGATGAAAGGTGGATGTAGGTAGTGTTTGGTGACAGGAACTACCACGTGTAGGCCTCACGGCCTCTTGTAGCTTCCTTATTTTCTTATGTTCTTATTTTCTTATTACCAACGCTGTGTGGAATATGTAGACACTTTTATTGGAAAACAAATGCATGGTTTGTACATCATAAACATGGTTACCATTAACCAATGACGCCAAACATCAATATTTTGATACTTTGAGGCCATTGACCTCTCACGGTCCTCAGAGGTCAAATCTGCCTTACCTCTCGATCTGAAAATGAAGCTTATGGCATGTACTAACACTGGTAGAAATTTCATGCTTTAGTCATAATTTGCACAATTCTTATGATATGAGAGATTATCAGCTGTACTACGGCTGGAACATGGCAGCGAGCCACGTTCCAGCCAATTAACTCATTACGCTAATTACTCATTAAGGGCTTGTTCTACGCAAAAAGTTTGTTGCACAGACCCCCATTTATTTCGACAGCACTACTTGCATGTCAAATTTCAGCTCAATCCGACAATACTTAGGAGTAGTTTACGCTAATTACTCATTAAGAGCTTGTTTTATGCAAAAAGTTTGTTTCACAGACCTTCATTGATTTTGACAGTTCTACTTGCATGTCAAATTTCAGCTCAATCCGACAATATTTAGGAGTAGCTATTAACTTTTTGGCTTAAACTTGGTTCCACGGGTCTTATGGAAAGAAGCAGTTCGCTTCGCTCGCTGCCAATAATATACAATATACAATATACAATGAGCTAAGAGCACACGCTAACAATCATGGATGGACAAGGTAACACTACATGATATCTAAACTTCATTGGAAAAAGCTGTAGGCCTACATGTGTTATTGAAGGATAATTATTTTCAACATTTTTCCTTGTGTCCCTATGAAAATACAGACTCTTTTTCTTCTTGATGGTAGGTCATTTCTGTATATTTGTGTGTGTCAGTTTTCACACATCTCCCTGACCCTGTTGTTCCTCATTCTATCAAATCGTCTCACTTGTGATAGTATTCTGATCATTGGTAGGCTGATAAGAAAAACAAAATCACTACTCAGGATGTTAGTTCCTGATAAAGATGGTAGGGGGCCCCCCCTAGTAGGAACTTCCGTTCCAGGAAGGAATACCAATTTGGTTTAGTAAGTATCTAGAACTCTATAGATACTTCTCTCTATGAACAGCTTGCTATAGGAAACTGGGGGAAACAACCATGAAAATAGGTTCAAGGTTTACATGCGAAAGTGATAAAGGAATGAAGATACTGGTGTTCAAACTGAGTGAGTCACATTATATTATCGCTGCTACACAACAATATTTTGCCAGCAGCCCAAGCTCTTCACCAGAAATATTGTTTTTATCACTGAAGTGGTAAGGGCCTGGTTCACCTCTAAAGGTGTCCAAACTGAATAAGATCCGCAACACCACATTATCTCTGCTACACAATATATTTTTTCCCAAAAGCCCAGTTGCTCACACAGTTGGATTATTGCCATTTCTCCGGAGCGGGGAAATTGGTTCCTCTGTTCTTTTACTTCCAAGACATCTATCACCATCGACCATAATTAAGAAACTTGTTCAGGACAATATAAAAACAAAAAAACTATTTTATTTATTTTACCCCTTTCTGTCCTAGACACTTTTATAAATATGGGGGATGGTGATACGTCCTGCAAAGTCCTTCTTAGAGGAACCACTTCTTCACTACGGAGATATTATCAGTAATCCAATTGAGTAACTAGGCTGCTGTAAAAACAGGATGGTGTGGCAGTTGTAGGGAGACGCTATCGTTACCATCCATATATTTGAAAGCAATAAGAAGCCAGGCCTCGCGAAGCGGGCTTCTTGAAGTTTCAATTAATTTGCATTTCAATCAATTAAATTGAAATCCTTAAATTTTTTTCAGGCGGGCTTCTTGAAGTTTCAATAAATTTAAATTTCTTTCAATTAAATTGAAATCTATATTTTTATTTCTTCATTATTGTGTCTTTGGATGGTAGGCTTCAGGCGTGCACCTACCAGTAAAATCCTCAGCAAATACATTCAAAAGAAGTCTGGGGAAATTTAACGGCAAAAAGGGAAGTTTCGAGGGTGGTCTGGGTGGACTGTGAGTGACGTGACGACGGTGTCGTCTAGTGACTGACATTTCAGCTCTCACAGACGAAGGTTGTCCGCCGCTCGCTCTCTTTTTTTTTTATTTAGTGTACCAGTTCGCCCCACTGGTCGCTGAGATGCACTCGGCACTTCCAAGCCTTGTTGTTGGGTTGGGTTATTTGATGGACCAGGAGGTCCTGTTTTTTACCGTATTGGTCAACGTTGTTGCAGATACATTCTGCCGCCCTTAGCGCCCCTTGGAGAGGCACAAAACCGAACCTGCGCCACTGACACAAGGGGTCCTTCAGAGGGCTAGTTAAAGGAAGAACTTACTGTTAGGGACAGGTGAAACCCTCACGGGGCAGCTCCACTTGTGTCTTGCGACGCTCATTAGTGGGCGGGGACACGCTAGTGTGGTAGCTGTAGGCAGAGTTGTTTTGTTGCAGTTAGGTAGTGGTCTTGTTTTTGCTTTATTGTTCCTGACATCTCATTGTGGCAGCTGGATTGTTTATTTTATGACAAGACACTTCTCTGTTTGATACTGTGGTGGCGCGTGTCAAAATAAAATGCCGTAACTCTGACAACAGAGGTAAAAACACAGAGCTCTTGTAACTATGCTCCAAGCAGATCGAGGTAACAAAGTTGATCCCCTGTTTACGATGGATTCGTTGCACTCGTGCTTGATGAAGATAATGGAGGAAAAACATCATAATATCCAGGGTCGATTATATAATATACGAGAGATGAAGATAATTAAAAACAAAAATTGAAGAAAAAAATGCGTGGATGAGCGAAGATGATATTGAAAGTATTTTCACATATCCTAAATTTCCAGTCATTAAAATTACATTCTAACACAATGCCATCGCCAAGAAATGCATTGAATCTGGACTGAAGGCATTTAATATGAGTATACCAGCAAGAGACATCAAGCAGGAAACTTATATTTCAATAATGTGTTGCATGAAATGCTATAAGTTTTAAGATCACAGGAAAAAAAATTGTAGTATCCAAAGTATGTAGTAAACAAAGAGTATAATATCTGCTCAGTATGTGGTCAAGTAGGTCACGTCTTTTTTAGTGCAAAGAAAATGAAAAACATTGCATCAGTCAGCTGCAATGGCCCCCATAGTACCCCATAGTTGCCATAAAATGTCCGGAAAGTACGGAAAGATATTTTATAACAAAAACGGAAAGAACTAGCAGAAAAAGATGGCAAAACGTACTCAGAAATCGCCAGGTTGAGAACACTCAAATATATACCATCCTTCAAGTGTTGATAATAAACTATCACTCGTGTTCTCTTCGTGAACATTGCAGATCATGGATGTTATGAAGTTGAACTTAATTGAAATATTAAAACTTAAAGTAATCGTCCAGACCATTTCATCATTCCTGATTTAATGCAATGAAATCATAGCCATTAACGAGTATATCAACAATACGTCGTCACTTTTTGCATCCAGTCAGCCGTTTTTAAATAATCCGCAATCAAAATCTGCAAATTCCCCTAGTTCTCAAAACACTCCTCAAGGTTTGCAGACGATGCGCCACGGGTCGGTGACGTAGCAAAAGGCAGCGCTCTCCCCGCCCGCAAATTCAGAGAGATGTAAACACAGGAGATAAATTTAGTACTTGAAGATTTTTGGGTGTTTCTGATAGATTTGTTTTGCGATATGCCAAATGCATGCATCCTTTATGGGTGCAGCAAGACAGCTGTGCCTTTCGAGAGAAGTTTGCACAACTTTCCGACTGATACGACAACGTTAAATGTATGGAAGAGGTTTGTGCGGCGGACAAGAGCAAATGGAACGGGAAGTTGACATTTGCAAGGATTTGTAGTGATTACTTCCAGCGGGACTGCTACAGCAACTGGATGAAAATGTCTATGAGGATATCAACCAAATTGGATTTGAAGGATAAGTTCCAGGTCCCGACAATCTACCCGAAGGGCACCTGCTCCACTCTTGCTTCGACCAAAACAAGAGCTAAGAACTTGACCCCCGCCCCTGTGACAAGTTGCCAGACTCCTGATGGACATGGTTCTCTCTCAGTCTCACCAGCCTCATGCTCAGCAACTAGACTACCCACTCCTAAACGTCCTCGATCTGCTGTCAGGAAGCGGGAAGTAATTAAGTCAATCAATAAGCCTGTCAATGAGTATTATCAGTATCATACTCTCTTGTGCTTATGCTTTCCTTGGGTTAGAAAAATTCTAGAGTCCTTTTCCGCCCTTATTAGTGGGCTTTTTTAGGGTAAAATTCTAGTGTTTCCCATACTCTTCCACTTCCCCCAAACAAGTTTGGGGACCTGTGGGAATGCGGGGTTTGCGGGTGGAGAACAAATTATGCATCGGCAACACGAAATTTAAAAGTTGTGGAGGGGGGTAAAGTTCCCTAGAGCTAGGGTAATTTCCTTATATCTAGAGAAATTTACCTAACCAAAATTAACCTAACCTAACCTAGCATGGGGTTTGACCCACCGATAACCTAACCTAACCAAATATAACCTACCCTAACCTAAACAAATATAACCTAACCTCCTAGCGGGTTGGGGTGGTTCTCGACACTTCGGTTATCACTCTGTGAGGATCGGCAGCTTCACACATTTCTTGACTCCGAAGAAATCCAATGAATTTTCCCTAGTTCTAGGGAAATTTTTCAACACCCCAAACTCAAAAAACTATGTGTTTGCGACGCATATTTTGTACCCCAGCCAAATATCCCGCATTCCCCCAGGTCCCCAAGCTTGTTTTGTGGGAGAGGGGGAGTATGGGCAAACCCTAGAATAATACCTTTTTTAGTTCTACTGTAGTTCAATGCATTACAAGTCACGTAGTTATAAACATCCTCAACTTGTCGATCTGATTATTTGCGTGACCTGGAACTGTTGCCGATATTAATTCTGGTAAAATTCTAGAGTCCTTTCCCGTCATTATTATTATTTTATTTTTCATCCGACAGGCCTTCACATATCCCTTCAGATACTTCTGCAACGTAATTATAAAGTGGGGGAGGGATGCCCCCTTCAACCCCCCCCCCTCTGGACTCCCTAAAATAATATTACTAACCTTACCAAAAAGCTCCGATCTAATTCCAATTGCAGGAAAAAACTAAAATTTTACCTGGATTGGTTAGGATAGAGGTTAGGTTAGTCATTCTCTATTCCCACACACAAATTTACTAATTTACCTTACTTACTCATCCATGTTTTGGCCTCAGTAATCCTCATATACGCGACCAGCGTCATTTCTTTCGGTCTCAGATTGAGCATCGTACTCTAGATCTGCCACAGCAACAGATTCACTGTCTGACACCGAAGTACAATCGCTCATCATAACATTTGCCGACAGGTGTCAGACAGATGTTTGCATTGGAGCCTCTGCGGGCGTCACTCTTCTGACGTCATTAATAACAGTCGTAGCCCTGTTGGAGGGAAGAATTTTTTTTTTCGCACGCTTTTTACACAAGTCGTGTTTTTACAGAAATAAGGCCTGGAAATATTTTTTTTTTGGTGGATTAGGTGTTTTGAATGTACAATCAACATAATTAGGCGAAAAAAAAATGGGTCTGGACGATTACTTTAACAATTTACCCAACATTAAAATACCTGGAAATCCAAGATCAGATCTAATATTCTCTAGAATCTAGATCCTCTAAAACGACCGAAAATGAAACTACTACAACTAAAGTACTTAATTGAAACTCCGAAGATTGAAGCTATTAAATTTACACTCACTAAAGAAACGTAGAATAAGGGACGATCTGATAGAAGATTTTAAGTAGATACAGGGATACAATAAAGGAGATGCAGGAAAAGTTCTTACGGCTAGTATTCAGGGTAGAACAAGAAGTAACGGATTCAAGCTGGAAAAGCGTAGATTTAAAAAAAGAAATAGGTAAAACTGGTTCACAAATAGGGTGGTAAATGATTGAAATGGACTCATTAGACAGGTATTTAGTGCGCAGTTATTAGGGAGCTTTAAAAGGAGGCTAGATAATTTCATGGATGGGGATGAAAGGTGGATGTAGGTAGAGTTAAGTAACAGGAACTACCACGTGTAGGTCTCGCGGCCTCTTGTAGCTTCCTTATTTTTTTATGTTCACTGGACATGATTTTTTCTGAAATAAATTCCAATAATTGAATATACACATAGAACCAGAGGGAATTACCATCTTTGTTCATCTTCCAATTATATTCCAGTTATCAACAAGACCAATTTGCATTCCAACTGAACCAAAATTAAATATATTTAAAGTTGATTGGGACTTATTCAAAACCAAACTTGATACTTCCATTAAAGATGAGAGCCTTAGCCAAAAAAATATGCAATACAGAGAATGAAATTCAAGAATGGATAAAAAGTGTACAAGATGCAATGTCCGTTGCCATTCCTAAATCTACAATAAAAATAATATATCAACTCCAAAAATTTGATGAAATAAAGCACATCGAATATATATATATATATATATATATATATATATATATATATATATATATATTATATATATATATATATATATATATATATATTACGTATATTCGATGTGCTTTATTTCATCAGATTTATGACAGATTAGCTCATTGTATATTTTATATATATATATATATATATATATATATATATATATATATATATATATATATATATATAATATATATATATATATATATATATAATATATATATATATATATATATATATATATATATATATATATATATATATTATATATATATATATATATATATATATATAATATATACAATGAGCTAAGAGCCCACGCTAACAATCATGGATGGACAAGGTAACACTACATGATATCTAAACTTCTTTGGAAAAAGCTGTAGGCCTACATGTGTTATTCAAGGACCATTATTTTCAAAAAATTTCCTTGTGTTCCTTTGAAAATACACTCTTTTTCTTCTTGATGGTAGGTCATTTCTGTATGTTTGTGTGTGTCAGTTTTCACACATCTCCCTGACCCTGTTGTTCCTCATTCTATCAAATCGTCTCACTTGTGATAGTATTCTGATCATTGGTAGGCTGATAAGAAAAACAAAATCAGTACTCAGGATGCTAGTTCCTGATAAAGATAGTAGGGGGCCCCCCGTTCCAGGAAGGAATACCAATTTGTTTAGAAAGTATCTAAAACTATAGATACTTCTCTCTATGAACAGCTTGCTATAGGAAACTGGGGGAAACAACCATGAAAATAGGTTCAAGGTTTACATGCGAAAGTGATAAAGGAATGAAGATACTGGTGTTCAAACTGAGTGAGAGCCACATTATATTATCGCTGCTACACAACAATATTTTGCCAGCAGCCTAAGCTCTTTACCAGAAATATTGTTTTTATCACTGAAGTGGTAAGGGCCTGGTTCACCTCTAAAGGTTTCCAAACTGAATAAGATCCGCAACACCACATTATCTCTGCTACACAATATATTTTTTCCCAAAAGCCCAGTTACTCAGACAGTTGGATTATTGCCATTTCTCCGGAGCGGGGAAATTGGTTCCTCTGTTTTACTTTCAAGGCATCTATCACCATCGACCATAATTAAGAAACTTGTTCAGGACAATATAAAAACAGAAAAAAACTTTTATTTATTTTACCCCTTTTTGTTCTAGACACTTTTATAAATATGGGGGATGGTGATACGTCCTGCAAGGTCCTTCTTAGAGGAACCACTTCTTCACTCCGGAGATATTATTTTATTATCAGTAACCCAATTGAGTAACTAGGCTGCTGTAAAAACAGGATGGTGTGGCAGCTGTAGGGAGACGCTACCGTTACCATCCATATATTTGAAAGCAATAAGAAGCCAGCCTTGCGAGGCGGGCTTCTTGAAGTTTCAATTAATTTGCATTTCTTTCAATTAAATTGAAATCTTTAAATTTTTTTCAGGCGGGCTTCTTGAAGTTTCAATAAATTTAAATTTCTTTCAATTAAATTGAAATCTATATTTTTATTTCTTCATTATTGTGTCTTTGGATGGTAGGCTTCAGGCGTGCACCTACCAGTAAAATCCTCAGCAAATACATTCAAAAGAAGTCTGGGGAAATTTAACAGCAAAAAGGGAAGTTTCGAGGGTGGTCTGGGTGGACTGTGAGTGACGTGACGACGGTGCCGTCTAGTGACTGACAGTTCAGCTCTCACAGACGAAGGTTGTCCGCCGCTCGCTCTTTTATTTTTTTATTTAGTGTACCAGTTCGCCCCACTGGTCGCTGAGATGCTCTCGGCACTTCCAAGCCTTGTTGGGATGGGTTATTTGATGGACCAGGAGGTCCTGTTTTTTACCGTACTGGTCAACGTTGTTGCAGATACATTCTGCCGCCCTTAGCGCCCCTTGGAGAGGCACAAAACCGAACCTGCGCCACTGACACAAGGGGTCCTTCAGAGGGCTAGTTAAAGGAAGAACTTACTGTTAGGGACAGGTGAAACCCTCACGGGGCAGCTCCACTTGTGTCTTGCGACGCTCATTAGTGGGCGGGGACACGCTAGTGTGGTAGCTGTAGGCAGAGTTGTTGTGTTGCAGTTAGGTAGTGGTCTTGTTTTTGCTTTATTGTTCCTGACATCTCATTGTGGCAGCTGGATTGTTTATTTTATGACAAGACACTTCTCTGTTTGATTCTGTGGTGGCGCGTGTCAAAATAAAATGCCGTAACTCTGACGACAGAGGTAAAAACACAGGGCTCTTGTAACTATGCTCCAAGCAGATCGAGGTAACAAAGTTGATCCCCTGTTTACGATGGATTCGTTGCACTCGTGCTTGATGAAGATAATGGAGGAAAAACATCATAATATCTAGGGTCGATTATATAATATACGAGAGATTAAGATAATTAAAAACAAAAATTGAAGAAAAGAATGCGTGGATGAGCGAAGATGATATTGAAAGTATTTTCACATATCCTAAATTTCCAGTCATTAAAATTACATTCTAACACAATGCCATCGCCAAGAAATGCATTGAATCTGGACTGAAGGCATTTAATATGGGTATACCAGCAAGAGACATCAAGCAGGGAACTTATATTTCAATAATGTGTTGCATGAAATGCTATAAGCTTGAAGATCACAAAAAAAAAAATTGTAGTATCCAAAGTATGTAGTAAACAAAGAGTATAATATCTGCTCAGTAATAGCGCGTTTTTGCGACCGCTCTGGCCTGGTCTGGACTGGGCTAGTCCCGGGCGGCCACTGTTTTCGCGAGGCGGATTGGACCGGGCTAGAACGGACGAGACTGGGCCAGGCTAGGATACCTCTATAAAGAGGGTAACGCCATTCATAGGCCCTATGTTAAACGCTACTGGGCGCCATATTGGTGCCAAGGCCTCCTCGTTCACCCAAGACCCGGGGAAGTTCTCAAGGCATTACCCCGTAGTACACAGCGCGCCAAAGCATTGTTCGCGACATCATAACACAGCGCTTCCATACGGGAATTCAGAAAATGTACTCTATGGCAGCCTACTGACTTCCGAGAGAGATATCTTACATATGGCACCTTGTTTAAGGCACGGCCAGTCCATAAAGACCGTTGAGGAATGTTCAGATGCCACTTGTCAATTATAGACGAAGCATTTAAAAAAGTATCGCCTTCCTTCCCGCGAGTAATTTGAACAGAGGCGCATTGGTATAATTATCATTGTTTGCATAATGAGTGGCAAGAAAGACCTAACAAAGGAGCAAATTATAGTTAGTGTATCTCTACACAAGGCAGAGAGGCCAGTGGAAGAAATATCAAGGATTGTGGATGTTACGAGGAAATATGTGCATAAGTGGGTGGAGAGTTTCGGGGTGGGTTGGCGGTGTCGCGGCAGCCGGGACACCAGAACATTATAAGTGGCCAGGGCGAGGATGTAAAACCTCAGCAAGCACCCTAAATGTCATGAAACGTCAAGTGGATGCCCATCCTCAATTAAGAGCAAAAAAAAAATTGCGATATGACTTTTACATCCTCGCCCTGGCCACTTATAATGTTCTGGTGTCGCGGCTGCCGCGACACCGCCAACCCACCCCGAAACTCTCCACCCACTTATGCACATATTTCCTCGTAACATCCACAATCCTTGATATTTCTTCCACTGGCCTCTCTGCCTTGTGTAGAGATACACTAACTATAATTTGCTCCTTTGTTAGGTCTTTCTTGCCACGCATTATGCAAATAATGATAATTATACCAATGCGCCTCTGTTCAAATTACTCGCGGGAAGGAAGGCGATACTTTTTTAAATGCTTCGTCTATAATTGACAAGTGGCATCTGAACATTCCTCAACGGTCTTTATGGACTGGCCGTGCCTTAAACAAGGTGCCATATGTAAGATATCTCTCTCGGAAGTCAGTAGGCTGCCATAGAGTACATTTTCTGAATTCCCGTATGGAAGCGCTGTGTTATGATGTCGCGAACAATGCTTTGGCGCGCTGTGTATATCATGTTATACATATATAAAGGATAGACTGTTATCTTCGGAAATGTTTGTTCTTAAGATTATCACATAAAACTTAGTAAAACACATTAAATAAAGGTCATTATGAGACTCTGAAGAAATATGATGAACTTAACATTCACTTAAAACTCGTCGTCATGTATAACTTTGGGACAGCTTATAAGATGGCAGATATCAATACAAGCAGAATTTAATTAGCTTTCCATTGACATATTTCGTTTTCTGATACATACAATAATACCATGCAAACATTAAGGTTAACTAAATAAATTGCTCTCTCCCGCTCTCTCTCTCTCCGTGAAAGAGAGAGAGAGATATAAGTGAAAGAGAGATGAGTGAGAGATATGAGAGAGTAACCAAAAAAACTTTATAATTCTCTCTCTCTCTCTCTCTCTCTCTCTCTCTCTCTCTTCTCCTCTATATATATATATATATATATATATATATATATATATAGAGAGAGAGAGAGAGAGAGAGAGAGAGAGAGAGAGAGATAATTTCGAGATGTTCTCAAAACTTTACTGGACATGATTTTTCTGAAATAAGTTCCAATAATTGAATATACACATAGAACCAGAGGGAATTACCATCTTTGTTCATCTTCCAATTATATTCCAGTTATCAACAAGACCAATTTGCATTCCAACTGAACCAAAATTAAATATATTTAAAGCTGATTGGGACTTATTCAAAACCAAACTTGATACTTCCATTAAAGATGAGAGCCTTAGCCAAAAAAATATGCAATAGAGAATGAAATTCAAGAATGGATAAAAAGTGTACAAGATGCAATGTCCGTTGCCATTCCTAAATCTACAATAAAAATAATATATCAACTTCAAAAATCTGATGAAATAAAGCACATCGAATATATATACGTATATATACATTATATATATATATATATATATATATATATATATATATATATATATATATATATATATATATATATATATATATACGTATATATATTAGTGTCCTGGTGGAACGCCGACGTGAGTTTCGACAGGGGATGCTTGCAGCCTATGTTGATCTCAAGAAGGCGTTTGACTCAGTGCATTGTGAGTCACTCTGGGATCTTCTGCGACTTCGAGGGATTCCTGCAAGGACTATTGGTTTGATAACTGGTCTGTATTCTGGGACTGAGAGTGCTGTGAAGTGTGGGGCAGGTGTATCCAGCTTCTTTCCTGTGAATACAGGAGTGAGGCAAGGGTGCGTCCTTGCCCCATCACTTTTCAACGCTTGTATGGACTGGGTATTGGACAGGGTTGTAGATCAAAGTGATTGTGGAGCATCCGTCGGCAACACCAAGATCGCTGATCTTGTTTTTGCCGATGATGCAGTAATCTTTGCTGAGTCGCTGGAGGTCCTGATGATGGCTCTCGAGGCGCTGCACGAGGAGGCAAAGCCTTTGGGACTTGAGGTCTCCTGGCTCAAGACCAAGGTCCAGGTGTTTGGAGACTTACTAGATGAAGCAGTACAGTCTGTTCATGCGTGTGGCGAGGACATTGAGATCTTGGAAAGTTTTACATACCTTGGTAGCGCAGTCCATAATGACGGCGGGTCACGTCAAGAAGTCTTACGGCGGATTGGCATAGCCCACGGTGTTATGGACTCGCTCAGCGGGAGTATTTGGCGTTGTCGGTACCTGTGCAAGAGGACAAAGATCCGGATCTTCAAGTCGCTTGTGATCCCTGTCTTACTCTATGGTTGTGAGACATGGACACTAAATAGTGACTTGAAGAGACGAATCAATGCCTTTGGTAATAAGTGTCTTCGCAGAATCATGGGGTATCGCTGGGATGATTACGTGTCAAATCAGCGATTGCACCGTGAGACTGAATCGAGGCCTATTACCAGCATAGTCCGTCAGCGCCAACTTGGGCTATATGGGCATGTGGCACGCTACCCTGAAACCGATCCTTCCCATCGGGTTGTATCTGTACGAGACAATCCGGCGTGGAGGAGGCCAAGGGGGCGCCCACAAGGCTCGTGGCTGGGGCAAGTTGATGTTTCTTGTCGAGAGCTGCTTGGTATGGGAAAGGAGCCTGCATGGGAACTCGCGCGTGGTGACCCCCGGGAGTGACGTCGTAGGGTGGGCGAGGCGACGCGCCCCCCGGCGTATGCCCCCAATGATTGATTGATTGATTGATATATATATATATATATATATATATATATATATATATATATATATATATATATATATATATATATATATATACGTATATATATTATATATATATATATATATATATATATATATTATATATATATATATATATATATATATATATATATATATATATATATATATATATATGCGTATATATATATACAAAGACTACTCTATACTGGACTTGCTACTCGTGCCCCGCGCCAACCCGCCCATGACCAGTGGAGGCCAGTTTTGCGATTCCTGCCATTTTAGAACATCACCCCTCTTTCCCTTCCTAAGCTTTATCAGTATATATGATATACCGTTATCTTCGTAACTGTTTGTTCTATAATATTATCAAATAAAAAACAGTAAAATACACTAAAGAAATGCCATTATGAGAGAGTGAAGAAATATGCATGACCTCAATATATACTTAAACTCTTCGCCATTTAATATTTTGCGAGAAAACATTTTAGATGCTAGCGATAGAAAGAAGCGGATTTTCATTAGCTTTCCTTTGATATATTTTGTTTTCTGATAAATGAATTACCACCATGCCTAAATTAGCGTTAACTAAAGAAATTACATCGTCAATCGTATCGGCAAGTAAAAAATGTTCAATGAATACAGTAGACTAAGGCATATCAGTATAAATGATACACTGTTATCTTCGTGAATGTTTGTTCTATAATATTATCAAATTAAAAACTGTAAAATACACTAAAGAAATTCCATTATGAGACACTGAAGAAATATGCATGAACTTATATTCACTTAAACTCATCGCAATTTGATATTTTGCGTGAAGACTTTTTACATGCAACATATCAATAGAAGGGGAATTTAATTAGCTTTACATTGCTATATTTAATTTTCTGATAAATGAATTAGAGCCATGCATAAATTAGCGTTATCTAAATAAATAACATCATCCATCGGGTAATTATCCCGATAGATGATGTTATTTTTTTAGTTAACGCTAATTTATGCATGGTTATGATTCATTTATCAGAAAACAAAATATAGCAATGGAAAGCTAATGAAAATCCGCTTCTTTCTATCGCTAGCATCAAAAATGTTTTCTCGCAAAATATTAAATGGCGATGAGTTCAAGTTCATGCATATTTCTTAACTCTCTCATAATGGCATTTCTTTATTGCATTTTACTGTTTTTTATTTGATAATATTATAGAACAAACATTTACGAAGATAACGGTATATCATATATACTGATAAACCATAGGAAGGGAAAAGGGAGTGATGTTCGAAAATGGCAGGAATCACAAAACTGGCCTCCACTGGAAATAGCCCAAAATGAGTAGCAAGTCCAGTATAGTCTTTGATATATATATATATATATATATATATATATATATATATATATATATATTATATATATATATATATATATATATATATATATATAATATATATATACGTATATATATTCGATGTGCTTTATTTCATCAGATTTTTGACAGATTAGCTCATTGTATATTGTATATCAAGTATAGGCGTCCAGCCTCTGGCCCCTTTGCTTTTGGCTCAGTTCTTGCGGCTGGAACGTGGCAGCGAGCCACGTTCCAGCCAATTAACTCATTGCGCTAATTACTCATTAAGGGCTTGTTCTACGCAAAAAGTTTGTTTCACAGACCCCCATTGATTTGGACAGCACTACTTGCATGTCAAATTTCAGCTTAATCCGACAATATTTAGGAGTATTTACGCTAATTACTCATTAAGGGCTTGGTCTACGCAAAATGTTCGTTACACAGACCCCCATTGATTTTGACAGCACTACTTGCATGTCGAATTTCAGCTCAATCCCACAATAATTAGGAGTAGTTTACGCTAATTACTCATTAAGGGCTTGTTTTACGCAAAAGGTTTCTTGCGACGACCCCCATTGATTTTGACAGCACTACTAGCATGTCAAATTTCAGCTCAGTCCGACAATATTTAGGAGTAGTTATTCACTTTTTGGCGGAAACTTGGTTCCACGGGTCTTGTGGTAAGCGGCAGCGAGCGAAGCGAGCTGCCAATTCCAATGATCTGAAACTCGAGAAATGCCAGTGGTCGCTGGGAGTTTTAACTCAAATGTTGGTCTACTTGTGTTTTGGCTCCGCGACTAATATTTTCATAAATCAATTTCGCGATAAATATTGATGCACCGCATCTGAATACCAAAAAATATAGTTCTTCTGTTGTTCTACTAATTATATGGATGACATGCATTTCGATGGATCGTTCTATAATAGCAATTTAATGCAAATTACTCGCCTCGAGTAGCAAAGCTTAATATATTTTTTACATGTATATTGTGGCATGTAAAATTTGGGCGATGTTCACACTGTTTTCTAAGACAGTACTGCTGCGTCTGGCAAACGCTTGTCAAAATACAATAAGCAATGCTTTGGAAAAACGAAGAATAAAGAATGCCGAAATCGGCCTGTTGCTGCAACAATGTAGGTTATAATTGTGGAGGCGACATGCCGCGGCGGGGAGATTGAATCAAAACATTGCAACTTCACGCGTCGACTCATTGCACTTCCAGGCTTTCTATCTGATTGATACACAATAATAACAGGAAAATATGACTGCCTAGGTATAGATAACTTCTAAACATACGTTATTGACTATATAATATCATAGAGTAACATTTACCTCGCCTCCTCAACTATATCCTACTTGGTTATTTGGTTAAATACATGTTTTACAGAATCAGGCTTCTATACAATATACATATAGAAGAAAATCGTTCTTAATATTATACTTTTGTGTTTTAAGTGCAGTGGAATAAGCCCATATTTTGTTTTCCAGTAGACCAACTTATTATCAAAAAAGTGAGTTAAAACTGCCAGTGACCCCTGGCATCTCGAGTTCCCGATCTCTCTAATTACATATATATCAAGTATAGGCGTCCAGCCTCTGGCCCCTTTGCTTTTGGCTCAGTTCTTGCGGTAGTGCAGCAGATAATCATAACAATTGTGCAAATTATGACTAAAGCATGACATTTTTACCAGTGTTAGTACATACCATAAGGTTCATTTTCAGATCGGGAGATAAGTCAGAATTGACCTCTGAGTATAGTGAGAGGTCAATGACCTCAATTACATTGAAATTGTCATTTTTTCACGATTCTGGTGCAGTTTTTCTGTTTTGGGAATCATTAAAAAGGTATGTTGCCATGTGTTGGTCCCTTTATCTTCTGGAGAGCCTATTTATACATAATCACAGGATGCAACCATGACTGAACAAGTGCTTTAAATGAGGTCAGTGACCTCAGAAAACAAATTTATTGAAATACACATTTAGGTTATTGTGGTGTCTAGAACAGCTTGCATGAAATTGTGTTGTAAGATCATCTGTGCAACCTTAATTTTCAATGTGCACTGAACATAGTCTATAAGCTTAAGGCACAGTGAGGTCAGTCACCTCAGACACATGTATAGTACATACCGGTACATGTAATACACACACATTATCCATATAGACGCATAAATATAAAGGTGTCTGATTGCACCTAACAGTCTCCCGAACATGCACATAATGCAGTGCACTTGAGTGCAGCCTTGGTGCACTTGCAGCGGCCGGTACATCCCTTCTTGAAGCAGCAGTGGATCAGTTCGTGGCAAGATTTTGATGCCTCTGGCAGTGTCGTCCAAAGGGGGTGCCACCCAGAGGCCTCCTTTGTCCAGCCCCAGTCAGATGGGATTGGTAACTCTGGATTCAGGACCAGAGTTTGGTTCCAGCAGTTGCCCTGGAGAGATGCACGCTTGATGTGCTGCCTGCGTTGGGGGAATGTTTTCTAGAGCCCTAGACTTGAGTGCGAAGAGCTGTTTCCTAGCATCGTTCACTTCCATGGTGTCACTGGTGCGGTCATACATCAGCACAACGAAGCGCTCCAGCAGTGACATTGACTCCTCACTCACATCACTTGGCATGCGTAAGAGTTCTTCAATGCTTTACACTGTTGAACACCAGTAGCTGCGAAACTGTAAGAGCAGCAATTGTGGTGCTTATTATGTTGGCCAACTTAGTCTGGTGCTTGATGTTCGCCCCATCGAGGATCATGTTCACCAGAGCAAGGAGGGATGCGGTCACAGAATCTTTCTGGCAGTCAAAGGTGAACCTGGTCTGAAACCTTTCTCTACGTACTACCTGTGCTGCTCTTATTAGGTGCATGGCATCACTGTCATGATCACAGGCCTTCTTCAGGGCGGGACCTATATCTTTCTCAAACAAGAGAAGTGTGTCTCGGCCCTGAGAATGGGCTCTCAGATCAGGAAGCACAGAAAGAAGTCTGTCCTTCAGTCTGGTTGTGTGTATTCTGTTGGTTACCGTGGCACCCAGCTGCTCCAGTCTCGTCTTGTAGAGGTTAGCCACGTCTGAGAGTTTAAATACAGGGGCATTGTCCTCATCTGCATGCATGTCCTCAATGAATACCACCAGCTCAGCAAAGTCTATGCCATGCAGACGATCCGCATCCTCGTCCTTGAGTGCGGCTGGTCTGATTTTGTTGTATAATGCACGGAGACAGTTGCGATGGTATTTTGCCTCGATGGCAATCATGTCTCCTGCAGACAGCTTGGCCAGCAGTTCAGTGTCCCCCAATTCAGTGGCACATCTCCGAACGTTCTTGTCAATTTCCTTTGTAGCTACTTCGTGCAAGTCTGCAGTGCCAGCTGGTTTATTGCAGAAGAAACAGATAGGCTCGGTTGACTGTGGAAGCCTGTGGGCAGCTGCTGATCGTGTGTGCACGGTTGGAGTACCGGTACTAGATTGCTGTCCTGAAGCTGATTCTGCTCTGCTCTTCTGGTCAAACATTTTTTTGTTAAACTTTAAACGACATTTCTTTTGCCACTGAGCACTGTGTGTCCTCAAGGTAGCTTCTACGCCATCGCCATCATCCAGTCTGTTCACGTTGAGTTCCATTGGCATGTGCCGAAGTCTCTTGAACTGGAGGAGGTCTTCTGTCAATGATGCATAGCCACTACCACTCGGTTTCATGGTTGATCTTAGTGGGCACTGCATAGGTTCATCTGTCTCTGCTTTGCAAAGAATACAAAGCTCCCAGTTAGTTCTTGGGGGTGGTCTTGATTGCTTGGACGTAGAGGGCTGGGCTGGGTCTATGAGGATATGACGCTTTGCCATAGTGACGATCAGGTCTGGGATGCTTGTATCTTGGCTTCGATCATCAGGCAGGGAATCCTGCAACACACAAGTACAACAATTGTGCTAGTACCAGCCACCACAGATTACATTCATTGGCATCAATATTTGATATATTGAGGTAATTGACCTCTCACTGTCCTCAGAGGTCTAGACATCTGTAAATAATTACGTAGAGAGAGAGAGAGGTAGGTATCACAATTAATCTCTCTCTCTCTCTCTCTCTCTCTCTCTCTCTCTCTCTCTCTCTCTCTCTCTCTCTCTCTCTCTCTCTCTCTCTCTCTCTCTCTCTCTCTCTCTCTCTCTCTCTTTTTTTTTTTCTCTCTCTCTCTCTCTGACACACACACATGTATATAAACAATAATTGCACACATTTTATTCTGCGTCCAGCAAACAGTCGCGGCATTGTCATCGCAACACACAAACAAAATAACACATAACTGAAATATTGAAACATTAAAAAAAACATTAATTCCGCTGATAAAAGATATATTCCCAGTAAAGAAAATAGTTGTCAATAATAATAATAACTTAATAAGATAATAATACTGATAATAACGATAAGGAGAAGAAGAATAACATAAGGCATAACATTTCCCTCACACGCAGAATGACTGAAACAAAATTATAAAAACAAAATCAAGATGAACTTAAAAGAAAAAGAATAATTATGAGTCTTTTTTCCTGGCATTCTCAGTCAAAGTAGAGAGAAGGATTCCTGGCCCTCGATCTGTCGTCATTGTGAATCAAGGTTTTTTTTACAGCACTTGCGGTAATGATAATGATAACAAGCACAACAATAATAATGGTAATAACAATAATAATAGTAATAATGAAAATGATGACAGTGATGATGAGATAATAATTAACCTGATAATGATAAAAATAGAAATAGTGATGATGATTTGCGTGTGAGAGGTAAGGTATTGTCTCAGTCGATGACGCTTGGTAGACAAAACCCATACAGTATCTACTTTGCTGTCCCTTCGCTTGCTCCATTTAACCCCTGATGATAATGATGACAACATGGCGGTACATAGTGTAGATGAATGACATTTGAATGTGGAAGATTGAATGGTAAGGTAATGAATGGTAAGATTTTGCTGAACAGCTCAGCATTCTCAGCATTCCCACTTTTCAATTCTAGCATGAGGACGTAGACAGGATGATCACCAACAATTATTGCAAAAGGCATCTTATTTTCTTCGATCGAATTTGCAAGTTTACACATCACATCATTGAGAATTGTCTTACTGGGTTGGTTGGTATAGGTCATGTGGTATATTGCTCGACTCTTCTCGTCTGCATTTGACATGCTGCCGTGAAACCCTGAAAACCCAGGCACAGTCTGTTCTTCTGGCGTAAGTCTCGTTCGGTCATCTTGCGCCCTAGCCAATGCATGGATTACACCACGAATTCTTTGCACCGAGGTGTCAGGAGGAGCACTGTCATCAGCTGATGGCTTCCTGAGAGGTGGTTCCCCACGCTTTACTGACTTGTATGGGTTGACATTTTGCATTTCACTTCAGAGGTCTTTGAGAGTTGTCGAGAGATTTGATGCAAAGTTGGCACCGAGAACTGGTCGATCCTCAGGATTCTGAGAAGGATGTTCTGGATCAAGTGATTCTGGCTGTACAAACATGACATTAGTGCGGTGTGACTGGCCAGCACCGGTCAGTGTGTCGCTCTTGAAGTCATCGTTGTCGACTATAGCGATGGTAAGTTTACCCTCCGCTAGTTCGAACGGACAATCAGATGAGCACTTGAGGTTATTGACCACCCAAAAATCGCGCAGCATAAGTACGTCATTGTAACTGATGCCCAGTCCATCTTTGTGCATTATGTCGACAATTTCCCTACTCTTGGTCAGTCCATGTAGCAAAACAAGAGAGATTTATCTCAAATGCAGTGCGTTTTCCAGTGATGTAGCTTTTGAGGATAGATGCAATCGACCGGACGGGTGGACTGTCATCAATTGCAGACTTATTTGGGTTTTTCAACCATGTGATCAGCTTCAGCAGGAGCTCATTAGGGTTTTCTTCTTTCTCCAACTCGTGTATGTATGGGGGCCAGGGAATAATATTTGTCCTGATGACTTGTTCTTTGAGTCGTTCCGCAACATTCATCACCAACTGATCATTGCTGACACCCAATGAAGATATTGCTGCCTCAATATATGTACCTGCTGCTGTTGTATCATATACCAGTTCACTCACATTCTTTGAATACGTTTCATGAAATCGATGTCTCCCCAAATTCATTTATGAGAATTTCCTTTAAGTAGCTGGACTTTACTGCTGAGTTTATGTCCGTGATTTAGATAATACACTATTGTCCTGAGGAGACTGCATGTCCGAATTCATGTCTTTGAAGATGACTTGACGAATGTGATGAAAGAAGAGAGCCTGGGCCTCTCGGAGGTTTACACGCTGCAGATGTTGAGTACACACAAACCTCGTTTTCCCGGACTAATAGGGGGAGCACTGGTCCGGGAACCGCAAAAGTCCGGGAATCGCAACAGTCCAAGAATCATCCTCAAAAAAAAAAAAAAAATCTGATGCCATTACCACCCCCGGACTTTTATCCTACTCTAGTATTTACTGTCCGGCAACCGCCAATATCAACTACCCCGCCGCGGACTTTTACGTCCGCTGAGCATGCTGCCACCTGGCGAGAGGCAGCAGAAAGTATTCAATAGTCTCAAGAGACGTTCCTGCACCAGGGGCAGTGAGGGTCAGGGGACTAACGGAGGCTGTGCAGGTGAACCGTGAGTGTCGTGTGTCCAAATGTAAACAATACGACCGCTGAGCATGCTGCCACCTGGCGGGAGGCAGCAGAAAGTGTTCAATAGTCTCAAGAGACGTTCCTGCACCAGGGGCAGTGGGAGTCAGGGGACTAACGGAGGCTGTGCAGGTGAACCGTGAGTGTTGTGTCCAAATGTAAACAATACGACCGCTGAGGATGCTGCCACCTGGCGGGAGGCAGCAGAAAGTGTTCAATAGTCTCAGAGATGTTCCTGCACCAGGGGCAGTGGGAGTCAGGGGACTGACGGAGGCCGTGCAGGTGAACCGTGAGTGTCGTGTGCCCAAATTTAAACAATACGACCGCTGAGCATGCTGCCACCTGGTGAGAGGCGCGGACACTCACCAGGGGTGACAGGAGACGCTCGGACCGCCGGACAACTTTGTGAATTTACGACCAGCACCAGGCATTTCAACGTTAGAAAAAGAAAAAAAAAATCGTCTTGGACTCTGACATATTCCCGGACCTCGGATTTTGTCCGGGAAATCGAGGGTTTGTGTGTAAATATATATTATATATATATATATATATATATATATATATATATTATATATATATATATATATGAGACAAGGCTACTAATATATATATATATATATTATATATATATATATATATATATATATATATATATATATATATATATATGAGACAGCTACTATATATATATATATATATATATATATATATATATATAATATAGTATATATATATAATATATATATATATATATATATATATATATATTACAGTCGACCCTCGATTAAATGGACCTCGGTTTAACGGACTTTGGATTTAACAGATTCCATTTGCGTGACAAATTTGGGGACAAGAATGGCATGCCAGACCACTTATCGCCGCTCGAATTGTCAACTCAACATAATTTATTATTTTCTCATTTTATTTTGGAATGTTTGGGTTTTAAGGAGTTTTGATGTATCAAATATTAAGATATATAAGGAAGGAGCCTGTGTTGTTAGGGATTTAGTGGTAGGTGTGTATTGTTTAAAATAGTGACTATTAGTGTTATGGGGTGGTCGCTGCAAGACTGTCCCTGTCACCTCAACACCTTAAATCACCCTTATTTAAGGTGACACACGGTGCTACACTGACCTAAATAGTGACACGTGTATAGAACAGATCATCACAACCATATAGTATTATAATAATGAGCAATAGTCATGATAATAAGCTATACCTTTGACAGCCACGGCCTGTGTCTGGCTTTTTGTTGTTCTTGTGACCTCTTCTGCTTAGGATCGCTTTGTAGGTCTGTCAAACTCGAGCTCGAGCTTGACACATATCTCCCTTTTTGATATCTAGCCCTTTCTTTAGTTTTCTTTCTTTCCCATTTTTCTTTTAGTTGTAATCATATGTTTACCTTTCACTAGCCAGACGGTGAGAGGAAATGCCAACATTTTAGCATCTTGATGACAAACAAGACAAAGAGAACACACTCCCGAATAGAGTTCGATCCAGAGTAAGACCCATAAATCCACTTCAAATATTTCTGCACCGTCGAGTGGCCTAAGAACACCCACATGCCCTGCCCATTAACTCTACCTTCGATTGCGAGTGCATCGGAGGATATAGGGGGGCTGCATGAGCCTGTAATCACAGGCGTCACTATAAAAATCCTGCCTGCGCCACCACGGGCGAGGGCCAAACATCACAGCCTTCAAATAAGCCTCCAGGGCCTACCATCCCACCCCTGGAGGTCACTGCCTACAGGCGCTATAGGCCAAGATGTAAAAAAACAAAACACAAAAAACTAACCTATCTGAGATCTGGTAAACCAACAGAAGGGAACACCAATAACATGGTGGGTTTGGGAAAAATGACTTCACTCATCTCCATAAACCAGTCTGGTTCCTTTTTCCATGATCATGGTTCACCACTCCATCCATGGAGATGTTGAACATCCATGGAGACATGTTACCCTTGCCTTTGACCAACCTTCATAGGTGTTGGAATTATCGACCACCAATTGATGGTCGACAACAACTGTTAAAATTATAATGTTGATTAACGTGAACTCACCATGCGATTAACCCAATTCTACCTAATCTGCTATGATACCCTATTTAGCTCTAACTAAGGTATACTCAGCAGTGGCAGGTGGGTTGTAATGTGCGTTGGCTTGATCTCTATCTTTGGGGAAGTATTGTATGTCGAGGTGATCAGAGTTGCAACAGGCTGGAAGTGGAACTCGTGACTGCGTGGTGACTGCGTGGTGACTGCGCGGTGACTGGCTGAATCCTCCACGTAAAATGGCCGCTTCGTCGGGCCGAGCAGAGGCTTTGTTGTGCTAGGGTGTTTAATAGCTAATTGGTCAACTGGAGAGAGAAAATCAGATTCCAGTGAAGGTTGCTTTTATTCACAAAACATCAACATATATATAAAAAAGATTTACACAATGAATATTATATTGGTCTATGGTCAACGCGCTAATGCAGTGCGCGCTGAGTAAGGGGTGTGTGCTAAAATAGCGAGTTACATATTATTTAATTCTTGTTACAAAAGAAAACATAAAGTAAAGAGGTATAAAATTATGTATGAACAATTAAACATAATTAAGATAAAAGTTACAATAGTTTGGGCTGCAACCACACGTTTTCTCTGTGGAGCAGTGGTTTGTAGGGGAGACCGCTACAATACTCCCCTCCTAGTGACGAGGGAGGAGGAACGAGATCTTGGTGGTGGAACAGTGCTGCTGTACTGTTGCCGATTTGATGGTAGAAATGTGAGCCTGGTCTGGGGCCAACAGATATGCCGGTTTGACTCGGTCGATGGCCACCGCGTCTTGAGCACCGTTCCTGTCAATGGTGACAGTCTTCCTGGTCCTTCTCAGGACGAGGTAGGGTCCTTGGTAGGGCTGCGTCAGAGGCCGGCGGACGGCATCTACGCGTATGAAGACGGGTGCAGGTGTGGAGGTCCTGGCTCACAAAGGTCTTCACCGGGGAAGAACGAGGCTGCACTGGCTGAAGGCTTCTCATGGCCCCTTTGAGGCGGGAGGCGAAGTCTTGGGCGCTGCAAGGTGCAGGGTCGGGTGTTTTTACCAGCAGTTCGCCTGGGAGCCTAAGGTTGGTGCCGTAAGCCAGCTCAGCCGAGGAGTGGTGCAGGTCTTCCATCAGGGATGACCTGATGCCGAGGAGAACAATGGGGAGAACCAGGGGCCAGTTCTCTCGTTGGGTGGAGGCCATGAGGGAGGACTTCAGTTGGCGATGGAACCGTTCGACCATGCCGTTGGCCTGCGGGTGGTAGCTGGAAGTCCTGTAGCGGCGGATGCCGAGCAGGGTCATGACCTTGTTCCATACGTTGGCCTCGAACTGGCCGCCACGGTCTGAGGCGAGGCTGAGTGGGACACCGAACCTGGAGACCCAGGTAGCGATAAAAGCGTGGGCGACGGTGTCCGTTGTGATGTCAGCGATGGGGGCGGTTTCGGCCCAACGTGTAAAACGATCCACACAGGTGAGGATGTACCGATGACCGGCAGAGGGTGGCAGGGGACCGACCAGGTCAATGTGGATGTGGTCGAATCTCTCCGTGACGGGTGAGAAAGTGCCGGGCGGAGAGTGAGTGTGGCGAGTCACCTTGGAGGCTTGACAGTTGGTGCAGGTACGAGTCCAGAGTTTGATGTCCTTGTTGATACCCTCCCAGATGAAGCGGGACGTCATCAAGTGCTGTGTAGCTCGGATGCCAGGGTGAGAGATCGTGAAGCTGACGGAAGGCCTGGTAGCGATGTCGTTGTGGCAGGTAGGGACGGACAGCGTCTGTGGAGACGTCAGCGTAGAGAGCGACCTTGGTGCCTGGGAGCGTGAGTTTCTTCATCTTGAGCGCCGGGTTGTACAGTAGCTTGTCCAATTCGGCGTCGCCGGACTGGTCGGCAGCTATGGCGGCGTAATCAAGAGAAGAGGACGTCACAGCAGTAATGTTGCGGGAGAGGGCGTCTGCTGGAGCGTTGTCTGCACCCTTGATGTACCTGATGTCGGTGGTGAATTGAGAAACGTAGTCCATGTGGCGAAACTGCCGTGGAGTGTAGGAATCCTTGTTTCTCAGGAAGGCAGTAGTAAGAGGCTTGTGGTCGGTGTACACATGGAAGCGACGGCCTTCAATGAAGTAGCGGAAACGCTTGACAGCCTTGAAGATGGCGAGAAGTTCTCGGTCGTATGCGCTGTACTTGGTTTCGGCCGTGTTGAGCTTCTGTGAGAAGAAGGCAATCGGCTTCCAGGCACTGTCGACGAGTTGTTGGAGGATGGCACCAGTCCCAGTGTCGGAGGCGTCCGTCACAATGGAAGTCTCCGCGTCAGGGGATGGGAAAGACAGCATGACTGTGTCGCTGAGTGCCTTTTTAGCTGCGAGGAAGGCAGCGTCAGCGTCCGGAGTCCAGATGAGTGTGACAGACTGACCACGCTTACAGGGCTTGATCATGGCGTAGAGTGGCTGAAGCAGGAGAGAGCAGTGTGGGATGAAGCGGTTGTAGTAATTAATCATACCCAGGAATTCTTTGAGTTTGCGCTGGGTGGACGGCTTCGGGAACTGCTGAATGGCTTCACACTTCGTGTGGAGTGGAGCGATGCCTGCTGGAGTTACAGTGTGGCCGAGGAAGGTGAGAGAGGTGACGCCGAACTCAGACTTGCCCACATTGATCTGTACGCCATAGTCTTGTAAGCAGGTGAGGACTTGGTGAAGGTGTTGTCGGTGTGAGGCTTCATCTGGGCTCGCGATGAGTAGGTCGTCGATGTACGCGAAGCAGAAGGGCAAGCCTCGAAGAACCTCGTCAATGAAGCGTTGGAAGGTCTGGGCCGCATTCATGAGTCCAAAGGGCATCCTGACGTACTCAAACAGACCGAAATGCGTGATGATGGGCGGTCTTCGGGATGTCGTCAGGGTGTACTGGAATCTGATGAAAGGCCTTGACGAGGTCTATGCGTGAGAAGATGTTGGAGCCGACGAGTTGGGACGAGAACTCCTGGATGTTTGGCACAGGGTATCTGTCCATCTGGGTGTGAGAGTTGAGGGCACGGTAGTCTCCACAGGGCCGTAGGTCGCCGTTCTTCTTGGGGACGACGTGGAGGGCTGATGACCAGTTGCTGCTGCTGGGCCGCACAATACCTTGGCGCATCAGAGACTCGAACTCGGCCTTGGCTTGACGGTAGCGTTCTGGAGCTAAGCGACGGGCCTTGGCGTGTACTGGTGGTCCTGTGGTCTCGATGTGATGCGTGACGTGGTGTTTGACGGGCAAGCTGGCTGAGTAAGGCTGAGTCAGCGTAGGGAAAGATTTAAGGAGGTCAGCGAGCTGGTGGTCCTTTTGGATGACAGAGAGGTGCATGCTGTGTCCTGGCGCTGGTCGTGCTGTGGAGGAGATGGAGGTGAGTGGGTCAACCAACTTTTGACCCTTGACGTCCACCAAGAGATTGAAGTGCCTCAGGAAGTCTGCTCCGAGGATTGCTTGTGAAACGTTCCCGACGTAGAAGGTCCATTCGAAGGAACGTCGGAGGTAAAGGTTGAGTTGCAAGGTGCGCCGTGTGTAGACAGGTATCTTGGTCCCGTTAGCGGCGAAGAGATGCAAGATTGGAGGTAGGGTTCGTAGATTGGCGGTCGCGGGGATAATACAGATATCGGCGCCGGTATCAATCAGGAACCTTATGTTGGAGCGTTTGTCGTGAAGGTGGAGCAGCGCTGAGGGTTGGCGAGTCGGCGCGCTGCACTAATACTCGCCCTTTTAGTTTAACGCCTTGTATGAACATGGGGCGTCACACTTCGATGCTCTGCTGCCGAAGTTGTTGTGGTACCAGCATAGTCCTGGGCTTCTCGAGCGGGGACGGTGCTGGCGGTGTTGAGGGGTGGGGGAGCGGGGTCATTGGCGGTCCTGGATCTGCCTCTTGAGGGAGGTGACCTCAGTCGTGAGCTGCTTCTTGAGGGAGGTGACCTCAGTCGTGAGCTGCTTCTTGAGGGAGGTGACCTCAGTCGTGAGCTGGGATACCAGCTTGGTGAGCTGAGCGAGCTGAGTGTTGTCCTGGGTCGTAACTGAGGACACTGAAGAAGCCTGTGGTGTAGGGATGGTTGCCACAAAGTCGTCTGCTAACTTAGCGATGGCATCGGGGTCTAGGCTGTCCTTGACGCAGAAAAGGACGTTCTGTGTAGCAGGAGGCAGACGTTGGTAAAACAGCAGTTTGAACAACTCGGGGTCAAAAGTGCTGTATTTTTCTCCGAGTAGCTGCTTCATGCGATGCAGTAGGTCTGTAGGCTTCTCGTCACCCAACTCATCCTTGGAGCACAGCTCTTTAAGGCGGGTGGCAATAGAAGGCTGAAGTTTTGAGAGTATAACAGTCTTCAGATCTTCATAGGGCGTGGTGGATGTGGAAGCTTTTGAGATTACGTCAGAGACTTGTGGAAGGACGTCAGGAGGCAGGAGGCTAGCAGCATGGGTGAACTGGGTGAGGCTGTTTGAGATTTTGGATGCCTTAAATCCGCACTCCAAAATAGTGAACCACATAGACGGGTTATGTGGGCAGAAAGGTGGCGATCTCAGTGTCACTGCTGCTGCAGTGTGCAGGTCGTCGTTGTCAGGCATGGTGAAGTCGAGTGGTGTTGAACCGAGTGGCGAAGGCGCTGGCGTGAACGGGCCAGGGGCCACGGTGGCTCAGGGAACGAACCACAGTTAACGCAGGTGACACTGGTGTGTAAACACGTCCCATGAAGGGCACCTTGGTGGACACTAAGGCACTGAGTGTCCGAGAAGGCACTGTAATGTAACACTGTGATGCACTGAGTAATGTTGTGGTATTGTAACTACGCCGGGGAGTCACTGCACTGAACACAGGTGGGAGCACTATTAACCCACGGAAGAGTAGAGTAATCCACAGGGCGATGAGTAATCCACAGGGCGGTGAGTGGCGACCGTGGAGTGAGTCACTCTAACACCGCGGGGCCGAGGGGTAGGGTTTTGACTGAGGACGCGGGAAACCGCGCTGAGGGAGCAGGGGCCGCGCAGAATGCGCATGAGGCCGTGCTGAGGACGCAGGAAGGCGTCAGAGGTTGCAGAGGCCGCGCAGAATGCGCATGAGACCGCTGAGGACGCAGTAAGGCGTCAGAGGGCGTAGATGCCGCGCAGAGTGCGCGTCAGGCCGCTGAAGACGCAGTAAGGCGTCAGAGGGCGTAGATGCCACGCAGAGTGCGCATCAGGCCGGTGAAGACGCAGTAAGGCGTCTGAGGGGGCAGGGGCCGCGCAGAACGCGCATAAGGCCGTGCCGATGACGCAAGAAGGCGTCAGAGAAGGTGCCAGGGTGGGAAGGGATAACCTTTTAGGTGGCAGCTACACATAATAGTGTAGTTTCTCCCGACCTAAGACTCAGCGAAGCGAACCCCATGATGGAGGCTAAGCTTTTTGCCTTAGGAGTGTTAGGACGAATGAGTAAAGACCCAGGTCCTTTCACTAGGAAAATTGTGCTCTTTATATAGCACAGGTTAGAAACCACCTAAGACCATAGCTACACTCCGGGGTCACCAATTGTTGCGCTTGGGTGTTTAAAAGCTAATTGGTCAACTGGAGAGAGAAAATCAGATTCCAGTGAAGGTTGCATTTATTCACAAAACATCAACATATATATAAAAAAAAGATTTACACAATAAATATTATATTGGTCTATGGTCAACGCGCTAATGCAGTGCGCGCTGAGTAAGGGGTGTGTGCTAAAATAGCGAGTTACATATTATTTAATTCTTGTTACAAAAGAAAACATAAAGTAAAGAGGTATAAAATTATGTATGAACAATGAAACATAATTAAAATAAAAGTTACAATAGTTTGGGCTGCAACCACACGTTTTCTCTGTGGAGCAGTGGTTTGTAGGGGAAACCGCTACAGAACCACCCCATCCTCTGCATGCCGCTTGCATACAGCATGCGCCACCTGTCCTTTGACTTCCATCACACGGTCATACGACACAGACAGCCCAAGGTTATGGGCATTCTCTATTTGGTGCTTAAGTCTGGCGTCTCCGTGCAGTTTGTTACCATGATATAGTGGAAATGGTGTTTCATACTCCTTGCTGTGGCGGATTACGGTGTTGTCCGAGGAAGATGCATACTTGACAGTGTTGAATATCAGGAGTTGAGAAAGTGTGCATGCGATTTTTGCCCTAGTACCCAGTGCAGCATCGCTGCCAGATTGAACCCGACTAGAATGATCTACAGTGCCCTTAGGACCCTGAAGAACGACATTCACGAAACTCAACACCATTTCTTCAACAGGCGAACTTAGGCAATGAGGCGAGAAGGATCCGTCGAATGGTTCTTGTTTCACGAGGATTAGTTTCCTTAGTGCCACAGCGGCCGGGATCAATAAGAGCGCTTCATCTTGGTCAATCTGCGAGGAATGATAAGTTTTTGCTAGAACTGCACCCACGGTCACCTTGTGGCTGATGAAGACATCCCTCCCTTGCTCGAACTCAGTCCACTCTGGAAGATGATGGAGCATATGATCTTTGAATCTTGTGGCATGTGGCTCTCTTCCCGAACAGGGACGCCCTGTGTCTGACATCATTGTCTTGTATAATTCTCGTAATGCAGACAGCTTGAATACCTCTGTACGAGAATCATCAACACACGTGATCAACTGAGCCATGACCATGGAATCGAAAGGGGAAACAGTTCTTGGTTGTTTTTGCCCAATCCTTCAGGTGTTCATCGACGTTAGGGGTTAATGCTTTGCGCAATTCACACTGATCCTCACCCTCACAAACTATACAATGCAAGGTTTGAGGGTCCGGACGAGGGCCAAAACTGGACCTGAGCTTCTTAGGACTTGTTTCTGCTGCCTCTTCCATTGCCTTCTCCAAGCAGTCACGCACACGTTTTACCCTGTAACTGTTACACATACTCTGACAAGACTTATGGTACACTGCACCATGTGAGTGAAGGGTTGCTGCAATTCCTGAGCCATCATCTATCCAACTAATCTTGACAATGGAAGGTAGAGCATTGAGTTCATCATCTATCCAACTAATCTTGACAATGGAAGGTAGAGCATTGAGTTGTACGAAATCAAGCAGATCTCTTTCAAGTGTTGACAATCCCTGTTCTGTTGGATTCACTAACAACTCCTTTTTCTTTGAATAGCAAAGGCAGCAGAGTGTCCAATCAGTTTCAATAGTGTCTGTGGAAGTCATGTTCAACTTGGTAGATAGTAAGCAGGATGTTCAGTGTCTTAATGTGGCTATGAAGATTGTTCCCGTTGAAAGAGTTTTCTCATTATACGCCATATCCTGAAAATAAAAGGATACCAGTCACATATTGATAGTATTGCTGTGTAGTTTACCATATACAAATATAGGCAATCTAAAATACACGCACATGTATAATCTGATATGTAAAAGATGTTTAATGTCGCCGTCTATGTGGTGACGCCACAATGGTGACTGGAATGAAATCTTAAGCTATCTTACTTATGCTATGATGAAGGTCCGCCTATGTCTAGAACGTCAAACCTGCGTCAACCATGGAGAGACAGTCAACTTATCAAAGCATGTATCTCTTCATTAGTACAAGACATGGTATTAAATACAACATGACACTATCCTGTGATCTTTTGAAAGAAAGAAAAAACACATAATGTGTCAACAAATATCCTTAAATACGACCTTATCACATGACCTTCACTTATAATCTGAAAAATTATGCCAGAAATGGACTCCTCATGCTCAAAACCCCCCCAAAAGTGGTATCACTTATGGTTCTACTACTTTTAGTTCTCAAGCTATTGCATTTGCTTACTCCGTATGGCGGCCATCTTGGATTGGTCTAAGATGGCCATCACAGCGAGAGCCCAGCTTGGCTCCCTCAAGAAATTGGTAGGATATGGTCATATCTAGTAATGTACCAAAAATGGTGCTTGTGGAACAATTTGAACAATCTGTGTTATTTTGGAGATTAAGCCCCCTGACTAGTAGCGACAACTCGATTTATGGGCGCCATCTTAGTACCAGGGCCTCTTCGTTCACCCAAGACCCGCGGAAGTTCTCAAGGCATGACACCGCAGTATATCATGTTATACATGTATAAAGGATATACTGTTATCTTCGGAAATGTTTGTTCTATAAGATTATCACATAAAACACAGTAAAACACATTAAATAAAGGTCATTATGAGACTGAAGAAATATGCATGAACTTACAATTTACTTAAACACGTCGTCATGTAAAACTTTGTGGGACAACTTATAAGATGGAAGATATCTATAGAAGCAGAATTTTATTAGCTTTCCATTGATATATTTCGTTTTCTGATACATACAGTAGTAGCTACCATGCAAACATTAGCGTTAACTAAATAAATCGCCGCGCCAGCCGCTCTCTCTCCGTGAAAGAGAGAGAGAGCGTTACCAAAATACTTTTTCTACTTATATAATATATATATATATATATATATATATATATATATATATATATATATATATAATATATATATATAAAATTATATATATATATATATATATATATATATATATATATATATATATATATATAATCATATATATATATATATTATATATATATAAAATTATATATATATATATATATATATATATATATAATTATATATATATATATATATATATATATATATATATATATATTATATATATATATATATATATATATATATATATCGTTTAAAAGTGAAAGCTAGTTCAGCGTTTATCATCTTTTTAAAGATATTTTCTCTTTGTCTTAAGAGTGTCTTATTCTCTTTTGTAATCACTTGTATGACTTCGCTGTACCTTGTCATTTTGCTGTATCGCGATTTTGGGTCTAAGAACCCTTCTTCAGCAGCATGTAGAAGATGTTTTCTCCTCAGGTGTAGAGGTGAGCATGACTTAGATGCGGGGTGAAGCGCTATTTATAGATGAAGTCTGCCTGCCACGCAGCCTATTGGCGACGCTGATTGGTAGATAGCTTCTGTTTTTCGTCTCCGTGAGTGGGAGACGCTTATTGGTTGTTTGGTCCTCGCTTTGCTTTTCTGTGAGTAGGCTGTTATTTACTTTTGTTCTTTTCATGCTGGGTAGAGCTTGTAGGTCGTTTGCCTGGACGTTAAGCTTGGGATTGATCTCTTTTATGTATAGTGCTTCTAGAATTGGAAGTCGCCGCACATCTGCACATATGTCAACCAATTCTGTATTTTCTTCTAGAAATTTTCTTGTGATGATGCCATGTTTTTCTAATAGGTGACTTTTTGGGGCTCCGGAAGTTAGGTGGCAAGTAAGACGTCTGGACAGCTTCGTTGTCGTCATGCCGATGTAGGATGAGGGGAGGACTTCACAGTTTCTTTTTTTGCATGTGATCCTATATACGACATGGGACTTTTGTTTTGTCTCCTTCGTCTGGCTTGGGCTGTTACGCTGGTGTTCTTGTTTTTGTAATAAATTTGTAGTTTTATTCTCCTCTCTAGGTTTCACATTACGGTTGACGATTTGTGATATTATTCTTTCTTCCTGGTGAGCGGTGGAGAAGAAAGCCCGGTAGAAGATAGTTATGTCTTGATTCTTTTTTTGTGGCGTTAGGGTTGTACCAGTTCTCCATGATTTTCTTAGTCTGACGTTTAATGTCTCGCTGAAGAAAAGATAATAAACGCTGAACTAGCTATCACTTTTAACGAGATCTGTCTCAGAGAAAATCTCCTGCCCGTATATACTAGTCTGTGATCTGTTCCAAAGAACTCAGCACTTTGGTAAACCCTGCAGTTCTGGAGGATCCTCCAACAAGTACTAACGAGGATGTGGTCGATCTCCTTAGCTACCACCCCCCCGGCATTACTATACCATGTCCAGCGGTGCAGCTCTGGCCTCTGATACCAAGAACCTGCAATTCTCAACCTTCTGGATCTTGCAAAGTTCAGAAGCAGAGAACTGTTGGTGTTTCTGGTACCGGAGCCATGGGGACCAACACATAACTCGTAGCCATCTCTCACAGTGCCAGTAGTAGCATTGAAGTCGCCCAAGACAATGAGTGTGTCCCGAGGAGGACACTGGTCTAAAACAGAGTCGAGTTTGGCGTAAAACATCTTCTCTTCAGTTTTACGCATCTCGGTAGGAGCGTACACTGCAACAAGAGACATGAAACCCAGAGTGTGTTTCATCCTCACCCGCATTATACAGTACGCTCATCAACCGGAGTAACCTCAACAACTGACGGCTGCAGTTTGCTGGAGATGCCTATAGCTACTCCTCGTTCACGGTGACCATTGCTCATGCCGGACCAATAGTAGGTGTAACCCCCACTGCTAGTCTCGCCACTGCCAGGCCTCCTCGTCTCAGAGAGTCCCACTATATCCACCCTCAGCCTACTGAGCTCGACCGATAGGAGAGGTAGTCGATGATCGTCTGAGAGGCTCAGAACGTTCCACGAGCCCACACAAAGAACCCTCCGCAGGTTGATCCCAGGAGTGATTCGACGGGCAGGCGCCGCTTTTGCACCGCCCCAGCCACTCCCATAAGAAAAAGTTGGGCTAGGGGGCCCTACCACTTGATATAGAGTGCGGGATTCCCGAGGGCTTTGCCCCGCACTCGTCATAGGCAGACTCCTCCCCTGCGTCTGCATTGGAGAGGTCTGCATGGTCGAGCCCCCCGGCAAAACCGGGTCGGGGGCGCGATTACCGCGCCCCCGGCCTCTACCTCTTAGAATGTTAGTGGCTAGATTTGGTTTTTACAGGGAGGGGCTGCAACCCCCCCCCCCCCCCCCAACCAACCAATCTATGTCAGGGATTGGCCTTACTGCTCACCGTGGCCAGGGATGCAGAACCCCCTGTAGGGATTAACCCCAGGCTGCCCACTATTTCACCCATAGCAGGGGCTGGATGGCCATTGATTCAATAGTGAGTTCATCTGCCCTTAAAGATGGTCTTATTTTTAGTCCATCTGGGTGTCCAGCACACCCTCAACATTAACAAACATTAGCGTTAACTAAATAAATCGCCGCGCAGCCGCTCTCTCTCTCTCTCTCTCTCTTCTCCTCTCTCTCTCTCTCTCTCTCTCTCTCTCTCTCTCTCTCTCTCTCTCTCTCTCTCTCTCTCTCTCTCTCTCTCTCTCCGTGAAAGAGAGAGAGGGAAATATGAGTTACCAAAATACTGTTTCTAATATATATATATATATATATATATATATATATATATATATATATATATATATATATATATATATATATATATATATATATATATATAATGTAGAACATTTTTTTTGGTAACTCGGAGAAATTAAATCAGAAATTAAATTAGAGAAATCTAATTTAATCTCTAATCGAGAGAGTTACCAAAATACTTTTGCTAATAATATATATATATATATATATATATATATATATACATATATATATATATATATATATATATATATATATATATATATATATATAATATGTAGAGTACATAAGAACATAAGAAAATAAGGAACCCACAAGAGGCCGCGAGGCCTACACGTGGTAGTTCCTGTCACCTAACACTACCTACATCCACCTTTCATCCCCATCCATGAACCTATCCAGCCCCTTTTTAAAGCTCCCTAATGACTCGGCACTAACTACCTGTCTACTGAGACCATTCCACTCATTCACCACCCTATTTGTGAACCAGTTTTTCCCTATTTCCTTTCTAAATTACGCTTTTCCAGCTTGAATCCGTTACTTCTTGTTCTACTCTGGTTAAAAGCCGTAAGAAATTTTCCTACCTCTCCTTTATTAAATCCCTTTATATTATATATTATATATATATTATCCACTTAAAAACTTCTATCAGATCGCCCCTTACTCTGCGTCTCTCGAGTGAGTGTAACTTTAATAACTTCAATCTCTTCTCATAACTAAAGTTATGCATCCTTTGTATCCTTTTGGTCATCTTTCTCTGCACTGTTTCTAGCAAGGCTATATCCATCCTGTAATATGGAGACCAAAACTGAACCGCATAGTCTAGGTGAGGCCTGACTAGAGCCAGATAAAGCTTTATAATAACTTCCGCACTTCTACTTTTAACACTTCTGGTAATGAATCCTAATACTGTATTAGCTCTATTTCTGGCCTCAATACATTGTTTCCTAGGTCTGAGTTCTGGGCTCACCCTTCACTCCAAGATCTTTTTCACCTTCTGATCTTATCAGAGATACATTGCTTATGGTGTATCTATTACCAGGGTTTTTTCTACCAACATTCATAACGCTGCACTTATCAATATTAAATTCCATCTGTCATCTGACTGCCATCTGGCTGATTGGGGTCTGGTCAGGGTTGTCACCTGCTACTGGTAACATGTAACCCAGTACAACCAGCCACATGGTCGGATCGTCAGCGACTAAACAGACTTTCTGATACTGTATGTATCAGAAAACGAAATATATCAATGGAAAGCTAATAAAATTCTGCTTCTATAGATATCTTCCATCTTATAAGTTGTCCCACAAAGTTTTACATGACGACGTGTTTAAGTGAATTGTAAGTTCATGCATATTTCTTCAGTCTCATAATGACCTTTATTTAATGTGTTTTACTGTGTTTTATGTGATAATCTTATAGAACAAACATTTCCGAAGATAACAGTATATCCTTTATACATGTATAACATGATATACTGCGGTGTCATGCCTTGAGAACTTCCGAGGGTCTTGGGTGAACAGAGAGGCCCTGGTACTAAGATGGCGACCAGTAGCGTTTAACATAGGGCCTATGAATGACGGTACCCTCTTATACAGGGACCCTACTAGTACCTACACTGCGGGAGCCCACGTTATGGGTTCAACATAATCTATTCCTCCATAAAAAGTTTGAACTTTTAATCGTCAATTTGCAGCCTGACATGATTGTTCAGATTGTTATATAATCCAAAATGCCGAATCTATAGTAGTCTGGCATAAAAATATAATTAAAATCTAATAAGCGCTTTTATCTCGTTTATCAGCATGTGTAAAGTAATAGGCTGCTAGGTGTATACCTCTCATGTGGGAACACCATTCGACCGCCTTACTGCAGTGCATGCCGTCTTTCTTCCTCCCCCTCTCTCTTTCTCATTATATATTATATATATATATATATATATATATATATATATATATATATATATATATATATATATATATATTTTGGTTTTGTTTATGTATGTATGTTATTCACCCATGGTCTTGTCCACGTGAGCTTGCTTGCGATCGCCAGTTTCCCTCTCCCGCTCCCGGTGCGAGCTTGGAGCTCATTATTACCGATCTTAGGGTAATGCTGGAACCTCACACAACACACACACACACATCCCCTTGCTCAAGGGGGACAGTAAATGCCAGAATTTGTCAGCGAAAAATCCCCGGGAGCACTGAGGATTCAAACTGCCTACCACAGAAGGGCAGGCCACCACGCTATCAACTTGACCATCCTGGCGGTGTGTGTGTGTGTGCACACGCGCGTGCGTGTGAGCACAGGCATCCATATTAAGATTGACAGATATATAGATAAATATAGTTAGATAGATTGATGGATAAAGAGATGGACTGATTGATTAATACAAAATAATGTGTACAAACTGATATTTTACTCAAGTTTGCACAAAGTAAATTGATTGAATTACAGGGAAAAATATTTCACGAGTACGTTGAATTTCATGACAAGATTACGAATTGTCATGTGTAGAAGAAAATGAGGAAGAGATCTTGTCAGTGTGACGAGTTTTCTTGTCAGACTATAATGACGAAAGCCGATCTTGTCATAGTGACAAGATTTCGGCTATTCTGTTTAAAGTTTCACTAAACAGAGACTTGTCAGTGTGACAAGAAAAAGCTTGTTCTGCGAACATGTCTAAAACCACAAGATAAATCTTGTCACACTTACAAGATCTTAACTTGTCAACCATGACAAATTTGTGTTTCTCAACATGACAAAATGTAATTCGTCTTTCATGACAGAAGACTTCTTGCCACTGTGAAAAAATTAAAGTAAAAATACATTTTCAAGCACCGTCCGTGTATGTGCATACTTTTTCGGTTATGTCGGTGTAGGATACGTCCCAGTGTGAAAATATCTAGAGGGTCAAAATTGCCTGGGAACATGAACTGGGTAAGTTCACAGCTGGGACACTGGTTCACTGGGTAAGCACAAAATTGCCTGGGTAAATGCGGAGAGTTGTCCATGCTAAGGCGAATTTTGGTGAGGAAGCCGTAAGAAGCCGGCTTCTTGCAGCTTGCGTTTTCTGTTAACGCGAGGCACTTTTAAGAAGCCGGCTTCTTACGGATTGGCCCAGCTGGGCAAGCCGGAAGAAGCGAGAGCCAGCTCACTCACTTACCACGGCTTCTCACGGCTTCTTGACGTGACGTCAGAGATAACAACATATATGGCGGGAAGGGAGCTTGTGACACTATTGTTACAGCTTAACTGCTGCCCCGAAACACGTTACAGGCAACATCGAGTCACTAGCTTCCCATGAGAACACTTACAAGTAATAATAGTTGATAAAATAATACATGATAAAAACCATACTCCTGACTGTTTTTGACGTGGATAATTTAAGCTTTTGAGTTACTATTATTACTTGTAAGTGTTCTCATGGGAAGCTAGTGACTCGATGTTGCCTGTAACATGTATCAGGGCAGCAGTTAACCTGTAAAACCAGTGAAATAAGAGCGATGAATGGAGGTTTACAGGATTTCGCGCCTTGACAATATTTCGCAAAGCAGCGGGACAGGCGGAACTAGTAATAGAGTGAATATCGTCGTAGAAATAATGTAATTACAGATAACAGGACACAAGTAAACACACAGATGTATATTCAAAAGCATGGACTTACCTTAAGACCACGTATAAGAATATACAAGGTACCGTAGATAACACTATAGTCGCCAGTCAATTGACACTGCACTAATGTCGCCAGGCACAATATATTACGAATTTTAGCATCCCTACAGACTTTTATGTGCCACTAAAGACATGTAGTGTGATGTACATAATGTAAACTACTGTGGATGCGTCTTCAATGGCACATACAAATCAGTAGTGATGCTAAAATTCGTAATATATTGTGCCTGGCGACATTAGTGCAGTGGCAAGTGACTGGCGACTATAGTGTTATCTACGGTAGAGCAGCTGATAGGTATATATTGTGGAAATGACTAGCATTGCGTTTATTTCATTCAGTATGTTTATGAGAGAAGATGTGGTTGGATATGAGTTGAAGATGACAATTCGTCATCGTGTGCACATTCACCTTTTTTTTGGCATTAAATCAATCAATCAATCGTCATTGTGTGGTTGTTTTGTCTACAGCTATCAGCTGTGATCGCCGAGCGGGCGAGCCCCGACAAGAAGCTGGCAACTGTCAGACGTTTTGGCGAGGCACGCAAACGAGAGAGAAGCCGGCTTCTTACGGCTTCCTCACCAAAATTCGCCTCTAGGCTGCAGTATCCACGCCATGGTTCCAAACTGCAGCGGTGTGCAGCACGCTGTGCCCACTTGAACTTGAAGTCCTTCCTGACCGCGCTCAGTTCAAACCAAGGTAGGATGTCGCATTATTTTGTCTTCTTTTCTATCATATTATATGATGATTACTAGTTCAAGGCACAAACCAGACGCACACTCTAGGGGCCGATTTCTCAGTCCTTTGGTAAGCTCCCTAACCAAAAGCCTTACCAACCTGGTAACAGTCCTTACTAACAAAGAGATCCGATTTCTCAGTCGTTGTTTTCTGAATTCGGAGCTCCCCAACATGTAGTGGGGTCTGTTGTGTAATTTCGTGAAAATTTCGTATAGATTTTCCAAAAAGTGATGTTTTGGATACTATGCACCTTTTTTAAGTAACAAAAAATATGTTTACATTTTTTCTTATCCCATCTGCATCATATGGCAACATATTTTCAAAATGGCTGCCATAATATGAACAAAAGACATTTATTCGCCAACATGTTTTGTTTTGACGATTATTGAGACCCAAATAATGTTGTATGTGTGTACGTAATCCCATATATTAAGGCGTTTTCTGCGTGGGATTTTTGGTTGCAATCGGAAAATTTTCGGTTGCAAACGGTCACAACAACAACAACAAATGATTGCGGGTCGGGTCAATCATCTTCCCTGGATGATTGAACAGGGATCGAAATTTGAGCAACCGAAATGTTTTCGGTTGCAATCAGGATCCCCGCAGAAAACGCCTTTACGTATCTGCAAGATATACAATCATTTTGTTGTGTTTTTGCAACAATTGGGTAGATTTCTGTGTAAAAATGACCGTCAGTTCTTGAAATTGCCGGTGATATAATTATCGCGTCGTATCATTTTCAGGCAATTGTAGGCTAATAATAATCATCAATCTTCAAAGTTGATAAAACTACCCCAATTTGAGATTTCGCATAATTTCTAGCGAGTACTGGACGCAAGGATAGTTTAACATTATTTCTTGCTGACCGTCCGAGGTCAGCGAAAGTTCGAGGTGTGAAATCAAATATTGTAACAGTTACAAGACAAGGCGTCCTGGATAACGTGCAAGCAACACAGATCATCGTCAGAATAACTATAGTCTATTCACTTAAGCTGGATTCCTGGGAGCGGCTTGATGCCTAGGCGAGTATGTAACGACGTCGCTGATTGGCTGATAGCTTCGGGCTGGGTGGCGATGGTGGTGGTACTTGCCTCCCCGCGCTCCCCGAAAACATTTGCGTTGCCTCAGAAAAATATTCATATCTCTTTGCTTAACTCACCTCATACATAAGATAGGGATATTTTGTTTGCATCAGTGAATCAGACAGTGATTGTTCAACAATAGCACGCCATTCAGAACTCGATAGGGTAAAAAATAAAGTAATGACGACGAGTGGAAGTCAGAGAACAATATTTAATGCTTTATACCACTTTTTACTTATCAACGATTTTTGCAGAAACTATTGAATGAAGTTTCAAATAAAACATCTGCTCTCGTACAAAAAACTCTCCTGAATACGATGGTACTTTCAGATATGAGGTTAAGTACGATATAAGAAAGATAAGGAAGGATATGTGCGATCATGTTACATCCCGATGTTGCTTCTCCGGGTCGGAGGGAGGAAGGAAAGGGTGGGAACCAGTGCACGCACGCACTTGCACTCCAGAGGCGAATTTTGGTGAGAGAAGCCGTAAGAAGCCGGCTTCTTACGGCTTCTTGCGGCTTCTCTCTCGTTTTCGTGCCTCGCCAGAACGGCTGACAGTGGTGTTCGAGGCTCGCCCGCTCGGCGCTCACAGCTGATAATAGTAAACAAAACAACCACACTGACGAAAGTGTACCGTCGAATGAAAGCCATTAATAAGTTACGATAACTGACTGACGATATTGTGAATGGATCACAACACATATACTTCACATTAATGTTTTTTTGCTCCATAAACCAAGGACTATTAATAGGGCAAGGTAAAGAGGCGGGCACCTACGGACATCATATGGGGCTGGCTGGGTCGAGTTTCACATTAGTGACTTATTTTTTTTATTAACTGCTGCACCTGATGGCAAGGGGCAGGTATAATGAGGGATTTCATTAACTGGCCATCATCTGCCCGCCAGTGCCCGGGATTTTCCGCTTTGGTGGTTGGGCTGATTTATATTTTGCTTGGAAGATAGGGGGGCTGTTTTTCATTCTTGGCTAATTTTTGGCATTAAATTAATCTCTCTCTCTCTCTCTCTCTCTCTCTCTCTCTCTCTCTCTCTCTCTCTCTCTCTCTCTCTCTCTCTCTCTCTCTCTCTCTCTCTCTCTCTCTCTCTCTCTCTCTCAGCTTAATGAATTACTGTATGGGTATATGGGACTCAACAAATACTTTTCTCAACTTTACTTTTTAGCGTTTTAAAACTGCAAAATATTGCAGCTAAACTAGCTATTGGAGGAGCTAGAAAGAAGGATCACGTTACTCCTATCATAAAAGAGTTCAAGTGGTTAACAATTAAAGACCGATATATTTATGAAAAATGTTTCGCTGTTTATAAGGCTGTCAATGGGTTGTATCCGGAGTGGTATCTAGTTTTCCATTGTCAGGGAAAATACAGCCAGTACAACAAGGCAGCTAAAAGACCTTTATGTGCCAAGAGCCAGAACAGACTGGTGCCAGACCCATCACTGTACAAAGGCCTTAACTATGGAACAATTTGCCTTCATGCATCATTAATTATGGAAGTCTACACTTTTAAGTCTTGACTTATAAATTTATTTTTAATTGACCCTAAGTGAACTATAATAATTTGTTTCCCCATATCAAATAGCAGTTGCATATGTTATTAGTAGTATTTTACAGATATTTGAAGTGACTTTTAGTTCTTATTGTTTACTGTTATAATTAATTTCCTTTTAATGTTTCGTTTGACTTTCTTTTTATGTATTTTTTTTTATTTGCGTGACTCAGAAGTTTCATTTTTAGTATATATTGCATAGAACATCTGTGATGTAAGTTTGATAGTAAAACCATGTTTCATGGAAATAAGATATTTATTTATTTATTTACTCCCCCTCTCACTCCTTCTCTCAGTCTTCTCCTTCATCTTCGGTCGGATAACACTTCATGCAACCGGCACATACACACCTGAAACATACTGTGTTACTATTGCAGATTAAACCCTTGCCATGAAAGGAAATAGAGACAGACAGCATTATGAGTGTTTGTTCATACATGACAATAGTCATGTTCATAGTTTCATCCTAAATTTTACCGATATTTGCCACCTTTATAGATAAACAGGGTAAATATACAAGGAAATGCAAATAATATAAAAAGTATGTTGTTGATGTGTACCTTTATATAAGTTTTATAAGGACAAGTAAAAATTAATAACAGAAGCAAATAATCCAACTATACACTAAAATAAAAAATGTATTTAAACCTCAGATTTTAATGCACAAAGTGTAATACTGATTGGTCAGATAATTGTAACCAAAGTAGCCAGTAAATACGATAACTAGTTTCATAATTTTGTATTTCCTATATGCAGAAACACTCTTGACCCATAACCTAATCCTACTTAATGTCACCAAACCGAACGTATTAGGTATATACACTGATGCTCCTGTAGTACTTTTTCAAAGTTTAGTTATACACAGAACCCTCGCTTTTACGGACCTTTATATAACAAATATCGGCTTCAACACTTTTTCTGCCAGTCCGGTATATGCGTGCTTTTACCGAATAAGTTCAGTATATGCGTTGTACGGTTCTGATTGTTTTTAATTGCCCTGTATTCGTGTAGTATTTGTGATGGCAGCATGTATGTAAGTATACGAACTTTCGTCAGATGTAACGGACAAAGTTCACGATACACGGAATTAGTCGGAAATAGGGAACTTTCACCTCATATAACGACCACAATTTGTTATATGCGAAAAGTTCGGATCACTCGGATAATTATAACCTCGCATCCTTCCCCCAATTTGTTCGTCAAAGCGAGAGTACATCATTTACACCATTAATTATATGTCAACATAAAAATCAGGTACACCAAAAAATAGCCATTAATCCTTCTTTCATAAACATACTAATTTAACCAAAATATATAGAAATACACCATATATATATATATATATATATATATATATATATATATATATATATATATATATATATATATATATGGTAAATCTTAAGAACAAGGGCTCCACCCCCTATCTTCTTCTTCTTATAGCCAACAAGCTTGGGGACATGGTGGAAACTGGGGTTTTTGGGTGGGGGAGCACACACATAAGGGAAATATGGCCCCCACAAAAAAATCCATAAACTAGGGAAATTTCTCTAGTTCATAGACTTTATCGGGGCCATATTTCCCTTATATGTGTGCTCCCCCACCCAAAAACCCCGGTTTCCACCATGTCCCCAAGCTTGTTGTCTATAAGAAGAAGAAGAAGAAGATAGGAGGTTGAGCCTTTATTCTAAAGATGACAAAACTTTACAGACCTAACCTAGCACCCCCCCTCGAGCCCATCGGGCTGTGCACTAACCTAACCTAACCTGACCTGACCTAACCTAACCCTACTGGACTTATTTTTTCTCAAGAACCTGAAATTTAATATCGGCCATGTAGGCAAAGTAAGGATCGGCACTCATTAAAATCTAAACAGATGTGTTAAGGACAGTAAGTATAACACATAGAGCCAACATTTGGGTCAGCTTACCGTGGAGCCCTTGTTCTTAAGATTTTCCCTCAACGCAATGCTAGTCATTTCCACAATACCTATCAGCACCTCTACCTACACATTAATATTGTTCATGTCCGTCAACAGTAATGTAATGCATACTTCAGATATCTTGCAATGTTTTGTGGTGGAATTCGGATGATGGTGAAGGTTTATGGTACTCTCGTCTCCGTCGGCGAGAGTTCCAACATTTTCACGTTCTCAACAAGTGTGAGAGATCTCTTAAGAACCAAAATTAGAGCATAATGAATCAGCGAAAACGTTTCCGGTCTGGTTTTGATTGCATAATTAGTAAAATTAGAAAAACAACGTCTGGTGTTATGGTTAAAAAGACTAGAGAAAGTTATTTCACCAGACGATCGACGTTCTCCTATCACCATGTCATTCCATTTTAGCTCTTTTAGTGTGGTCCGAAAGTTAAGCCCGTGCTACTAAATGTACAAATCAGGCTAATTTGTGCCATATTATCAGCGAAATTCAGCAAAAACTACTACGTCGCAGCTAGGCCCTATCGTCAGCCTGATAAGACATGATCATTCTTTCACCAGTTTTAAAGTTGTCCTGTCGTGTCATTAACCTTGTATATTCTTGTTCGTGGTCTTAAGGTAAGTGCATGCTTCTGAATGTACATCTATGTGTTTACTTGTGTCCTGTTATCTGTAATTACAGTATTTCTACGACGATACTCACTGTGTCAGAATCTCTGCCCTCCCCGCCATATTTGTTGTTATCTCTGACGTCACGGCAACAAGCGGGAAGAAGCCGTGGTAAGCGAGCCCTGGCTCTCGCTTCTTATGGCTTCTTACGGCTTGACCAGCTGGGCCAATCCGTAAGAAGCCGGCTTCTTAAAAGTGCCTCGCCATAACAGAAAACGCAAGCTGCAAGAAGCCGGCTTCTTCACCAAAATTCGCCTCAGGTATATGAGCGATACTTTTACGTAACTTATGCCCTGATTTTGCTGAAACAATTAATCATTCTGTGAATTAACATTCCGTAGCTTAGCAAATCAGGACAACATGAAAATATGCATCAATGTAAACACCATTTACTCCTGATATTCTGAAGATAATAAAACGTGGCACCAGCGCACGAGATCGGCAGTATGTCTGTGTCAACTCCCGCTCTCCTGCCTATCATTGGCGGGAAATTTCGACTCCTGGGAAATTCTGCATAACATTGGCTATCAAATTTAAATACTCGATATATCTTATATCATACAGCGCACGAGATCGGCTGAAATTATCTGTATGTATGTATGTATGTCAACTCCCGCTCTCCTGCTTAGCCTAATGAGCGGGGTGGGAAATCAATATAATTCAGTCCTGGAAACTTTCATGCCTATGGAAATTATGACTCCGTATTGTATTATATACATCAGTATTTTCAGCTATGCTACATGAAAGGAATTTGGGATGAATAATTGAGATACAGCTGTGTCCTTTATTTAGAGAGAGAGAGAGAGAGAGAGAGAGAGAGAGAGAGAGAGAGAGAGAGAGAGAGAGAGAGAGAGGAGCTACACATATCCATCATCACTATCACTGTCACTGTCATCCCTGTCAGTTTCTGAATCATCAATATTAATTATAAAGTTTTCAAACTTATGCTCTCTAGCAACATCTTTACTCCTATAATCCTCTTCTGTTTTCTTAACATGGTGGATACTGTGGTGAACACAGCTGCCACCTGGCTAATCACCTTCCAGTCCACGCCTCTCTCTTAATCCTTTCCTAGAGATTATCACCGCCATACCTCTTAATGTATTTTACGTAGCATTCGCCTCCCACCTTTATGTGATCTTGCCGCGACGCCAATTAAGAGATTAGACGACCTGGCCTTTATATACAGGGAAGTCTCTTGTAGAGGGTTACTTATGTAACGCGAGAAATTACATTAATAGGGGAAGAGATGAAATAACACATAAGTATCAATAAGCTAACGAGGAATTTTCCTCCACGCCTCATTCCTGAATCACTGGTTAGGCTTATATTTTAAACCAGTAGTAATTAGACACGTAGCCAAACGAGGTGAGAACGGGGATTCTAGGTTAGAATAATTTTAGAAGCAGCTCGACGTTCGTTGAGTTAAGTCGCCTGTGGGGAGGTGATATTCTCGCCCTTGGTAAAGGGTCCCAAGGTAGGATGCTGTTGGCGGACCAGGGGGCCAAGCGCTCACAAATTAGCAGAGGGGGCAACCACAACATGTCACAGCCAGCCGTGTGAGGACAAGGAAAAAGAAGGAAATAGAAAAATAAGTGAGAGGGAAACAGTTGGAAGTGGGATAGACTACGTATACATTATATTAGGATAAACGACTTGAGCATTACATGTGCGTATCGTTAAGGGGTAACAGTGCGACTGAAGTTACCAGAGATAGTAAACTATATTAGGATGACGACTTGAGCATTACATGTGCGTATCGTTAATGTGGTGACAGTGCAACCGAAGTTACCAAAGATAGTAAACTATATTGGTATAACGACTTGAGCATTTCGCGTGCGTATCGCTAGGAGGGAAGGAAGACTTAATATTAAGATAACTTGTGAATGTATAATAACTACATAATGGAGACAGTAAAGGGTTAAATATATTATAAATAGAAATATATTAACGCGTTGTCATTCAGTTTCCAACTTACATACTTTCTTAAATCTTTTGTTTTAGTTCATTCATATATTTTTTCCCATTTAATGTGGGTGGTGGCAGCGGAGTAACCAGGACTGTAGAGTACACTCCCAAGGTGGGCACTACATAATGGTAACAAAGGTGTAGATGGTCAAAATGATCACTACACTTAGACACAGACCTCTGTACCACACACAACGTCTGTACCAGTAAGCAAACCTCACCAACCAACCTGGGTGTCTGGCTTAACCCGTGTCTAGTTGGAAGAACACTACAGTTGGTGACCCCGAGTGTAGCTAGACACGAACACAGCCTAGGGGCGAGGGCCCGACAGCCCTCGCCCCCCATCCACGCCAGTGAGGCCCCTCGCCCATCGCAGCCCCAGCCACACCGGCGCGCTTGCCCTGCACCTCGCCGTACCTCGCCCATGCAGCCCTGCGCGCTGCCCCTCGCCCACCGCAGCCGCCTTCAGACGTGCTGCCCTAGGCTCACCCCACAGCCGCCCAGCCCTGCCGCAGCCACCTCCTGCCGCGCTGCCTAGGCTCACCCCACCGCCACCCAGCCCTGCCGCAGCCACCTCCCGCCGCGCTGCCTAGGCTCACCCCACCGCCACCCAGCCCTGCCGCAGCCACCTCCTGCCGCGCTGCCTAGGCTCACCCCACAGCCACCCAGCCCTGCCGTAGCCACCTCCTGCCGCGCTGCCTAGGCTCACCCCACCGCCATCCAGCCCTGCCGCAGCCGCCTCCTGCCGCGCTGCCTAGGCTCACCACACGCCACCCATCCCAGCGCACCCACGTCACCAGCGCCACTAGCCGCTATGTCTGACGAAGCCACCACCACTCTAAGGGCACCACAGCCCTGCCTCCTGCAGCCACGTGCTACTCCTCGCCCCTGCTCCTTGACGCTGCTTCCTGCTGCCTCACGCTGCGTCCTGCAGCCTTCTGTTGCCTCCAGCAAGGCCCTGCAACGCACGGGCACCGCAGAATAACACAAGCTATCTTGGGAGCCGATTTTTTTTTGGACACTTCGCCTTTCCACGTCGACACCAAGAAATCGCAAGCCTCCCTCAAGTTCTTGTGACAGCGACCCTCGACACCTCCTATCTAATCTTGCAGCTACCGCTGCAACGTGAAGACTGGACTGTGCTCTACCCCTTATCAACCTCGGCACCTCCTTTCTAATCTTGCAGCTACCGCTGCAACGTGAAGACTGGACTGTGCTCTACCCCTTATCAACCTCGGCACCTCCTTTCTAATCTTACAGCTACCGCTGCAACGTGAAGACTGGACAGTTGCCCTACCTACCTCGACACGTGGCACCTCTATTTTTGTATAAGTTATATGTATAATTTTTTTTTTTTTTGAGGAAGGAAAGTACTGTGGTGAACACAGCTGCCACCTGGCTAATCACCTTTCAGTCCACGCCTCTCTCTTAATTCTTTCCTAGAGATTATCACCGCCATACCTCTTAATGTATTTTACCTAGCATTCGTCTCCCACCTTTCTGTGATCTTGCCGCGACGCCAATTAAGAGATTAGACGTCCCGGCCTTTATATACAGGGAAGTCTTTTGTAGAGGGTTACTTAGACACAGACCTCTGTACCACACACAACGTCTGTACCAGCAAATAAACCTCACCAACCAACCTGGGTGTCTGGCTTAACCCGTGTCTAGTTGGAAGAACACTACAATACACTTTCTCCAGTCTTCTACCTTAAAGTAATCGTCCAGACCATTTCATCATTCCTGATTTAATGCAATCAAATCATAGCCATTAACGAGTATATCAACAACACGTCGTCACTTTTTGTATCCAGTCAGCCGTTTTTAAATAATCCGCAATAAAATCTGCAAATTCCCCGAGTTTTCAAAACGCTCTCAAGGTTTGCAGACGCTCAGGCTCAGGCTCGGTGACGTACCATCAGGGAGGCTCATCTTCCCGCGCTGATCAGAGAGGCACGTAAACACAGAGATAAATATAGTACTTGAAGATATTTGGGTGTTTCTGATAGATTTTTTTGGCTATATGCCACATGCATGCATCCTTTATGGGTGCAGCAGGGACAGCTGTGCCTTTCGAGAAAAGTTTGCACACGGAAAGGAGTGGCGTGTGTAGGGTGATACACGCCTATAGTGTGTTGGGGCGAGCAGTTGTGTTGAGAAACGGCGCCCCCCCGTAAGACTGACTCAGTCCAACACTATACCAGACCAGGTGGCCCTGTTAGACAGGGACGCCAGGACTGGCAGCAGCGGTGGACCACGACGACTGTGAGGCTTTGCCTCTTAACAAGACCAAGTAAACCAGTTGTGGAGTGGGCGTGCCCTGCGGTGAGAGACCCTGTGTTGGTGTGGCTGTCACACTTTCTGCCTTCCCGCCCGCATATTTTCCAACTCTATGCTGTAGTTAATGCTAGTATGTGGTTTCCGAGTAATGACGTTTGACTAGCTCCAAAACTAACCATAGGATTTTCTCGAAAGTACCTTCATTGTGATTCCCACACACATGGTTTAACCTTTTTTTACCAATCCATGTTTTGGAGAAGTGCCAGGTCCTCCTGCTGAACCTCAGGCTCTGCTAACACCTGTTCATCCACCTCGTACTCGGGCTCAAACATAGGATTCCATGACAATCTGAGGTTCGTTTTCCTCATAGTATACGCGACCAGCGTCATTTCTTTCGGTGTCAGATTGAGCATCGTTCTCTAGATGTTACAGCGACAGATTCACTGTCTGACACCGAAGTACAATCGCTCATCATAACATTTGCAGACAGGTGTCAGACAGAGTGTCTGCGGGCGTCCCTGTTCTGACGTCATCAATAACAGTCGTAGCCCTGTTGGAGGGAAGATTTTTTTTTTCGCGCGCTTTTTACAAAAGTCGTGTTTTTACGGAAATAAGGCCTGGAAATCAATTATTTTTGGTGGATTAGGTGTTTTGAATGTACATTCAACATAATTCGGCAAAAAAAATTTGGGTCTGGACGATTACTTTAACTTTATTTATTGCCTCTCTTGTTAATTGTTAAACAATTTTCAAAGATTGATTTGAATTAGAGTTGTTTTTTCGAACATAATTCTTGACTTGCGCACATATAAGTTCTATTGGGTTGAATGACAGTAATATGGTGGCAGTCTTAATACTTCATGGCCATTTACTCGTGCTATTTCGTCTATAATGTACCTTTGTTTTTCTCTGTTACACTTGGCCAATTGTAATAGTTTGGGTTTTGTTACGGATGAATCATGTGCTATGTTGTTAAATGAAAGCCATTCTATTACTTCACTTTTTCTGTTGCTGCTTGTTGGAACCGTATTTTCAATTTTACTATGATGAGAGGCATTATCAATTATAATTAAAGATCTTTCTTCTATGTTAGGTAACAACTGTTCCTGAAACCACTTCTTAAATCTATCATGGTCCATGGAATCATGGTAATCCCCCTTGGCACCATTTTTAGACCTAAACATCAACAACCCTCCCTTAACAAACCCCTGCTCACCTCCAGCATGCAATACAATAAATCTGGAGCCTTTACCAGTTTTAAGTTTGGGTCCAACTGTTCCGTCACCCACTGTCCAGCACTTTCCAACACATTCATTTTGATTAATCCACGTTTCATCAATAAACACTTCTGGCCTTCGTGTGGAGGGACTGGATTTTCTGTTTTTGTCAACCAATCTCAGGTACTCAGTCCTTGCCACCACAATATCCTCGCGTTCCATTAAAATAGCCCTTCCACTTGTAACTTTCTTGTAGCGGAAGCCCATTTCTTTTACAGCTTTCCAGTGTCGTTCTTCTACCTTCAAACGCCACCGGGTCTTCTTGGACTTTCCAGCAGGGCATCTAACGTCGGAAGCTCTCCTCTTTCATAAAATGACAAAATTTCCTTGCGAATGCACTCCTTTTCAAAATTGTCAAGCTTTCCCCTAACTCTTAGCCTCTTGGTGTGGTGTACAGGTGAACAGAAGAGTTCATGTCCACACTCAGATGACTGTCGCTTGATTTATTTCAAAGAGTTCACTGGCACCTCTGTAGCCTTGGCAGTCTTCTCAATAACTTCAGTGCGTGTCTCTGCTCCCCACTGCGCGCTGAAGTAACGGTATACACTCATTATTATATTCCGAGCTTGACTTCCATATCGGGAAACAGGGTGACGAATTGAATTGGCATCCTGAGACATGGTCAGTTTGTCCACCACAGCCTGAAAGCCAATCATATTTAGCTTTCTGATGTATATTAATCCTCTGAGATAACTATTTCATAAGACTTAAATGCAATGATATAATAACTTTTGATTTACAAACTGTATTCAATCAATCAATCATTGGGGGCATACGCCGGGGGACGTGTCGCCTCGCCCACCCTACGACGCCACTCCCGGGGGTCACCACGCGCGAGTTCCCATGCAGGCTCCTTTCCCATACCAAGCAGCTCTCGATAAGAAACATCAACTTGCCCCAGCCACGAGCCTTGTGGGCGCCCCCTTGGCCTCCTCCACGCCGGATTGTCTCTTACAGATACAACCCGATGGGAAGGATCGGTTTCAGGGTAGCGTGCCACATGCCCATATAGCCGAAGTTGGCGCTGACGGACTATGCAGGTAATAGGCCTCGATTCAGTCTCACGGTGCAATCGCTGATTTGACACGTAATCATCCCAGCGATACCCCATGATTCTGCGAAGACACTTATTACCAAAGGCATTGATTCGTCTCTTCAAGTCACTATTTAGTGTCCATGTCTCACAACCATAGAGTAAGACAGGGATCATAAGCGACTAGAAGATCCGGATCTTTGTCCTCCTGCACAGATACCGACAACGCCAAATACTCCCGCTGAATGAGTCCATAACACCGTGGGCTATGCCAATCCGCCGTAAGACTTCTTGACGTGACCCGCCGTCATTATGGACTGCGCTACCAAGGTATGTAAAACTTTCCAAGATCTCAATGTCCTCGCCACACGCATGAACAGACTGTACTGCTTCATCTAGTAAGTCTCCAAACACCTGGACCTTGGTCTTGAGCCAGGAGACCTTAAATCCCAAAGGCTTTGCCTCCTCGTGCAGCGCCTCGACTTCCAGCCATCATCAGGACTTCCAGCGACTCAGCAAAGATTACTGCATCATCGGCAAAAACAAGATCAGTGATCTTGGTGTTGCCGACGGATGCTCCACAATCACTTTGATCTACAACCTTGTCCAATACCCAGTCCATACAAGCGTTGAAAAGTGATGGGGCAAGGACGCACCCCTGCCTCACTCCTGTATTCACAGGGAAGAAGCTGGATACACCTGCCCCACACTTCACAGCACTCTTTATTCAGCTAACGAAAATAGTCGCTAGATTCTAAAACCAACCTTATTAAGGGGGAGAGCAGTCTGTAGGCTTGAAAGTTTCTCAGGAGTCTGAATTTCCCGCCTAAATAGACAAGTGACGAACATCCTCCGACAATAAAGTAAAAGTAAAATAAAATAAAATATATGTATATATTCATAACATGGTTATTTTTCTGAAACAATTTACAGTAAACAGAGTATTTAAATTTGATAGCCAATGTTATGCAGAATTTCCCAGGAGTCGAAATTTCCCGCCAATGATAGGCAGGAGAGCGGGAGTTGACACAGACATACTGCCGATCTCGTGCGCTGGTGCCACGTTTTATTATCTTCAGAATATCAGGAGTAAATGGTGTTTACATTGATGCATATTTTCATATTGTCCTGATTTGCTAAGCTACGGAATGTTTATTCACAGAATGATTAATTGTTTCAGCAAAATCAGGGCATAAGTTACGTAAAAGTATCGCTCATATACCTGACGTGCAAGTGCGTGCGTGCACTGGTTCCCACCCTTCCCTTCCTCCCTCCGACCCGGAGAAGTAACATCGCGATGTAACATGATCACACATATCCTTCTTTATCTTTCTTATATCGTACTTAACCTCATATCTGAAAGTACCATCGTATTCAGGAGAGTTTTTTGTACGAGAGCAGATGTTTTATTTGAAACTTCATTCAATAGTTTCTGCAAAAATCGTTGATAAGTAAAAAGTGGTATAAAGCATTAAATATTGTTCTCTGACTTCCACTCGTCGTCATTACTTTATTTTTTACCCTATCGAGTTCTGAATGGCGTGCTATTGTTGAACAATCACTGCCTGATTCACTGATGCAAACAAAATATCCCTATCTTATGCATGAGGTGAGTTAAGCAAAGAGATATGAATATTTTTCTGAGGCAACGCAAATGTGTCGGGGAGCGCGGGGAGGCAAGTACCACCACCATCGCCACCCAGCCCGAAGCTATCAGCCAATCAGCGACGTCGTTACATACTCGCCTAGGCATCGAGCCGCTCCCAGGAATCCAGCTTAAGTGAATATACTATAGTACTCATGAAGAGGCCGATACGAAGATGATCCTGTATGCAGCAGAGATTCGTAAGCTAGGGTATAAAGTTGACATCTACTCATCCGACACTGATGTACTAGTTATTGCAATGACCATGTTATCTCATCCTGGGCCTGAGGTCGCTCTGATCATGGGTACTGGAGAAAACCGACGACGCATTGAACTTCATGGATTGTTTGACCGAATGGATTCACATAAAATATCAGGTGTGTGTGGGATGCATGCACTAACCGGGTGTGATACGACTGGTCGAATACATGGGAAGGGAAAGCTGACTTGTTTCAATGTCTACATGAGTTCCAGCAATGATGTTATTCACGGCTTGGCAGCTCTCGGTATCGGAGATGCACCCACTGATAATGTCCTTCGAGCGTGCACAAAATATAGTTGTAGCCTGTTCGGCACAAAACAAATTAACCATGACATGCTGAAGATCTGCGCGGGTACATGTTCCGTCAGTTAAAAGCTCACCAGGGAGTGGAACGCTTACCCCCGACACAAGGTGCCATCCTTCAACTAGTGTTAAGAGCACATTTGCAATGCAGTATCTAGAAGCAATCACTTGAGACGCACCCAATCCTTCTCGACCCACTCACTCTTGGATGGACAGCATCGAATGGAGAATTTGCACCAATTCTGTCCACAAATCCACCTGTTCCAGATGTCCTCATTCAGCTCATTAAATGTGGATGCAACACTAGAGGCCTCTTCCATTTGCGACATTTCAGGAACCAGTTCACGGAACCCAAGAATTCAGGCGTTCCATTTGCGCAGAGCTGCTTGGTATGGGAAAGGAGCCTGCATGGGAACTCTCGCGCGTGGTGACCCCCGGGAGTGGCGTCGTAGGGTGGGCGAGGCGACGCGCCCCCCGGCGTATGCCCCCAATGATTGATTGATTTGCGCAGGAAAACCTGGGTCCGAGGCAACGCGCGTAGTGACTCAGCAAAACACTTGAACTTTTTCTACCCACATTGGGAGGTGGGTAGCCTGGGTAGAGTTTTCAGTTCATAACAAACAATGGCCGCCTTGGGCCCTATTTCTCTTATCGTGAAGGGTTTTCCGCATGCACGAGTCGGAGAGGATGTCAGACAAGCCTACAAGGGGCACTGGTGGAGGAAAGCGGTCCCGCGATCTTAAACTTGATATGATCCCTTCACATTACAGCTGAGTTACCACTTTTAATGTCCCCCCCCCCCCTCTCTCTCTCTCTCTCTCTCTCTCTCTCTCTCTCTCTCTCTCTCTCTCTCTCTCTCTCTCTCTCTCTCTCTCTCTCTCTCTCTTGCCTCGCCAGCTGAGTTTGTAAACAAAAAAACGGGGTTTTTGCGTTCCATTTGTGACACACGAACCCAGAACCAGGAACTGAACCCAACCCTGAACTGAAAGAACTGGTTCCTGCAACTTGGGCACAAATGGACGAGGCCTTAGCAAATGTGGAGCTCGATGTACCTGCAAGAAGAACAATATAGTGTGTACCGAATTATGCAAATGTGAGGCAGATTCTGACGGATGTGACAATATTGACTCTTCGGCCATATGTGACGATGACGAGGAGGTTGACTCCATCGATGATGACATGTTTAGTGATTACATTTGTTCAAACGTAATGATTACAGATTAAGTGGAAAACGTTTTTCTTACTGTTTATGCCACAGGCAAAAGTGTGGGATGTCTTACGTCCATCCGAACGTCGCCACCTCATAACTCCTAAAATGCTGTGTGCGGATTGGTGACCTTGACCTACCTTTTCTAGATCAAACAGCTCCAAACACCTCTCTATTTTGGTGTGTCACACACACACACATGTATGATGCGTAGGCCTACTATAATATCTTTCCACGTTAATTTTTGATGAGCACTTTTGCTGGAATATTGGTGATATATTATTTGAAACACAGTAATATTTTTAATTAATATCAATTATCTACCTACCTTTATAATAGTATGGCTTTATATGCTGGAAAAACTAACCATATTTGTACTGGGCTGCATCACAAACCCTGTTCGTGATCACAATGTCGCATATTTTTGCTATGCGATAGCCCTTTTGAAAAATGGCTGCCAAATAGTGAACATGGCCGATGAAAAAATGTAAACAACTTTTGTTTCCCTCTTTATGGTCCATACTTTCCTAAAAAACATGTTTGCAAAAATCTATACGAAATTTTCACGAGAGCTGTATTGATTACACAACAGACCCCACTAATGGTAAGGATCCCAACTTAACAAAGACGGCAGATTCGGTACTGTTGGTATGCCTGAGTGGTGGAAAATGTAAACATTCCATCCTAAGTCAGTAAATAATTACTATTTACACACATAAATAATAACAACGATTATTTATAATATTCTACTTTAATTTATCAATAAAATTTGGTATATTTAATTATATGTAACTTATATTATATTAAATTATATATAATTTATATTTTTATTTATAATTATTACTTTCATTTATAATAACAAGTTCACATATAACCACTTGTGTATATCTTCCGCATATATATATACCTACAATATTACTAAAGCGCATTTTGTGTCTCTGTGGGTTTTGCTGCAGTGCTTTTAGGTGTGAAGTTTAAGTTAGGTGTTTTAGTTGTCGGTGTTTCATTTTATGTCGTTTTAAAGGATCTGGATAATATTAATTCTGATCTTGGATTTCCAGGTATTTTAACCCCTTCACTGCGGCTGGTACAAATACGGTCTCTCAGCTATTTAAGGGTTCACTGCGGCTGGTACATATATGGTTTCTGTATTTAAACTTCGCGCTCAATGATATTATGGGTAAATATTCGTTGTGATAGGCTTGTATGGCAACAGTGTCAAGTGTTGCGATATAATAGAACCTCTTTTTCTGCTTGCGTGAGTTAGTGTGACTAATAAGGTCAAGCGGTACAGTACGACGTGTTGACGCTGCCGCGCCCTCTACTTCAATGGCGAGGCTAAATAGTCAAGGTATTCAATATAATCTTGATGGATATAAAACAGAAGTATGAATGAATGAATGAATGCATGAATGAAGCATTTATGTACCAAAATAAGCTGTATTATGTTGTAATACAGCTTATTAGTTTCATTAAGTAGTTTCATTGTGCGTCTGGCAGCACGGTCACGGCCCTGTTGCTGCACTTTGACGTAACTCTTCACTTAGCTGATAGCCTCCACCAAGACGAAATATGGATTTTCTGGTATGGAATGAGCATCCTATTCATTTAGGCACTTTAAAATATGATCAGTAATTATTTTATATTTTACTTAAACCTGCCGCACAGGGGGGTAGGCCTATGAATTTGATATCCGCAGTGAAGGGGTTAATGTTGGGTAAATTGTTTAGTTTTAATATTTCAATAAGTTCAACTTCATAACCTCCAGGATCTGCAATGTTCACGAAGTGAACATGAGTGATGCAAGGTGTGATTTTAAGTATATTTTCATTACCAAAACCTGTAGGATGGTATGTATTTGAGTGTTCTGTCCTGGCGTTTTCTTAGTACGTTTTGCCATCTTGTTTTGCTAGTTCTTTCCGTTTTACAAATACAATATCTTTCCATACTTGACATTTCATGGCAAGGGTACTATGGTTGTCGCTGCAGCTGATGCAACGTTTTTCATTTTCCTTGCACTCAAAAAAGACTGCCCTATTTTATTTGACCACATTCTGAGCAGATAGCATACATACTCTTTGTTTAATATATTGTGGTGAGTCACACCACACCTGGCTAATCCTCTCCCAGGGCACTAGGGCTAATCACTCTCTTAATCTCGACCTCAGCCGACCCGTAGCCAGATGTTCTCTGGTATGCAGGCGTCAGGTCACCATTGAGCAAAGCCGACACCCTCGAGTAGCGAGGCCCTTTATAAGGAGTGTCTCTTGTAGAGACAGTCACTTCAACTCAGACCTCTGTACCATTCACATCGTCTGTCCAGCGAATAAACATCACCACCACAACCTGAGTTTGTCATCACACCATGTAGACGAGAGTCACCACATTTTTGTTTTCTTTGCTCAATGGTGACCTGACGCCTGCATACCAGAGAACGTCTGGCTACGGGTCGGCTGAGGTCGAGATTAAGAGAGTGATTAGCCCTAGTGCCCTGGGAGAGGATTAGCTAGGTGTGGTGTGACTAACCACAATATACTTTGGATACTACAATTTTTTTTCATGTGACCTTCAAACTTATAGCATTTCATCCAACATATTGAAATATGTTTCCTGCTTGACTCTTGCTAGTATACTCAGATTAAATGCCTTCAGTCTAGATTCAATACATTTCTTTGCGATGGCATTGTTAGAATGTAATTTTAATGACTGGAGAATTAGGAAATCTGAAAATACCTCCAATATCATCTTCGCTCATCCAGGCATTTTTTTCTTCAATTTCTGTTAATAGATTATCTTCATCCCACTCGTATTTGATATCAACGACCCTGTTTTTTAGAACCATCAGTTCGGGTGGCATAAGTGGAGCAAATCCACTTTGTTCTAGCAGGAGCTTGATATCAGGCATAAACAAATGTCATGCATTATCTTCATCAAGCATGAGTGCAACGAATCCATCGTAAACAGGGATCAACTTTGTTACCTCGATCTGCTTGGAGCATAGGAGTTCCAAGACTTTTTACTTTTCCAAGGTCTTTTTACCTCTGTCGTCAGAGTTACGGCATTTTTTTTTATACGTGCCACCACAGTATCAAACACAGAAGTGCAATGTCAAAAGAAAAACAATCTAGACGCCAGCAATAAAACAAAACAAGACCACTACCAAACTGCAACACAAAAACTCTGCCTAAGCCACGGTCACACGAGCACTTTTTCCGGCAATATTCAGCCAGCAAGACCAATCCGGCTCTAATTTAAATCGGCTAAAATTGCTAACATTGAGTCAAGACGAACATGTTCGTGTTGTTGGCTGAAAATTCCCGAGTTTTGGCGAAATTCAAACCGTGAAACCACTACCAACGCGTATTATTTGACATTCATTTTTAATGCACGCTCTAATTCAATATACAGAAGCTGAAATAAACAACTACATAGTGGTAAGAACCGATTACAAGACGAATTGTGAAGTCTTGTACATTTTTTGTAACATTTTGAAGGATAAATAACGCTTAGGAGGATTTCGTGAGTCAGTGATGGTCTTTCCTATTTTCTTTGTTGGCTGTCTACCTTTGTAGGGGATACTGGACTGGACCATCTTGTCGCTGCCCACTGACGCCTCCATAACATGAGTCCATTCCAATCATTCACCACCCTATTTGTGAACCAGTTTCTCCCGATTTTTCCGAAGACGCTTCTTCAGATACGGCTTGGCTCCCGCGCCGATTAAAACGAGAAGCCAAAATTGGCGTTAAAACTCGTCTAGCTCTGTGAAACTCTGTGTGACCAGAAATCGGCAAGAAATCGCCTTGGCTGAATATTGCCGGCTAAATATTCTCAAAAAAAAGCTGTCGTGTGACCCCACCTTAAAGCCACCACACTAGCGTGTCCCCGCCCACTTCTGAGCGTCGCAGGACACAAGTTAGTCCGTCAGGTATAGGGGCTGTCGGTACCAAAAAGATGGCAAAGGCTCATTGGTATCATTTGAAAGGTATATTATTCAGGAACTCATTTTGCCCTGGTAGCAGTCTGGATTTAGCAGCTTTCATGTTTTTATCGCCTATTGAACAGACCACCTATCAGCAAACAAATCGCGCCAAATGCGGTAAAACCTGTAAGGGGTACATTCATGTTAGAACTGCATGTCATGATTCTACATAGTATGCCAAGTGCCTTTTTCTTTTTTAGCTTTAATTATGTTCATATAATGCCATTGTAGCAACAAGTTTGGTCAAATCAAAAGATTTTGTACTTTTTGAGCCAAAATCCAGGATGGCCACCAGATAAATATTGAAAATCGACTTATCGTCATATCTTAGCAACCATATGTGATAATGACATAAATAAAATATTTTCTCTCATAGATGGGATGGCCTTGGTACACAAAAGTGAAAGGTGAACACAAGACCTTTGGTGATATCGCCTCTCTGGTTCTCGCGAAAACTCTCCATGAGGCATCATCCCGTGTTGACATTGTGTTCGATGTGTACAAGGAAGAATCGATCAAGGATGTTGAGAGAGGAATCCGAGGATCCAATGTCGGTGTGATTCAGCTGAAAAACATCACTGCAAAACAAACGGTTGTACAATGCCAAAAATTTATTTCTGCTTCACCAAACAAGACCAGTTTCATTCACTTTCTCATACAAGAATGGAAACAAGCAAAGTACACCGAACGACTCGGAAACAAAAGTTTGTACGTCACATGCGGGGAAAACTGCTACAAAATTCTGCATGATGAAGGCTGTGTCCTTGTACCAGAACTATGTTCAACACAAGAGGAGGCAGACATCCGCCTTATCTTGCACTCTGCACATGCAGCAGGTGCAGGATTTGATTTAGTTGTACTTGTAGCTGATGATACAGATGTGTTTTTGTTGGCACTTGCATTCTGTGACGACATAGATACACACCTGTATCTCAAGTGTGGAACTCTGGCCAGGGTATCTTACATAGATGTACAGAAAGTGTCCACTACATTAGGACCATCGGTATGCAAAGCTTTACTTGGGATGCATGCATACACTGGATGTGACAGAGTGAGCTCCCTTGCAGGCCGAGGAAAGATAACTTCTCTCAAGCTGCTAAAGCAGGACGCAGAGCTTCAGTCCACATTCGCAGATCTTGGAGCTATGTGGGATGTCTCAGAATCACTTCTCAACAAGCTGGAGGCATTTACATGTCAAATGTATGCAACCAAAACGAGCGTTCGTAAAGTAAATGAACTGCGGTATCATCTTTTCAGCAGTAAGAAAGGCTGTGTTGAACCGCACCAGGACCGGTATTACCAAAACTTAATCATAGCTATGACAAATATTTATCATAACTCTTGGATATGATACATTCTTATCATACGCCATTTATCATAAGTTTGGAATCTAGCACAATTGTTTATCATAAGCGTCTGCTAAATATAGCGTCAATTGTTTCTTTAAAATGGTTATATAATCAGTAAATTTATCCTTTGACCACGTTTTATGGGTTGACACTTCTTCCCTTATGTTTATAATATGTTTAAGGCAGTGACACAGAGATTAATGTAGTAATTCATTCCCGAAAATAAAGCATATAGATGTACCGTTGAGCAGTATCTGTGTAAACACGAAACAGCGTTGCCAGATGGCGATGTTTTCGACCTAAAAGCTGTTTATACAAAGTTGGTGAGGAACAATATGCCCTCACACGGTCTACTCGGTATTTCCTAATCAGCTATGCATCACTCAGCTCATTCAACACATCCCTATGTGGACGAATATTCCTTCACTGAGGCTGTTATTGTGTCTCGGCCCTGTTGACAGAAGAAAAGTTTATCATAGTCGCGCTAGAACTCGGTGAACTCACTCTTAGCCCTCACACGGTCTACTTGGTATTTCCTAATCAGCTGTGCATCACTCAGCTCACTCAACACATCCCTATGTGGGCGAATATTTCTTCACTGAGGCTGTTATTGTGTCTCGGCCCTGTTAACAGCTGGAAAGTTTATCATAGTCGCGGAGCCGTTATCATAGTCGCGCTAGAACTCGGTGAACCCACTCTTAGCCTCCCGCGCGGTTTGTGATAGTCGTCCCCCCACAATTTATGATATCCGCCAGCCAGTTGTGACTAAAATGGGCCATTTTGTCCAGCTATGATAAACGTTCTTAACTATGATCTCTTTGGTAATACCGGTCCAGCTTCCACCATGTGCAGACGCCCTTCATAAACATGCATGTAGGGCCAACTACCATGCTGGTGTTTGGCGAAGAAGTCTGGAAGCTTACCCAGAAGTACCATCACCTAGAGGTCGAGGTTGGAAAGTTGAAACAACAGATGGCAAAGAGGAATTGAAAATTGACTGGCTGGATGGCGCTCCCGCACCCGATTCTGTATTGGAACTCCTGGCCTGCAACTGTTCAAGGTCATGTCGCCTCCCACAATGTACGTGCATGGTTAATAACATTTAGTGCTCCGAACTATGTAAGTTGAGAAACTGTGACAACCAGCCACAGGATGATGAAGACGATGACCCACAAGTGATGGACGATGATGTTGAAATGGAAGAACTTGACTTTGAATAACTCTAAAAGTAAAGAATTACTGAGAACATTACGTAGACTGTTTGTACATATTAATACTGTTTCTGGATTGAAGTGTCTAGTGCAATGAAACAATTAAATATTCAACTAAAAGATGGTGTTTAGTTCATTCATTCAAACCTCCTAAATTGTAAGCATTCAAGATATCAACTCAGCTTATCGTGAGATCTGACTAGAATACACTCAGTTTTTGCAATCTTATTTTGGTATATATGTGTCACCATGATCACCTATACTATACAGTCATAATTATATGCTGACTAATAATGGCTACATACGATCCCTCTGTCTGAATATGGAGGTATTGAATATGAAAACAATACTTATAAATATCAATAACTTATCTGATTGCAAAGATATAGCAATGCGTATATTGTCAGCATTATAAGATTTTGGCTCAAAAAAATACAAAATCTTTTGATTTGACCAAACTTGTTACTACAATGGCATTATATGAACATAATTAAAGCTAAAAAACCAAATGGCACTTGGCATACCTCTGTAGAACCATGACATGCAGTCCTAACATGAATGTTAGAAACCCTTACAGGTTTTACTGCATTTGGCGGGATTTGTTCAATAGGCGATACAAATATGAAAGCTGCTAAATCCAGACTGCTACCAGGGCAAAATGAGTTCCTGAATACCATAGCTTTCCAATGATACCAATGAGTCTTTGTCATCTTGAGTGTACCGGTTGGCTAAAAATGAGGGTTCACCTGACGGACTAAGTGGAGCTGCCCGTGAGGGTCTCACCTGTCCGGTTTCCCACCCTTGGTTCTTCCTTTTACTATATACAGAGCTGGGCAGTATTTAAATACAATTGTATTTAAATACATTTGTGTATTTAGAAATGTATTTATAAATACATTGGTTGTCATGTATTTAAATACAGTATTTAAATACTTTTATGAGTATTTAAATACATTTAATATAAAAATTAAAATACTTTTTTATCAGTTAATTTGGCCATAAACCCGCCCAACTATCTGGCAACCCTGATGTTACAGTGAACCAGTTTCCACTGGCAAGGAAATGTCCTGATTTCAAGGAAATTTAGGCCTGAGAAGGAAATTTCTAAGGAAACCCAAAATCTAAGGAAATCATTGCGAATCATTGCAAAATCTAAGGATACATTGCGTATGGTGTATCTATTACCAGGGTTTTTTCTATGAATGTTGGTAGAAAAAACCCTGGTAATAGATACACCATACGCAATGTATCGCTGAAAAGATCAGAAGGTGAAAAAGATCTTGGAGTAAGGGTGAGCTCAGACCTCCGTCCTAGGAAACAATGTATTGAGGCCAGAAATAGAGCTAATAGAGTATTAGGATTCATTACCAGAAGTGTTAAAAGTAGAATTGCGGAAGTTATTCTAAAGCTTTATCTGGCTCTAGTCAGACCTCACCTAGACTATGCAGTTCAGTTTTGGTCTCCATATTACAGGATGGATATAACCTTGTTAGAATCAGTGCAGAGAAGGATGACCAAAATGATTCAAGGGATGCGTAACTTTAGTTATGAGAAGAGATTGGAGCTATTAAAGATACACTCACTCGAGAGACGCAGAGTAATAGGCGATCTGATAGAAGTTTTTAAGTGGATAAAGGGATTTAATAAAGGAGAGATAGGAAAAGTTCTTACGGCTATTAACCAGGGTAGAACAAGAAGTAACTGATTCAAGTTGGAAAAGGGTAGATTTAAAAAAGAAATAGGGAAAAACTGGCTCACAAATAGGGTGGTGAATGACTGGAATGGACTCAGTAGACAGGTAGTTAGTGCGGAGTCATTAGGGAGCTTTAAAGAGGGGCTGGATAGCTTTATGGATGGGGATGAAAGGTGGATGTGGGTAGTGTTAGGTAACAGGAACTACCACGTGTAGGCCTCACGGCCTCTTATAGCTTCCTTATTTTCTTATGTTCTATTGTTAAATCCTAAGGAAATTCATTTTTTTCGGACATGTTAAAATTTGTGTATTTAAAATGTATTTACAAATGTATTTAAATACAATTGATGTATTTAAAGTACATAAAGTTGTTCACGGTGAACCCTCCAACTGAGCAGCTTCACACCACTGGGTTACAGGCAGTGGATGCCGATCCTCCCATTGACGAAACCGCACCCTCTCTTGACGAAGTCAGAGAGGCTGTAGCAAAGTTGAAGGGTGGAAAGGCAGCTGGTGTTTGTAATATCAGTGCGGAGCTCCTCAAAGCTGGGGGTGAGGCCATGATCCGCGGGTTGCATGCTGTCCTGACTGCCGTGTGGCAATCAGGTACCATTCCTCCTGACTGGAAAAGGGGGCTGGTCGTCCCTATCTGGAAAGGGAAAGGGGACCGTCAGGACTGCAACAATTCCAATGATCTGAAACTCGAGAAATGCCAGTGGTCGCTGGCAG
>JACEEZ010021769.1:197500-298342 GCA_016584305.1 Chionoecetes opilio
CTAAGGCCCGTACCGAGAGTCAAGGTGGTAAAGCGACGAACGACGAACGGCAGACCTTCGCAGTAGCTTTTTTCTTATATTTAACCATTTACTCTTTGCTTTTTATTTCCCACACACATTCATTGTTTCTATATAATTGGATGAATTCTGTCCAAATGTGCTTGTCTTCAAAGAAACAATTAATTTTGGTAACCCTCTCGCGACGCTGTCGGTGGCGAAACTGACGGTTGGCCTCACGATCAGCACACACACGGTGCGATCCAGTCTGAATCGGATGAGCTGGCGGATCTAAAAACCAAACACTGCTTGGTCGCCATCCGACCAGCTGTCAGTCGGTCGGACAGACCAAAATCACCCCACTCACAATCCAATCTGGTCGGATCCAACCAGATCTGTCCGATGGTCTCAAGACCAGATCACACCGTGGATGGGGGCCTTTAGGGACTTACTGGGTGTGATGTTCATCTCGTGATTATTACATGTTGCCACCAACTTATAATGTAAACGTTACATTTATTATGATATCATTTTCATCATATGTGGGCAAGTGGCCATTATAATGATTAAGTCAGAAATTGCATTGTAGTGGTGAAAGATTCAAATGATCAAAATATTGGTATTGCTGGAGAGGCTGCATTGCATCTACTTGAATTAAATCTGATCGTTTTATACATATAGATTTAAAGTTGAACATTGCAATCAATAATAGCTTGTACATGCATTAAGGTATGTAGTGACTTACGGATCGGGTGAGGAAATATATCCTTGTGGACAGTATAGCTAATCATTTTCACTTGCTCAGCTATTCAGCCTTAAAGTAACTAAAGCAGAGAAAGTTGTCTATTCTAAGGGGAAAAACTGGTATGAATGAAAGAAATTGCTTATACTTTCTGTAAAAAAGCATTAAATACATCCATACTGTTACTTGTAAGGTCGGATTTCATGGCTTGTTTTCATTGCTTTCACTCAATTCCTTCATCTACAAGCTTGGTTCAGTTAAAAAAGGCTACAACTATCTATTACAAGTATTCAGATAGAAGTAAAAAGGAAGGAAGGGCAGTACATAAATTTTGATTGGCAAGATTTAGACATACTAAACAATACACATATATGATAATATATTATGTATAATGTTATTTCAGGGATGAATGTTGATTTTGAGCCATTAATGAGCCATTTGGATGTCCCTACTTCTCTTGCACCCCTGACAAGCACGTCTTCCTCTGTGGGTAATTTTTTCTCGGGCACACCCAACTCTGATGTCCCTGCTAATGTTGCACCCATCTCACACCCCTCTACTTCTGCTTCTACCATGTCTTCTGCCACGCCTAACAGGGTTATTCTGGCACCTGATGCACCCCTGCCTAACACGTCTACCTCTGCTGGTATCTTTTTCTCTTCCTCATCTAACTTGGATGACCCTGCCCTTGTTGCTCCCTTTCCACACCCTTCTACATCTGCTGGTACCTCTGTCGGGTCACATTTAGATACACCTAGATATACAAAACACACTATTCAACGCAAAACCTCCCCTTCTGCTAAACCTACATCCTCTGGCACTAAACCCAAGAGAGGGAGATTTGTAGAGGAGTATGATTCATATAGGCGGAAGCAAGATGAATACTATGATCTTATACAACAAACAAAACTAGAACACAAAGAACAAATGAGAGTGTACGAAAAAAAGCTAGAAGCTGCTGAACAAGAAAAGAGGATGTATATAGCTATCACTAAGAATTGTTTTGCTAGTTGTGCAAATTTAGACGGGGAGGTCGATAACGTGGCAAACCATATTTTGGAACATGATAAATTCAGTGTAAATTGAATTTTCTAAAAAGATCTTGAGAAGCTGAAGGACTTGACATGTGCCCATGAGTATGCAGTGGCAGTCTCAAATCGGTTTGATGTGCTCGGTGCCCTCGATAACCCTGTAGAACTGTGGGATACCTTCAAACGTGAAACTCTCCAGGCTGCCAAGGAGTGTATTGGGGAGGGCCCGAGGTCAAGGCGTGGTTTTGTCTCGACGGAGACGCTGGAGAAAATCGAGGAGATTCGCGTTGCCAGGCTTGCGCTGGGAACCGGGACCAGCACAGGGCTCTGTCACGCAGGAGTAGAACCCTCCTGGGGAGAGGCAAAGGAGAGGGTTGTCAGGAGTCTCGCTGAGAAAGTCGAGGGTCATTTGAACGTTAATGACCTCCGACCCGCCTACCGAGCCCTGAAGAAGCTCCGTTCCAAGTCTCCATCTCGGGCGAGTGCTATTCGAGCAGCAGATGGGCGCCTCGTGTCGGACATGGATGGGCAGATGGCTCGTTGACCTGAGTACTTTGGGCAGCTGTTTACGGTGGACCCTCCAATTGAGCAGCTTCACACCACTGGGTTACGGGCAGTGGATGTCGATCCTCCTATTGACGAAACCACACCCATTCTTGACGAAGTCAGAGAGGCTGTAGCAAAGTTAAGGGGTGGAAAGGCAGCTGGTATCTGTAATATCAGTGCGGAGCTCCTCAAAGCTGGGGTTGAGGCCATGATCCGCCGGTTGCATGCTGTCCTGACTGCCGTGTGACAATCAGGTACCATTCCTCCTGACTGGAAAAGGGGGCTGGTCGTCCCTATCTGGAAAGGGAAAGGGGACCATCAGGATTGCAACAATTACCGCGGTATTACACTGCTCAGCGTGCCAGGCAAGGTGCTTGGCCATCTATTGCTGACACGGATCCGCAGTCATCTGCTGAAGCCATCAGTGACCTCAGCAGTCTGGGTTCACGTCAGGTAAGTCAACAACGGACCGTATCCTAGCGCTTCGTGTTCTGGTGGAACGCCGACGTGTGAGTTTCGACAGGGGATGCTTGCAGCCTATGTTGATCTCAAGAAGGCGTTTGTTTGACTCAGTGCATCGTGAGTCACTCTGGGATCTTCTGCGATTTCGCGGGATTCCTGCAAAGACTATTGGTTTGATGACTGGTCTGTACTCACCTGGACTAAGAGTGCTGTGAAGTGTGGGGGAGGTGTATCCAGCTTCTTTCCTGTGAATACAGGAGTGAGGCAAGGGTGCGTCCTTGCCCCATCACTTTTCAACACTTGTATGGACTGGGTATTGGGCAAAGTTGTAGATCAAAGTGATTGTGGAGCATCCCTCGGCAACACCAAGATCACTGATCTTGCTTTTGCCGATGATGCAGTAATATTTGCTGAGTCGCTGGAGGTCCTGGTGATGGATGGCTCTCGAGGCGCTGCAGGAGGAGCGCAAAGCCTTTGGGACTTGAGATCTCCTGGCTCAAGACCAAGGTCCAGGTGTTTGGAGGCTTACTAGATGAAACAGTACAGTCTGTTCATGCGTGCGGTGAGGACATTGAGATCTTGGAAAGTTTTACATACCTTGGTAGCGCAGTCCATAATGACGGCGGGTCACGTCAAGAAGTCTTACAACGGATTGGCACACCGCACGGTGTTATGGACTGGCTCAGCAGGAGTATTTGGCGTTGTCGGTACTAGTGCAGGAGGACCAAGATCCGGATCTTCAAGTCGCTTGTGATTCCTATCTTACTCTATGGTTGTGAAACATGGGCTTGTACCTAGAGTCAAGGCGGTAGAGCGACGAACGACGAAAGTCAGAGGAAAGGTTACCATAAAAGGGATATTTTTTGGAACGAAGAGCAGGGAAGCGGTTGGCGGTTACGGTCGAAGACACGGGTACCCCCGTGTCTTCGCGCCGACCTTCAAAGAAAGTTTATGATATATTCCTAATCTTGAGTGATTAATGGATATTTAAAAATGAAAAGAATATAGGAGAATATTTCTATTGTTTAAAACTTGCTACTTTTCCTTCCACGGACAAAGCTTGAATTTTTTTTAAACAATAACAAGATTCTTGAGAGTTGCAGAGGAAAGGACCAGTCAGCGCCAAACTCCCTGTCACTCCTTGCAGTTTTGAAGGCATATCTCTCACTTAATAGGTAAGTTACACTGTAGTTCTCATGGTTTTATTTCTTTTCTCGCGTGATTACGTGACTTAAGCACGGTAAGGCCGAAATACATGCGCAAATTAATTAAGACCAGGGTGTGTAAGGTGTGCGACGTGTTGACCCAGTTAAAACATTTCAGTTACCAGGTAAATTGAACTGTATTTCTCATGGTTTTATTTATTTTCTTGAGTGATTACGTGACTTAAGCACAGTAAGGCCGCAATACATGCGCTTATAAGTTAAGAGCAGCGTGTGCCAGCTAGCTAGACGACCACCTGTTGAAGGTAACAGTCAATTATTTTTTCGTATATTTTACCCACGGGATTATTATTTTACCCATGTCATTCAAACATTTTGATGTATGATTCAATCTCATCATTACAAACAACGGTATTATTCCAGTGTTTGCTCATACTCCCCCCCTCCCCCCAAAACAAGCTTAGGGACCTGGAGGGGAGGGGGGTGCAGTCAGTTCGTACACAAGTTGTTTCGTACACCAGTAGATTCGTACACCAAAAATGTGTTTTGTATACGAAACCATAGTCGTTTCGTACACTCAGCTCAGAGTTGAAAGTTGTTTCGTACATGACATATTCGACATGATATGATCAGATTCGCTTATTTAACCTTAATGACTTTAAAAAACCTAACCTAAACTTATCCTAGACCAAACTTAAATCTAACCTAACAAAACTTGAACGTAACGTAACCAAAGCAAGCTATTATTATATACAAATATGTGTTAGATTTTTGGTTTTCGCAAATAAATAACAACTGCACATTATACGAACCCGAAAATGATAGAGCAAAAAGTTAGTAGAAAGGCCTGTGGAGCCCGCCAACTCCTGCGGAATATTAACCTAAATTTGTATTTTAAAGTGTATAATATCTCCACTACCTGCTGCAGCAAAAAGTTTTCAGAAGTAGAAGTTTAAACCAAAGTCATCAATAATTTCAGTCTGAGGTCGTTGGATGGGGTGTGTAAGTGCTGCCGTTACAGCAATAGGGGTTGTTCATAAGGTGATCATATCCAGTGTTTAGACCAGCGTTTCTCAACCGGGGTTCCCCGGAACTCTAGGGTTCCGCGAGAGGTCGTTAGGGGTTCCGAGAGAACGAATATATAATATATATATATATATATATATATATATATATATATATATAATATATATATATATATATATATACTAGCCGCAAAGCCGCCCTCCGGGCGGACTTTTTGGCTAGCTCCTGCGGAGGGCTATTGGTGGGACTTCGGCCCACCAAACACAGACTCTCCAGATAGCCCCTTCTAGCTTTCCTGAAATCATGGATGTAGAAATGTATGTATTAACGCCAACCTATTCACTTCACCCCCAACCCATTCACTCACCCATTACCCACCACCCCCCACCCATTCACTCACCCATTATCCATCACCACACACCCATTCACTCACCCATTACCCATCACCCCCATCTATTCCCACACCCATCACCCATCACCCCCCACCCATTCACTCACCCATCACCCCACACCCATTACCCATCACCCCACCCATTCACTCACCCATTACCCATCACCCTACATCAAGGTTTCCTCAATTCTCGCAACCCACTTTCTTTTCACAATTCTCGCTAATAGGCTGCTAAAAAAAAGAAGAAAAAAAGGGATCGGATCATCTCATAAATGGGCTTAAAACCTTCCCCTGCTCGAGCCGGTTCCAAAACTGCCATATGAGGGGATTCCGCCACAGGGGGCGGCACCTGGAGCGGACACACACACACACACACACACTTTCGCTTATATTATTATTATATATATATATATATATATATATATATATATTATAATATATATATATATATATATATATATATATATATATATATATATATATATTTTTTTTTTTTTTTTTTTTTTTTTACACATCACAAATGAGTGGCCACGGGCACAAAAAAAAGTGTTAACACAAAGCACGCTTAATTGCCAGTCCCTAAAAAGAAGACGGTAAGAGAATAAAGAAAGGGGGTGGGCCAATTTAGTTCGGGAGGTGTCTTGTCACTCTTCTCTTGAAAAGATTTAAGTCGTAGGAAGGTGAAAAAATAGAAACAGGAAGAGAGTTCCAGAGTTTACCAGTGAAAGAGATGAAAGGGTAAATATACTGATTAACTCTTGCATTAGGAAGATGGACAGAATAGGATGAGAATGAGTAGAAAGTCTTGTGTAGCGAGGCCGCGGGAGTGGGGGAGAGCTGTATGTATGAGTGGATCCTCCCCAAACATGTGAGACATACTCCATACATGGCGGATAAGGCCCCTGTAGAGAGCAAGCACCTGGGAGGGAGGAAAAAAGGAAGCAGACGCCACAGGCCACCTAACTTCTTAGAAGCTGTTTTAGCAAGAGATGAGATGTGATATTTCCAGTTCAGATTTATACGTAGCAAAGGATAGTCCAAGAATGTTCAAGCTTTAGCTCCTTCAGCGACAACAGCACGTGATCCACTTGTACACTTTAATTTATTTTGCCTCCTGAGGGCGTCATGATGACAGTTACGTATTTTCAGCCAATCTTCCTTTGCGGCAGCCCCTGTAATAAAACGAAACAGGCAAATGACACTCAGACACTGTAGAGAGAGAGAGAGAGAGAGAGAGAGAGAGAGAGAGAGAGAGAGAGAGAGAGAGAGAGAGATATATTAAGGAGTTAGACAAATGTGAAATCATATTCGAGTCCAATATTTTTTTCTTCATATATCTGGCTACTGGAGATTCCTACAAAAGCATCGGTTATAGCTACAGAATGGGGGATCGCACCGTGTCAAATATCGTCAGCCAAGTAGCAACTGTTGTGTGGAACAACATGCAACCTCTTTATTTACCAGAACCCACACTGGAAACATGGGAGAAAGTGGCATGTTATTTTAAGAAAAAGTGGCACTTTCCACATTGTCTCGGAGCGATTGACTGAAAACATATATGCATCCAAAAACCAACAAAGAGTGGCTCTTCATTCTTTAATTATAAGCATTCATGTTCAATTGTTTTGATGGCCACTGTTGACTCTGAATATAAATTCACTACAATCGACGTGGGATCGATGGGTCGGTTTAGTGATGGACATGTTTTTACCAACTCTGCACTTGGAAAGAAAATTATAAACAAATCTGAACATTCCTACACCAAAGCCCCTTGAAGGTGTAGAAGGAGAACTGCCATATATGTTTGTCGGTGATGCTGCATTTCCACTTCTAGATAATCTATTGCGTCCATATCCTAAATCACAGACAAAGGACATATTTGAGAACAAAGTATTTAATTACAGACTGTCACGAGCAAGGCAAACAGTTGAATGTGCCTTTGGTATATTGGCTTCTCGATTCAGGGTATTCAGGCGCCCATTTACTATAAAGGTAGATACTGTTGATAACGTGGTAAAGGCGGCTTGTGTTCTTCACAATTACTGGAGAACACAAATGTCAACAGATGAACATGAGAAACTTGAGACATTGCTCGATAACCAACTGGTAGCATTAATAAAAATTGCTTCTAGATGTACTACCTCAGCATTTCAAGTGAGAGAGAAGTTCAAACTGTACTTCAATTCAGCAACAGGAAGTCTGCCTTGGCAAACAGAGAAAGCCAAGGAAAATATTAGATGAAGAGAGGGAGGAATAACTGGAAAAGGGTAGTTATGAAGTGGAAGAAATGAAAAGGATTTAGGCAGGGTATTATTTTCGTTACGTTCGTTGTGTAATATAATTTGCATCACACAGTAGTTTTCATAGAATCACCTGATAATTGCTGACTACAATAAATAAATGCTTTATACCAAGAGCTATTTAATATTGCAATAACCTCAAAAGTCGTATATAGAAGTTCATGATAATAATTTTCATACGGCAATATACTCACCATCTTTAAATTGTAGAGTGCGTGCAATATCACTCCATATCTCGTCTTTGTAAGCTCCTTTCATGTATTCAGGATGACTAGTGTCATATAGCACTCTTTAATGGCGGACAGCCTCAATAAGTTCTTTAGTGGATGATGACATCGTGAGAACTAGTGGCAGACTGGCAGGATGAGTGGCTGTGCCGCACGTGTGCAGGAAACTGCGTTCCAACGCAGTCTTTAATTTCGACTTTTGGTTTCGACTTCTTCCTAAAGCTTTGGCATTTCAAAAAGAATCAAGTACTTTAAAGCAGTATTACCCTAACTTTTCATGTCATTCAAGAGAGCAGTATCTGAAATTATTATCTTATTCTAAAATTATGATCTGATCTGATCTTATGAAATGATGATCCCCACTGAGCATCACTCACCCCCATTGTCCACCTTACCTGATGCCCTATCTTTCAAATACAAAGCTTGCAATTACAAAATTGGCTATTGCAATAAATATCTATATCACTCAAAACTGACGTCTTTGCTGACTTACTAATAAACCATCTGAAAAGCATACAATCTTAGTATACTTAAAATTATTCTACTCTATATGCTGCAGAGTTGAATGATTTAACACACATTCATATACCTTAACATTTCATTCACCCTGACCCTTCATATACTCCAGATTTCATTCACTCGCACAAACACACACAAAAAATATAAAGTTAAGTAATCAGTACAAGAATCACTACTTAACACTATTATTTACCATCTGGTATAGGTTTTGATGCTACATTTCTTGAAGACCATAGCCTGCCCACTGGTGCAGGTGGTAAGGTGTGCCATGATCCAGCTGCACCATATTCGGATGTGATACACATTTCACCTTGTAAGACATAAACATATTTAGGTTTTACCTGTGTATACACTGCGATCACAATGATTCATGCAATATGAGTGTATTAATATCATGAATATATCTGTTTCTATAGATAAATCATACGAGTATATATATATATATATATATATATATATATATATATATATATATATATATATATATATATATATATATATATATATATATATATATATATATATAATATATATATATATATATATATATATATATATATATATATAGATATAATATATATATAGAAATATATAATAGAGAGAGAGAGAGAGAGAGGAGAGAGAGAGAGAGAGATGTTCATGGACTTTCTGGTGAAAACATACAAATAGGTCTATACTCACCAAAATCAATATCATGACTAAGATCAGCAGTATCAGCAGTTTGATGGTTGGTGTAGTTCAGTGCTCTCCAACCTTTTTTTATGTCGTCCACCCCTAGTAGTGATTTGGTAAGAGCTGTCCACCACAATTTTGTTCTCTCTTTAAAATCTCACGGCTCTTGACATTTCAAATCTAATTATATCATTCTACAAAATATATAGGTAGGAAAAGGCAGCTTCACTCTCATTTTAAATTTACAGTTTACATATTCTTCTGTATAATAACACATGCAGTCTAAAACTATAAAAATACAAGGAAAAATTAAACATACCTTCGGAATTACACAGCAAATGCATTTTTCTTCATGAAACTAAAGTAAAATTACGCCTAATATGCGTAATATTTGGTAATCCAGAAAACAAAGCCTTTTCCTTCAAGAAACAAAAATCAATGGCTTTGCTGCTGTTGCAATTTGTCTGCTATCAGATTAAATCAGGCATCAGACAATTTTCAAGTGCAACCCGCATAAGAGGATCCAAATTCAGAATGGCATTCCTTTTCTATGCTTTGATTAAAACTAAGATTGAGAAACCTTGCTGACACAGACATGATGTTGGCATCTGCACAAATATGACTGTTGCCTTCTCAGCTTACTCTTTGTAGTCCTGACTATCAAGCAGGACAACCCAGCAATGCAATGCATAGGATGGCAAAATGTTTTGAAAGCTGCTTTTTTATAATATTCAACTGGAAGCTCCAATAGGGCATCAGAATGATCAGTTCCATCATCTGAGAATGGATGAAGCTTCCACAAGTTGGAGGTCTGAGGTGTCTTTGAAATAGAAGTCAAGGTTTTCCTGCATCAAATTCAGGTGTCTGGTAATCCAGGGGGACATTCGTACCTCCAGTGTCTGCTCTGCTGTCTGCATACCGTGTTTCCAGCCACTGCCAGCCAGCCATATCAAAGACATCAAAATCAGAACAACACCTCTTTTCTACATTGCTTTTAATTTTGTTCACCTTCAGTTTGAATCCATTTATTTTCCCTATACTTGTAAAAATATCCCCACCTCTACCTAGTTTTATACCATAGATTTATTTTCCCTTATCTATACCGACATGTGGGCATGATCTCGTCCACCCACCTGTCCACCCCAAGACAACCGTCCACCCCTCACTCAGTCTCGTCCACCTTTAGGTGGACCGTCCACCCAGGTTGAATAGCACTGGTGTAGTCTATACCAGTGCTGATGTCTGAATATATGAAAACAAATTTAGATAAATAATGGAGCTTGATGCACCAATGATGATAATATTTATGATGGTGATAATAGCGGTATAAATAGGCATAAAATGAAGATAAGACATATGGTGAATTATCTGTATCGAGATCAATTTCTTACCCCCTAATTTCTGGTCTGGAAAAGCATCAGTATGAAGTCTTGATGTGGACTGATATCGCCGGGTAGTAAAGTGTTAGCTACATATCCTGTAATGTTGATTCATTTTTTCTAGTGAGTACTTTGATTTTGGTGCCGTGCTCATTCAAGATTTCCTTCCACCTCAAGCATCTGTAAATCAAAGCAATACATTGTTGTGCTGCACAAACATGGGTGTGTGTGAATATTAAACACTGTGGTATATGTGCGGTTTAAACCAATACATGTTCGGTGGTTTTACGTATTCTGAACGTTTCGTTGTCATCAAAAGGACTATTTCTAACCCATACAACAGCCGTCGGAAATTAAAAAATTATTAAACACAGGGGAGTCTGGGGGGCGAACCCCCCCCAGGTTAGTTAACTACCAGGTGGGAACGGGGGGGGGGGCACAGTTGCCCCAGTTATGTCAGGAGAGTATTGGTTGAAACTGCATAGTTACCCAAACACTTATATGCTTTTTCCATCCATTATGTATTGTAAAGTGATTTGGTATGTCACTTTTAGGGTGAGCAGAAACAGGTAACTCTGCTTTGATAGTCGTTTATTAACTCTGGGTAAAGGTAACAGGTAACAGGTGGTGTAAGGTGACTCGCGGACTGGTGAGTTGCTTCTGCCGTGGTTGGATGTGACTTGGTGACTTGAAGACTGGTGAGTTGCTAGTACAGAGGTCTGTGTCTAAGTGTCTCGTCTCTACAAGAGACGTCCTTATAAAGGGCCACGATACTCGAGGCAAAGGTGACCTGACGCCTGCATACCAGAGAACATCTGGCGTAGGCTGAGGTCGAGTTTAAAGGATTAGTGTATTGCCTAGGGAGTGGATTAGCCAGGTGTACCAGGACCCAACATCAACCATACAGAACACAGAACACAACACAGAACACATAGTTGAACACCAATAATAATAATAATAATAACCTACATATGCTCGGTGACGCTACCCGAGATGTCCTCATCTCGACAAAAGGAATAATCATGAAACTGAACAAAGGAGACGGGACACAATAGAAATGGACACAAAAACATACCTATCTATATATATTAGAATAGAAAATAGGAGGACACAGGAAAAGGATACGTACTCGTAAAAAATAATGTGGAAAACATAAATCGTGGAAGGTACCGGCATGGTACACAGACATATGAGTACGAAAAACAATATTGAGACAATACAATCCTATGTACAAAATTACATCATAAGGTACATGGAAAAGAGAGAAACGGAAGGAGTTACTTCTCACTACTACGGAGGAAATAACGATGGCCAGAGGATTGGAGAGCTGGTGAAGGAGTAGTAGAAGTGGCTGGTTGAGGCTGTGATTGAGGGAGGTGAGATTCAGCAGGAACGAGATTAGGGTCCTCACAGTTAAGGCCTTTGGAAACTTTCTTAAGAGAATCAAGGTGGGCAACTTTCCTAGTGCCGTCAGTTAAGTGAAGCAACTGAACCTTATTTTCATGTTCCTGAGCTATGACCCGGAAGGGGCCGTCAAACTTAGGGTCTAATTTGGAGTGTTTGATTGCAACAAGGGAATATACAATGTCACCTACGTCAAGTGTAAATGTGGAAGCTGACTTATTGTGATATAGGAGCATATCAGCTTTAGAGAGAGCAAGTGATTGTTGGATACGTTGGTGTATTTGTTGGAACGTGTGAACCTTAGTCTTGACAAAGTCATCATAGTTGTATATAGGCTTAGAAGGTTTGGACAAAAGATCATAAGGAAGACATTTGTCCTGAGCAAACAGAATGTAATGTGGTGTCTCAGAGACAGACTTGTTGATGGTGGAGTTGAGAGAAGCCATCACCTGAGGAGCATAGGTGTTATTAGACGTAGAAGCGTCTGTGGCTACATACGCGACGAAAGTTACGTTTTCGTTTTGAGCGAGAAAGGCGACCAGCGGAACGACGACATGGTCTGGATGGTGAATGTTGGTTAGGCATTGCAAGTGGAGAACTAGGAATGGAGAACACTTGTATCAGAGATTTGTCAGTAGGAGTGCATGTGGAATCAAGAGCTTGTGAAGACTCGGGAGAGTCGCATGCAGTGGAGGAGACAATGTCAGTGTGAACAGAGTCAGGAAAAGCTCTAGATTGTTTCAAGACCTCTGAAATGAAACGTTCACGCCAATAGATTCCATGTAAGCGTGGGTATAGGTCTATCTGTTGTTGGGTTAGACCAGGACGGCCAATGAGAGCGTCAGCTGGAATGGTTATGCCGTCTGCTGACGTCAGTAAGTCAGGCTGACAGGTGGCAAGTCAGGACATAGGTATGTGTTAAACATAACTTTACCTAGAGTAATGAGTGCGGTTCCATCGATTCCACTAAGTTGCAGGTCAGAAGGTTCTAAAATTATTAATTTACGATTACGCACAGATCTGATGTTATCAAAGCACTCTTTAGTCATGATATTTACTGAAGAACCTGTATCAATAAACAAGGTGAAGTAGTGCTGGTTGACTTCAGCTTGTAAAATCATTGGGTCCTCCCAAAGTGTATTAGAAATGGTATACAAAGGGAGTGAAGGTTCATCTGTGTGATCTGGTTCGTGTTGCTTGGAGGAGTGCACGTCACGTGGTAGTCATTGAGGGTTATACTGTTGTGAATGGCGAGGAGATTGTGGTCCTTCACGACCGTCAGAGGTGTTGTGTTGCTGTGAATATCGAGGAGCGTTTGTTCTTGCGCGACATTCAGAAGTGTCGTGACCGCATTGACCATGGTGATCACAAAATCGTGGAACATACTGCTGGTTTGGAAAATGGCGTTGTCGTGTAAAGCAACGCTCGATCGTGTGTCCCTTGTTTTTGCAGTAATAGAAATACGAGGCAGGTGAGTGATTAGCACGGGACTGTCGTGAATGTGAAGATGAGCGTTGTCTTTGGCGATTGTTTGAGGGTGAACGAGTGTTTGAGTTGAAAGGAGGACGAGAAGTGCTTCGTGGTTGGTGATGTTTGTGTTGTGTAGATACAGCAGCAGACATAGAAGAATGTGCATTGTTTGAAAACACTAGTGACGAAGAGTCCTCAAAATTGGAAGCAAATGCAGTTAAGGTGTCTGTTGGAGCAAAGTGAAAGTGTTTATCAGACGCCTGTTTTGCTGTGGAAGGGTGTATGAGAAACATATAAGTGTAGTATCCAAAAAGGTTACCGACAGCTTGTAGACTCATTTTCCCATCTTCATCAACCCATTCTGAAGATTCCAGCTGTCTTATCAAATCTAATTTGACGTTAGAAGATTGTTGCAAAGCTGACATGACTGGAATAGGGTGTTCTTGCCTTTTGTGAGTGTCTGCAAGTCTAAAGAGTGGAGCAAGGATACCGGATTTCTGACTGCCACTGAAATATTTATTGAATGTGGTCTTAAATTCGTCATAGGTCTTAATTGTGAGAAATAAATCACTCTGCAGGTATTGTCCTGCAAGGCAGTTAGACAAGTCACAGCGGGACTTTAGTTGAGCGATTTTGATTGCATCGTCAGTGATGTTACGACGCGCGATTTCGTCGTCAACGTCTTTCAGTAGTATGTGTACTGGAATATTGTTGCCTGTGAATTTGGGAAAGGAAGGAACCTCGTGTACCAGAGTGACTGAAGTTGGCGCTGGTGGTGGCATGATGACAGGTGAATTTGTGAAAGAAGAAAGGAATAAAAATATCCGAGTAAACAACAGTTATGGAATATAATGATAATAATAATAATAATATAATATCCTAGATAGAATACGTAGATATGGAAAACACGCGAGAGAACGTGAATAAAAGTGAAATAACACAGTGTAAGTTGGAGAGTGTTAGTGTATCACTTATGTAACAAAAGCATGTGTGAGTGTGGAGCGTCAGTTTATCACTTATGTAACAAAAGAAAAAAAAATAATAAAAGGACTAAATAAAAGAGCCGTTACGCTCACAAAATACAGATACCGTAACTCAGCGGAAACCCATAAAGTCCAAAGGGCAGGAGTATCAGACACGGACAGACACTGTGAGGCGGACGCTGTAACAGTCACACAGCGTTGCGGGTATAACAGGTCAGGATCCCTAGGGAGGTCAAGTTCTTATCAGCTCACAGTCATAAATGAATAAAATAACAAGGTGGAAACACACCATAGTATCACAAAAGGTATGGCACTACAAAAAATTGAAACCAGAAAATGAATTATGCACTCAAAAGTAAGTCACAACTCAACTGGGTATAGCAAGCATATGTAGACACAAGCTATAGGTAGCAGAGAGCACAGGAATAAAATAATGATATGGTACTTAACGAATGTTTGAAGACTTGGTGGAGGATGCGGAAACTGCACCAGCAGCGTGAGAAAGCAGGAGACGGTGTAGCAGGCGGTGGAGTAGGTGGATGAAACGTTGGTGGAGCTTGGCGCCGGGGATGCCGTGGAAGGAGATCTCGTAGACACGTGGAGGAGATGAATCGAAGCGGCGCGGCGTGGGAAGCGGAGACGAGGTGGACTTTACCTCGCTGCCTGCGTGTGGATGAAAGTGAAAGTGATGTGGAACTCAGCTTCTGTGGTGATTGAGGAACCGCGTATGTGGATGCGTAGTGCGGCCTGGTGGGAATGCCGTGTGGATGTGGTGGAGGAGGCGGCAGCGTTGTTGTGGAGAGCTGGGCGTAGCAAGCGGTGGAGGTGGCTTGGGTGGTAAGTGGCGGCGAGGGCGGCAGCTTGAAGTCGTGTAGGAAGATCAGGCGACGCGGAGTCACACGTGGAAGGCAGGTAGTTGGATGTAGCGGCGCGGGAGGTCCGTGGCGGCTGCTGGATGATGAAGCCTGGAAGAACGATGTGGCGGCGTGGGAGTCAAGTAGTGTTTAACCTGTTACCAGAGACCGACGCTGTTACCATGTGTAAAGTGAACAACCTGTTACCAGAGCACACCGCTGTCACCATGTGTAAAGTGATTTGGTATGTCACTTTTAGGGTGAGCAGAAACAGGTAACTGCTTTGATAGTCGTTTATTAACTCTGGGTAAAGGTAACAGGTAACAGGTGGTGTAAGGTGACTCGCGGACTGGTGAGTTGCTCCTGCCGTGGTTGGATGTGACTTGGTGACTTGAAGACTGGTGAGTTGCTAGTACAGAGGTCTGTGTCTAAGTGTCTCGTCTCTACAAGAGACGTCCTTATAAAGGACCACGATACTCGAGGCAAAGGTGACCTGACGCCTGCATACCAGAGAACATCTGGCGTAGGCTGAGGTCGAGTTTAAAGGATTAGTGTATTGCCTAGGGAGTGGATTAGCCAGGTGTACCAGGACCCAACATCAACCATACAGAACACAGAACACAACACAGAACACATAGTTGAACACCAATAATAATACTAATACTAACCTACAGTATCACTTGAAGATTAATTTTTGACATATATTTATATGGAATATTCATGCATTTCTGTACTGCATAATTATGCAGTAATGTATGTATAGGTGAACCAGTGAACATTTCAATAATCAGTGGAGCAAAACTGTGTATCATCATCATCATTTGATATCAATTTGATATCAAAACGTGTATCAATATTTTTCAAGTCCACTGGCGTTATATTTGACTCAACCTTCCAAGCATGGCTCACACATAACACCATGAGATGCTTACCTTTCTTTCTCGCGGAAATCTATGAAATACATCCTCTGGGTGTGTTTCTTTAGTATGCTTGCACACAACATAGGGATGACTTCCTCCCGGCATTCTGCTGGTTTGTTTTGAAGTTTGAGCGTCAAGCGACTCGCGCCTCTCAGACGACGACCGCCGGTCCTGCTACCTAGCGGCTGTCCAAACACTTCACTCAATAGACAGCACACTCCGAAACACCAGCTTTCCTATCTTGCTTGTAGGGTCTTTGGAAGGCTGTTGTGAACAGGTAGCAGGGGCGGGAGTCTGGTGGTGGTGTTTGTAAACACTTGTTTCGTAAATACATGTTGTTTGTTTGAGCGAGACATTAGTAACATTTCTTATTTTAGACAGTGTTTTACATCACCCTTACGGCCCTCCCCCTACCCCACTAGTACCCCATCTTCACAGAATCCTGGAAGCCTGAGAAAACGAGCAGTGATGTATTCGCCCTTGTTTTCCCTCACATAGGTAAATACTCTCTTCTGATAAATCACTTTTGCTGTGCATCACTTGTCCACATTCCCCGCTAGCATCACCATCAAGACGGGGGATAGGCAAACTTCACAGACAACCTACTTATAAGTTCCACGTCTTGACTTTTTTTCCTTCTTTACTGTATCCTTCGTGTGAAGTAAAACCTCTTTACCTTAGTGTCCCCTCACCCACCCTCACAACTTCCCGACCTGCATTATTTTTGCCTGTTATTTAGGGTTTTCAGAAAAGCTTTTGTACTTTATTGGGGCTTTATTTTACATGACACTTGGTATTATTGACTTACACATTATTATTATGTTTCCTTCGCTCCTGCTTCAACATCTGGCACATTCACCTTTTTTTGGCATGAAATCAATCAATCCTGCTACAACAGGATTCTGTTCACCTCCTATTTGATGATGAAGATACGGCTAACAGTACTACATTGTTTCTGGAGCCATCACGAGTATAAATACTAAACATAAACACTATTTAACACTTCTGCGTCCATTAGTTTCTCCCTCCCAGTTGCTTTCTCGGAACATAACAGGAGCCTTTTCCGCCAACGTCTGGAATAAGTCTCACATGTTTGGGGTAAATCCACTCATTCAACTCTTCTAAACACAGTTGAGTCAAAAGCTTTTAGTCTAATCAACTCTCCTCTGCCTGACTGTCTTCAATTTTTATATCCGCCGCAATGTTGCTTCTCTTGCTATCTTCTACCGTTATTTTCATGCTCACTGCTCTTCTGAACTTGCTACCTGCATGCCTCCTTCTCCCCGCGGCCTCGCTTAAAAAACTTTCTATTTATTATCATCCCTATTCTGTCCATCTTCCTAATGCAAGAGTTTATCAGTAGTATCTTTGCTCTTTCATCCCTTTCACTGGTAACCTCTGGAACTCTCTTCCTGTTTCTATTGTTACACATTCCTACGACTTAAATATTTTCAAGAGAGGAGTGACAAGACACCTCACAAACTAAGTTGGCCTTTCTTTATCCTCTTGCTGTCTTTTTTATATATAGGGACTGGCAACTAAGCGGGCTTTTTGTTACCGGTTTTCCCCTTGGCTAACCCTTGTGATGTAAAAAATAAATAATATTAATAATAAAAATGAAAATGTAATCCCCCAGGTGACTACATTTCAACCAAAAAAAGAGAGGTAAATTTCCACGATTGAGAAAAAATAGCTATGACCACGAAGAAAAGGAAGCTTGTAGACTTATCTAGGATGGAAGGGAAGCGAGACCCTTTTCCTGGGATGGTGGGAAGATTAAGAGTTCAGAATAGAGTGAGGAGGTAAGCAAATTTTCTTCCTCCTGGTGGTGTTGGTGGTGGGAATGGTGGTGGTGGTGGAAGTAGAAGCGTCAGATCGATGACAGCTCGGTGGGGTGTGTGGAGCCGAGACTGACCTGCTGGGATGACATAGCGATGACGAGGGGAAAACAGGGAGAGGGCTGAGGAGAGGCTGTGAGGGGATGGGAGTGAGGGAGTAGGTGACGGTGTAGGAATTATTGTGATTTAATGTGTGTGTGTTGTGTGTGTGTGTGTGTGTAGGGGGTAAGAGGGAGTGGTTGATGAGAGAGAGAAAGAGAGAGAGAGATAATTCGTGGTGTGTTATGGTGACCTGTAAAGTGCGCGTCACAAGTGCTTGTGGCAGACAGTGACCTTCAGCTGTTCCATTGTAGAAGTGTGTATATTATATTATAATATAAGGCATAGCTTTAACATACTGTAGATGTCCTTGAGACAGAGGACATCTTTAGATTCTGTCATTTATTGCCTTAATTTGTCACCCTCTCCGCCAATAGTGGCCCCATGTAAATCATGTTGTTAGATGTTTAAACAAGAAAAGAGAGAGAGAGAGAGAGAGAGAGAGAGAGAGAGAGAGAGAGAGAGAGAGAGAGAGAGAGAGAGAGAGAGAGAGAGAGAGAGAGAGAGAGAGAGAGAGAGAGAGAGAGACCTAGGAAGGACAACTTTAAATAGAACAACAATTACGATCAGTTATCACATCTCAAACACGAGCATTTTTTATTTGACTCATCAAGAGAAAAGAAAAAATGCATGAAAAGAGCAAAACAAAACAAAACGAGTGTCGCTGCAACCTGCCAAGATAAACTAAACAAATAAAAGAAAGGAATTCTTACTTCGTCCCTTGTTCCTCCGAAACAAAAATCTGCAAATTGGGAAACAAGGACGCGAGTTGGAAAAAAGTGGAAACAAAACATAAAAAAAACTAAACTAATTTCCCAACAGCTCGGAGAGAGAACAAAGATAGACAGAGAGAGAAAAAAAAAAGAGATTCGAAAGAACATGATTATCCAAAGTTTGAGAAAAAAGAGAAAGAAAGCTTAGAATTAGCTCAAATGATTAATATAATCCGTAGGAACAAAATCAGACAAAAAAAAAAACTGGTATACCAACTTGAGCGATTCGACCAACCGCTGATACCTTCGTCTTTCCTTCTGCCTTGGTCTTGTGCCCCGTAAACATTGCTTTCTGTTCTTATCCTTTATCTTACTTATTTTCCATTCCCTCCATACCTCTCACTTCCTATTGACCTTCTCTTTCCCTTCCCTCATTCCTCTTCGTTATTATTTCCCATTTGCTGCTTCCCCATCCCTCCCTTTCCTTTAATTTTCTTTGTTGTTATATTTGTCCTTCATTCCCGGTTTCTTATCGCTGTTTCCTTTCCATTTCCATTCTTTTTTTTAGCTTATCATTTTTTTTATCTTTCCTCTCCTCCCTCTACCATCTTTCCTTCTCTCACATTCCTTCTCGTCCTTTCCCATCCCTGCCTCTCCCTCTCCATTTTTTCTCTTCCCTCTGCCTGCCTTTCATCCCTTCACTAAATGAAAATCTTTGTATTTCCATTTCTCGTACGTATCACAACAATGCCTCGTTTTTATAGCTCTTTCTTAAAGTAGTTGTGTGTGGGCTTGACGCCTCCGTGGTGTAGTGGCTATCGCTTCTAGCTACTAATATGTTGGCCCTGGTTCATATATCGGGCGGAGCAGTCTACGTGCAGCCCAAACAGCTATTCACTCTTCCTTTCGGGTTTTTTTTCTTTTTAACATCATAAAGGACTGGCCAAGGGCCAAAAACTAAAAGTAACCTAAAAGCTCGCTTAATTGCCAGTCCCTATAAAGAAAACGGTAAGAGAATATAAGAAGGGGGTGGGTCAATTTAGTTCGGGAGGTGTTTTGTTACTCAATTCCTTACTCCCATCTTTACCTATATATTTACCTTGTGCATTACCTCGCATCCCCAGCCTTTTACTCCTGCATCACGACACCGCCCATGCTGGTCACCAAAAAGACGCCGCGCTTCTCTCTTACTTGTTATTGTACTGGAAATCAACGCATAACATGACATTCTAGTTTACTCCAGATCCAGGTTAAGTGTTTATTACTTCGTTCATCACTAATGGAGTATTTTTTCCCGTCAAACTATGACTTGGTAACAGAGTTAGACTGAGGTTCACGTACACTCTCGTGCCGCTCAAGTCGTCGGCGACAAAAAATATTAGTATACTCGTTGTTACTCCATGAAGACCAGCGAGTAAGTACAGAGAGGCTGATAGTTTGGCATCCACCCTATCCACCTCCAGACAGCAAGGTCTGGTCAGGGTACTTCTACCTTGCACCGTACAAGACAGCCTCGCATCCACTCCATACCTCTTCAAACTATTTACTACCAAGGAGGAACAAGAGAACACTCGCTGTTACTACCTACATGAAGGCCAGCTAATAACAAGAGCTTAAGTAACGTTATATTCGACAAAGCTGGAGTTTAATGGCAATAATAATAAAAAGTCCAGCGCCAACGATTATTATCCCGACCACCACATCCAGCCCGTCCCACCGCTAGCCGTGGGTGGGCGTAAATGGGACATCACAATGCACCATCACCTACAACAGCCACTAAATATCCACACAACAGGGAAAGCCTGGACCCCCGCCATACTCGAGTCCCGCGGCCTCAGTTGCCCTATACCAGGGGTTCTCAACCTTTTTAATCTTATGTACCCCTTGAGGTCTTTCAGTATTGGTCATGTACCCCTTACTCAGAATGCAGCATCAAAAAGGGTAAACAGAAATACATGGTTTATTAACTTAGTCATAGATAACAGTAGAACTGGATGTGACACTCTGCAACTACGCGCGCTGGACGCTGCAGTACTGGCCCCATGGTCAGTCTGTTGACCCATTCACTTGCTGCATATGACTATCATATAGACTTGTTTATCAGTATATATATGATATTCTGTAATCTTCGTAAATGTTTGCTCTATAATATTATCAAATAAAAAACAGTAAAACACGCTAAAGAAATGCTATTACGAGACTCTGAAGAAATATGCATGAACTTAATATTCACTTCAACTCTTCGCCACTTAAAACTGCGAGTCAACTTTTATCATGAAGGGTATCAATAGAAGCGCAATTTTATCAGCTTTCCATTGATATATTTAGTTTTCTGATAAATTAATTAGAATCATGCATACATTAGCGTTAAATAAATAAATAAAATCATCAATCGGGTAATTTTCCGGATTGATAATGTTATTTATTTACTTATATATTTAGTTTTCTGATAAATGAATTAGCACCATGTATAAATTAGCGTTAACTAAATAAATAACCTCATTAATCGGGAAAATTACCCGATTGATGATTTTATTTATTTATTTAACGCTAATTTATGCATGGTTCTAATTCATTTACCAGAAAACGAAATATATCAATGGAAAGCTAATAATATTGCGCTTCTATTGATACCCTTCATGATAAAAGTTGACTCGCAAAGTTTTAAATGGCGAAGAGTTGAAGTGAATATTAAGTTCATGCATATTTCTTCAGTCTCGTAATGGCATTTCTTTAGCGTGTTTTACTGCTTTTTATTTGATGATATTATAGAACAAACATTTACGAAGATTACAGTACATCATACATACTGATAAACCAGTCTATATGATAGGCATAAGCAGCAAGTGAATGGGCCAGCAGACTGACCATGGGGCCAGTACTGCAGCGTCCAGCGCGCGTAGTTGCGGAGTGTCACATCCAGTTCTTCTGTCATCTATGACTTAGTTTATAAAGTTTAAATAGTGTTATAAATGTAGAGCAGACACACTTTTTCAATCAATGTGACTATGTCACTATGAGCAATACATTTACTAAAATATAACCACAGCAAAGACAGTTTTCAATCATTGTGACTGAACTAGTGCTGCTTGCAGATATAGTTGCAGTTTGTAACTAGTAACGGTGATAGGTAAGTCCCCGTGTGTGTGAATAACATACAAAATAATAAAATAGAACTAAAGCAGACACATTTTCCCAATAACTGTGAATATGAGCTAGTGGTGCTATTTACAGCTTATAACTAGTTACTCATGGGGAAATGACTGTGTGCGTGACTAACGTCACTAGCATGAAAAAAAATTAGAACTAAAGTAAGCATTGTGTTCCACTGACTGTGAACTAGTGCTGATTGTTAAGCCTCACAAATTATATGTATTAGTAACTAGTTACTTACATGCAGGGAAGTCACTGTGTGTGATTAGCATAAAAAAAACAAATATAACGTATTTTTCAAATCGGTATGAGTGTGAGCTAGTGCTATCAATAACTAGTTACTTGTAGCTAGTGTCACTAGTAACTAGTTATTTGTAGTTAGTAGTGTTACTAGTTACTCACTCATAGATAAGTCACTGTGTATGACTTGCATGAAAATATATACAAATTCAGTGAGATGGTTGGGTCTGTTTCTTTGCTACCAACAAGTCAATCCTCGGCACAGTCTTTGAAAGAGCCACTCTTATGTCGTCTTTGACTGCCAGACGTGAACGTAACTTGTTTTTAATCAAGCACAGTGCTGAGAATCCCTGCTCACAGCGGTATGTAGAAGGAAACATCAGGAGGTTCCGTACACATTTCTTTGCTAAAACAGGGTAAGAACTCGCCATTGTTGACCAGAATCTTGTCAATGACAAACTATCGAAAGAATCTTTTGCAGTTGAGTCATTGACAAAGTCAACGAATTCGTCTTGTAATTCATCTGGAAGTGATCTAGGGCCATCTTCAATAGATTTCGAATTAGTTGGCAATCTAAGTCTGTGATATCAGGAAAATAGTTATCCAACGCTTGACTGACAGAAACCAAGTGCTTCTGAATGAGAACATTGACCTCATCCACATCATCTTTACACAGAGCTGACAAGCTGTCGCTCATATTCTCAAAAAAGTCATACCGACCCGCTTGGACTTTTTCTTGCCAAAGTTTGAGTTTCATTTGAAAAGCTCGCAGCTTGTCGACAAAATCAATCACAGTTGCTGAGTAACCTTGAAGTGATCTGTTGACTGCGTTGATACGAGAAAATATATCATTGAGATAAGCCAGCTTCGTGATCCATCTGTTATCTGACAGCTTGTTGACAAACTTCTTTGTTTTTTCTTTCTCATTCCTGTCAAAGAATTCTTTCAGCTCCTCCTTTAATGTCGCAACTTGAGCCACTACGTTACCCCTCGATAGCCATCTTACTTCTGTATGAAAAAGGAGTGACTCTTCCTCAGCATTAAGTTCCTGACACAAAAGACGCAGCATCCTTGTTCAACGGACTGTTTTTAATAAAGTTGACCATGTTTACAACATCGTCAAGTACGGTTTTGAGGTCTGGAGGTAGGGTCTTCACAGCTAATGCGTAGCGGTGAATCATACAATGCATCTTGCTTGCGTTGGGGTTGGCTGTTTTCACCCTTGCTTGGAATCCAGACCGACAACCTATCATTGTAGGGGCACCATCGGTTGTACATTCCACCATATTTGCCCAAGAAAACCCTTTTTTTCAAAAAAGCTGTACACAACTTTAAATATGTCTTCTCCCGTCGTTGTAGATTCCAGAGGGTGACAAAATAAAAACTCATCTTTAAAGTCTGAGTCTTTTATATACCTCGTGTAGGCAAGCAGCTGGGCACAAAATGATGTCAGTTGATACATCAAGTTGAATTGCAAATATGCCTAGAGGAGCTTCCTTGATTTCCGCAATTTCTTGATGCTTGATATCCTCTGATAAGTCGCATATTCTTCGATGCACAGTATCATTTGACAATGGCAAAGTGTTCAACTTCTGTGCCGCATTCTCCCCGAAGAAGCAACCAACAATATCTTTGCAGCATGGCAAGACAAAAGTTTCAGCTATTGTGTGGGGCTTTTTATATTGTGCAACTCTCAGGGCAACCATAAACGAGGCACGGAGGCTAGTTTCATTTTGTGTGTACCTGACCGCTATGATCAAGTCGGATACGTTGAGAGCAGTTGCCTTCCTCTCAAAATAGGACGGGTCTTTATCAGAAAGTTCAGGATGACAGCTGGAAAAATGTCGCTTGAGGAGGCTAGGTTTCATGGATCCTTCTGAAAGAACTTTATGGCAGATCACACATTGTGGCAAATCCTTGCCTTGCTTGTTCAGAGCTGTGAAGCCAAACTTGATATAGGTTTGCATTTATTCAAAACCGAAGTTTTTTTTTAAACCTGACCCCCAAAATTCCTCTCACGTACCCCAGGTTGAGAACCCCTGCCCTATACCATCCAGGCAGTTTACGCTGACAACGCAGTTAAATTTGTAGAAATATTTATGCCCGTCTGCCTCCATCGGCACCAACCTGGCACGGCAAGACACGAAAAAGAAGCGAGCACCTCACCTCTTTTGGGAGGAATGGGGGAGGCGATGGCCGAGTGGTTAGCGTATTGGAGTGCTGAACTCAATGTCCCGAGTTCGAATCCTGCCGGGGGCAACTCTTTCAAGAGCCTGGTAGGGGAGTAGAAGGTCCCGAGTTCAAGTCTCACCAAGGAGCAACTATGAAATCCATCATCGAGTGGCCGAAGTAACCTACATGCAGCGTATACGTGTCTGCCGATTGCGAGTGTGACAGTGGACTCTAGGGGCTGCATGCGCCTTAACTGAAGATCCGAACATCACAGGAAATGGGATCTTCACCTGAGACCACAGGTGTCACTATAAAAATCCAGCCTGCGCCACCAACGGGCGAGATCGACCAACATCAAGACTCTCCATATGCCTACAGGCGCTATAGGCTACAACTTAAAAAACAAACAAAAAAAAACAAGCGGCTTCCCATCCCCAGGCAGAAAATGCAGTCAGAAAGTCTGGGTTTTCTTACATACATATCCATATATTTTCTTACATATCCTGTATTTAAGTGACAGTGGTATGTGGATGAAAGAGAATACCGTCCAATGAGGCAAATAACGCGCCATGTGATCCTTGACTGACTGACTACACAGATATGGTTGGTGTTGGCGGCGCACATTGTCCCTATGTCGCCGTCAAACATGATCAACACGCAGAATGGGAGCCTCGCAGGAGCTTTGCAGGCCACCCACCTGCTCTGTCCTCCTCGCAGCCACTGACGTCAAAGGCAGGAAAGTGATATGAGTTAGGAATGTGTTCATAATCAGTGTTGTATTGTGACGCAACTCCCGCGATTCCTTTGGTGACTTTTCTGTAAATTATTACTTGAGATCAGAATTAATTCTTGACATTTGAATTGCATGTAGGCAAATTATACTCAATCAATCATGGGGGGCATACGCCTCGCCCACCCTACGACGCCACTCCCGTGGGTCACCACGCGCGTGACCCCAAGCAGGCTCTCTTCACATACAAATAGTGCAGCAGATAATCATAACAATTGTGCAAATTGTGACTAAAGCATGAAATTTTTACCAGTGTTAGTACATACCATAAGGTTCATTTTCAGATCGGGAGGTAAGTCAGATTTGACCTATGAGGATAGTGAGAGGTCAATGACCTCAATTACATTGAAATTGTTATTTTTTCACGATTCTGGTGCAGTTTGTCTGTTTTGGGAATCATTAAAAAGGTATGTTGCCATGTGTTGGTCCCTTTATCTTCTGGAGAGCCTATTTATACATAATCACAGGATGCAACCATGACTGAACAAGTGCTTTAAATGAGGTCAGTGACCTCAGAAAACAAATTTATTGAAATACACATTTAGGTTATTGTGGTGTCCAGAACAGCTTGCATGAAATTGTGTTGTAAGATCATCTGTGCAACCTTAATTTTCAATGTGCACTGAGCATAGTCTATAAGCTTAAAGTACAGTGAGGTTAGTTACCTCAGACACATGTATAGTACATACCGGTATATGTAATACACACACATTATCCATATAGACGCATAAATATAAAGGTGGCTGATTGCACCTAACAGTCTCCCGAACATGCACATAGTGCAGTGCACTTGCAGCGGCCGGTACATCCCTTCTTGCAGCCGCAGTGGATCAGTTCGTGGCAAGATTTTGATGCCTCTGGTAGTGTCGTCCAAAGAGGCTGCCACCCAGAGGCCTCCTTTGTCCAGCCCCAGTCAGATGGGATTGGTAACTCTGGATTCAGGACCAGGTTTGGTTCCAGCAGTTGCCCTGGAGAGATGCACGCTTGATGTGCTGCTGGAGTGCTGCCTGCGTTGGGGGAATGTTTTCTAGAGCCCTAGATTTGTGTGCGAAGAGCTGTTTCCTAGCATCGTTCACTTCCATGGTGTCACTGGTGCGGTCATACATCAGCACAACGAAGCGCTCCAGCAGTGACATTGACTCCTCACTCACATCACTTGGCATGCGTAAGAGTTCTTCAAAGGCATCAGTCACCTGTGGGAACACTTTCCAAGTCTCCCAGGCAGTCTTCTTCCCTCTGCCAGCGAAAGAAGACACAGTGTCGCACCCTGTGAGGGCATGGAAGATGGGGAGAGTAGCACATTGTCTTGGGTTCATGGCGGCAGCCAATTGGTGAACAGCTATGTACCGGAAGTTCGATCCAGTACCAAGAGCTATCCACAGCTCGTCAGGATTGATGTTGTTGAATGAAGCCACAGCCAGTACCACAACATCAGTATCCACAGTGCGTATGGCCACCTTTCTGATCCCCTTCTGCACAGCATCTGCCACATGTAGAAGCAGGCGAGTGTCCGCCTCCTCGTGTGAACATGGGACGAGGCTGGTCAAGTCGGACTCGGCAGGAGAGCACAGGACCTCAGTTCCACATGTTGCATACATTTCCTTGCCATCTGCTATTGGAAGACGAATGGCCTCTCGTGACAGGAAACCAAAGAGCTCAGTCATGTTTTGATCCACACGAAGGAAGTCCTTCCAGTTCTTAGGCATGACGGTAGAGGGATTCACTCTCTTCCTGACGCCCTTGCCCCTCTTCTGTCTGGTCGTGCCTTTCAGGCTGTCAGGTAGATATACATCCCAGACGAGGTCGAGTCTGTTGACCTTTTCGAGTTGAGTGGAGATGTAAGGTGCAAAGACTGTGTTCACATACTCTTCAAAGGTCTTTGCCGTTACAGGATTGAGCATTTGAACAATAGCTGCTCCGTCAAGGATTGTGGCATCAACCCCATGTGCGCTTGTGGTTTCGGGTTGGTCTGATTTCAGGCAGTGTAGTAGATCTGCTTTGACTCCAACGCGCAGTTTTCCTCCTGTTGATAATGCTGGTGGGGCTGCCTGGTTCTCGTGGCAGAAGAACTGGTCCAGATCCCCATCACGTGATTGGCAGGCAATATACAGCCTCGAGAAGAGACTACAGTCACTCTTCACTGCGGCGAGTTGGATCTGCTGCTTTGACTGCGTCTTGGTCTGTGGCCGACTGAAGAGTGGCAACTTGTTCTTGGGCAGTTTCTGTAACTGGCTTCGTGCATAGTTTCAGTCTTTCTTCAACAAACTTTGTGTACTGCTCCTCACCAAGGGACTCAATCTTCCTCACAGTTTCTGCCACTGGGGTGGTTTCCATGATGTCTCTCGTGTCAAGGACCAGTAGATCTTGAGTGTTCTTTAGGAAGGGATTCCCCATCTCTTCAAACACTGCTATAAGTGCTCTGACATCCTTCATAAAGGCTGCTTGCACTCCAGGCTTCTGGTCATGGTGAAGATGCCCAGTGTCGTGAGCACCGCCATGTCCTCTTGTCGCCTGCTCTTCAAACTCTGCAATGATCCTGGCTATTTCTGACCCTGCCACCATCCAGCGTCTGAGTGCCCCAGGGTTTCCTGTCAGTCCAATAGCTCCACCAGACCCTTTGACCACAGCGTTGTTCTGTTCATGACATTGGTCAATTGCCATGGCAGAGAACTTGTTGCTGGTCTTGTGTACCACAAACACAAGTACAACAATTGTGTTAGTACCAGCCACTACAGTTTACATTCATTCGGCCGATTCTTTAAACGTGGACTTCGGCTAACCTAAGACTAACCGTGGCTTTAGACAGGCATTTCCGTTTTTTAAACATTTTCCGGGGGGGATTAGTCTTAAGTTGGTCTAAAACTAACGAGAATAGTATTGGAAATGTTATGTGACACCCAGAACCCTGTCCAACACTTGAGTCTAATGATATTTACGATACTATGCAAATGCCCATGCTAAGACAAATTAACGGTATTGTCAATATTCTGTTTGGCAAAATATGAGTGTATACATGCGTCTACTGCAGACTATGAAGCATCTGAAATATTTTTTTAAAGACCGCGTTTGACGCCTTACGAAATCTGGGTTTGTTTATCTCTCCTCGCCCGCCAAGTCCAGACTATCAGCAATATAATAGTCACTCACTTATACGACTATACAGCAGCACTTGCATTTAATTAATGGAAACAGAGGAGACATTTATTCTCTTTTTGGTCATAATAGTCTAGTCTACGCTAACAGCGGTTCCTTACATCCCTCTACGGGGAGGCCACGGCAGAAGTCTCCCATTTCCACACATCTATCCACCTCATTCTCACATCCTACTGTCCTCTCACTCATGCATGATCTCTCTCTCTCTCTCTCTCACATACTCCAACTATCAACTAAAAAACTAGTCAACTATCAACTATCAACTATCAAACTATCAACTATCAACTAGTGATTAAGGCATCATTAGTTGTGCAACTAAATAATAACTATAACATGACCATAACAATCTTGACTCCCGATAATGGGAAGAGCTATGAAGATCAAGGAAAATGTGGGTAAAAAAGTGAATAAATGAAGAATATAGGTTCATATATGGTATGGTGTGTTTTGTTGTTCTCGGTAGCAGGGCGCGGAGACAAATGACTCTTCCGCAGCCCGCTCTCCGTCCCCCAATATATGATCTCCCTGGTTCAGGGCTGCCAACCCAAGCGCAGTCGTGGATCAACATAAGGGGCCTACTCGCGAGGTTTTTACATCAAGAATTTTGAAAAAACTTGGTCCATCTTGAATTTATTCTGTCCTCGCGCGCGCTTTGGAGCATGTTTTCGGACTCGACATGGTCCATATTCAAGGTTGCTCCAGAGGTGTTTTCGATATTCAAGTGCACCTTGAATAAAATGGCGTCTTCCTCCGCATCTTTACAAGTCCCACACTACGGACATTATCTCCCTCGAAATGCAAGTACCGTGTAAGATTAGGACATTAAACAAATAGAAGGAAGTGTGTTAGGTGTGGCAGGAGAAGCACATATGTAGATACCCGGGTAAACATTAGTGAAACATGAAATATCGGTACGCTATTAATCTGTGGCTTGGAGGTCCTGTTCGATATTTTAATTGTTCCATATGTGACTTGTTATGGAAGATGAGATGCTTAAATAAGTTGAATGAAGTGAGTTAGGTGTCATAGATGAAGTACACTTAGGAAATACTGGCGTGAATATCACATAGACACGAAATTAGAGCTCCATGTTATTGTGTGTTTTGGAAGGCTCTCAGGCGACAATGAAATTGTATGAAAGTGACTTTTTATGGGTGATGACGGCTTTAAATAAGGTGAATGAAGTGAGTTAGGTCCGTAAGGAGAAACAGACATTGTGAACACGATAACTGGAACTGTTCCCACCGTAGGCGAGTGTTCCAATTTTTGGTAATTTGGTACTTTCAACCAATAAAGTAAGAGGTTGAAAGTACTCTTTTCCTATGTATTTTGATGCGTTAAGAATGATGATCGCACTCAAAGTCGTTGAAAATGCATCATATTGCAGTTATCTCGCCTTTTTCTCTGCTTTAGGTTAGACTTCTCGACCAACGCCCAGGTTAGGTTAGTGAACTAGCGGGGGGGGTCCGGGCGCCCGCTCCCCCCAGTTGTGTTAGGTTAAATAACCAATGTCCATGTACTGTATTAAACTGGTTTAAATGTTGAAATTTTTCGAGGAATAGGTAAGTAATTCCCGTAGACTTTATCAGTTATTTTATTTTTGTATATTTCCGGGCTTATGTTATTCCGTAGAGTGTTTACCGGATACATCTTACGTCATCCACATAATATACTATCAGTACAAAACTACTAGTTGCCATTTTCCCCGCCCAAAACCCCGCGTTCCCGACGGGTCCCCAGGTTTGTTATGAAGGGGGAGATAACTGCAAAATAAGGCATTTCCGAAGTTTTTAAAGTGACCATCAGTCTTAACACATCATAATACATGGAAAAGAGTAATTTTGACTTCATACTCAATTACTGGTTGAAAGTACAAATTTAACCAATTTTTCACGTCCGGCAATGTTCCTATTTTCGGCGACAGTTCCAATTACTGATCTTGATATTACAGGACCCAATATTTACATGTAATCATCTTTTACCCGTGTTTCTGCATTTAGAGATGAAATACCATCAATAGCTTGCAATGCTTAGTAAGGTAAGGTTAGGTTAGGTGACAAATGTCAAGGTTAGGTTAGTGAATGAATGAATAGTTATCCCTATTTGTATAAGACATAACACTTGAATACTTCTCGCCAATCAGGGAGTACGATGGGCGGCAGGATCGCAGACCAATCAGCTTTATCCGTAACAGGCAATGGATCTCCTGGATCCCCATAGAGCAGATTTGCCTGTGACCCAAATTCCTCTGAAGATGCCCACGGGCCAAAACTAAATTGGAATAAAGTACTTGTTTCTTAGGCCATGTTTCCCTTTATCCTCTGCTATGATTCCACTGCGACACAAGTGCCTCCCCAACTTCATTCACTTATTTCTGTGTGCAGTCCTTCCCTAAGATGAGTTACTTCCTCGTCAGGGAATTTAATTGGGAATGGTATCTTTATAAAGTGAACACTCTGATTATCATGGGAAGACCCGGGAAATCCTATCATTAATGTAAATAAACTTATTTGAACTGTCACGTGGCCATCAAAAGGCCTCATCATGTCTCATCGCCATGGTTTGTTATAATGGACGAGAACTACGCGGTCGCTACCGCCGTCAGCACAGACTTTACAGGCCTCACAGCTTACTTTTTCTCTATTATTTTCGGTTTAGTATATTGTGCAATAGTTATTCACTTCCGGAAACCAAAAATATAACTTATTTTTATATAATAATTGCTGAGTTAAGTTACGTTTAGTTTTGGTTAGGTTAGATTTAGGTTATATGTTAAGGTTTGGTTTAGGTTATGTTAGGCTTAAGGTAGTTTTGGGTTAGGTTTTGTTGAGCTATTTAGGTTAAAAAAAACTGATTTGATGGTGCGCGATTGCCCGGGTGGTTGGCGCCGCCAACTTCTGCGGAATATTTCCCATTAAAATACCTCCATCAGAAAAAGTACTACTTTTATGCAAGGAAAACCTAGTCAGTATCTCGGAAAATGAGCGGGCAGTCCTCCTCCATTTTTACCAAGCCGTGTGCTGCCATGGGAGTGTCTCTACCGAAATACACCGAAATACATACCACATACGGTATATTTGGGTATGTGTTTGGATGTATTTCGGTATTAAGAGTTAATACCGAAATACACCAAAATACGTTTTTGAAATATATGTACAGTATACTCTTTATACCATATTTTGGTATTGAGACATAATACATACATAGAAATGCGTCTTTCTGTATCTTTTTATATATTTCGGTATGTTTTCAGGGTTATTTCGGTATGTTTCGGTATGGGGAGTTTTCTAATAAGCTCACGCTCAAGCCTGTCTCTCAGGCTGTCACATCCTCTGCTCTGTGAGGCTGAATGATCTATCATTTACCGTAAATTCTCTGTACTTCTTTGGGACATATCAGAATTACCCTTCAATACAACAACTGAAACAGTTCTTAATAAAAAATGTAGTTTATCATTTTATTTGTCTACACTTGATGAAAATATTGGCAAAACAATTGAATACTTGAAAACTCAATCTTTAAAAATCGTCTTTTCATAAAAAAAACACAAGTTCAAGCAGAATGAGGCTTCAGGAAATATCTACTTGTATGTAAGCATTTACCAAGTACCTATTTTGGGTGTATATGTCTCTCTTACGACGAACATTTAACCAAGAAGTAATTTAAGTGCTTGGCACCTCAACGAACAGTCCTCTATCGAAGACAATACATGGTCTTGTTTACTATTTCCCCCGCCGCGAACTCTAAGCCCCTCCACCTCAATCTTTCCCCTGAATCAATCAATCAACCCTTCCCTCTGAATACCCTATGTCCTCTGGTTTATCCTATTGTAACGAAGGAGGGTGGGGGCAACCCACCCCTCTCAAACTTCGTCACACTAACGGCTCGGGGCTATGGAGGAGACGGAAAGGACTGCAAGGAGACATTTACTGTTGTGCACGGCTTTATTACCCCAACTACTACTACCCACAGTACATAGTGACTGCACGTCTGTCACGTAACTACACGCGCCTCTCCGCTCCGCCCCAACACAACACAAGTCACAGTCAAAGCACGAAATAAGGAGACGAAAGTCTTCTTTATGTGGGAAACGGTATGTGGGAGCGGATGCCACGAATATTCCAGTAGAGGATAGAGAGTGTGATGAGATAAGCGGGTGATGATAATTAGGATGACATGTAGCCTGTGGTATTGAGAGGTTAGGAGTATCAGTGATATGAGCTGTGAGGTAAGGACGCGGCGGCGCTGAGCTGTCCATCCCCGTGTCGTGTCAACAGGAAAGTGGGTGATAGCAGATCCTGCCGGCGGGATGGTTTCTGTGGAGATGCTGAACGCCACACTCTGTTTTGGTTAAATGTTCGTCGTAAGAGAGACATATACACCCAAAATAAGTACTCAGTGAATGCTTACATACAAGTAGATATTTCCTGAAGCCTCATTCTGCTTGAACTTGTGTTTTTTTTATGAAAAGACCATTTTTAAAGATTGAGTTTTCAAGTATTCAATTGTTTTGCCAATATTTTCACCAAGTGCAGACAAATAAAATGATAAACTACATTTTTTATTAAGAACTGTTTCAGTTGTTGTATTGAAGGATAATTCTGATATGTCCCAAAGAAGTACAGAGAATTTACGGTAAATGATAGATCATTCAGCCTCACAGAGCAGAGGATGTGAGATGCGCGAGAGACACCTGGCGGTTTAGCTTCGAAAACTCCCCCCCCCCATTAAAGAGACCGCTGCCATGGCGAAGTCATTATCAGCTGGATGAGGCAAAAGGGTTTGTTTACATATGGCGCCGGACAAAAGGCTTCCGCTGGGTGCCTCCCAATCTCCCAACTCAAGTTCAAGTTTTAGATCGTATTCGACCGTACTCGCGACACACCAAGTTTGGACCAAAATGATTTCTTCATACCAACATCACTTTGGTATGAGAAACCTCGCGAGTAGCCCCCTATAGGACCATGTTAGCTCGCGCTGCTGGCGTCTAAAGCACGCGTTCTTGGCATTGGTACTACTTGAGTCTAACATGGAAGCTCCACGTTAGACTCTCCCTAGTCCATGTTTAAAAAAGCGGCCGATTGGCATCAATATTTGATATGTTGAAGCATAGACCACTGTATACCTGGACTGTTCACGCGACAATGTTTTGAATTGCGGGGCTGCATAGGGGCCTGCGGGGCGCCCGACAAGGAGATATACGGCCGCTTTTTTAAACATGGACTAGGGAGAGTCTAACGTGGAGCTTCCATGTTAGACTCAAGTGGTACCAATGCCAAGAACGCGTGCTTTAGACACCAGCAGCAAGAGCTAACATGGTCTTATGTTGATCCACGACTGCGCTTGGGTTGGTAGCCCTGAACCAGGGAGATCATATATTGGGGGACGGAGGGCGGAAGAGTCATTTGTCTCCGCGCCCTGCTACCGAGAACAAACAAAACACACATACCATATTGAACCGATATTCTTCATTTATTCACTTTTTTACCCACATTTTCCTTGATCTTCATAGCTCTTCCCATTATCGGGAGTCAAGATTGTCATGGTCATGTTATAGTTATTATTTAGTTGCACAACTAATGATTAATCACTACCGTAGATAACAGTGAAGTCGCCACCTGCAGTGAAGTCGCCAGGCGCCAAATATTACGAATTATAGCATCACTACTGATTTATGTGCCACTGAAGATGTTATACAGTAGTTTATATCATGGCTGTATAATCTACCCTGTTTCAGCGTTGTTTTATGCTTTGTATCTGCAAATATAACTGTTGCGCATTTTGCTTCTCACGTTTTTCTTCGCGCGATGACAGACAGTAAACAGTAGCTTTTCGGGCGACAAGACGCAGACTTGCCAGATCTTTCAAACTTTAATAGAATTTATTTTCACGTTGGCAGAGGAATTTTTATATATCCAAGCATCTTCCGCAGCTAATATATATAGAGACTTATTTTACTTTACCTCTAATTTCCCTGAATTCCCCAGAGTGGCGACTCAACTGTTGGGTTAAAATACTAGCTGGCGACTTTACTGTAGTAGGTATAGTGAGGTCGCCACTCGTTTTATTTTTGTAATTTGTTCATTTATACCCCTACTATGACACAGATGAAGACACAAAATGACACAGACTTTCCAGATAGACCCTTCTAACTTTCCTGAAATCAGGATGTACAAATGTAAGTTTTAAGCCCACCACCACGTCTGTAAATAACAAAGAAACGTAAAACTGGCGACTTACTGTTATCTACGGTAGTGATATTTGATATTTGACTAGTTTTTTAGTTGATAGTTGGAGAATGGGGAGAGGAAAAAGGATCATGCATGAGTGAGAGGACAGTAGGATGTGAAAATGAGGTGGATAGATGTGTGGAAATGGGAGACTTCTGCCGTGGCCTCCCCGTAGAGGGATGTAAGGAAAACCCCTGTTAGCGTAGACTAGAATATTTTTGACCAAAAAAGGAATAAATGTCTCCTCTGTTTCCCCTTAATTAAATGCAAGTGCTGCTGTATAGTCGTATAAGTGAGTTACTATTATATTGCTGATAGTCTGGGCTCGGCGGGCGAGGAGAGAAAAAACAAACCCATATTTTGTAGGGCGCCAAACGCGGTCTTTAAAAAAATATTTCAGATGCTTCATGTCTGCAGTAGACGCATGTATACACTCATATTTTGCCAAACAGAATATTGACAATCCCGTTAATTTGTCTTAGCATGGGCATTTGCATAGTATCGTAAATATCATTAGCCCTCCAGTGTTGGACAGGGTTCTGGGTGTCCATAACATTTCCAATACTATTCTCTTAGTTTTAGACCAACTTAAGACTAATCCCCCCCGGAAAATGTTTAGAAAAAACGGAATGCCTGTCTAAGCCACGGTTAGTCTTAGGTTAGCCTAAGTCCACGTTGTTAAAGAATCGGCCGATAGATAGAGGTTTATGGACTATCATATAGACCGGTTTATCAGTATATATGATATACTGTAATCTTGTATGTTTGTTATATAATATTTAAAAATAAAAAACAGTAAAAAAACACGCGAAAGAAATGAAAGATTACGCGACCTTTTAAAAAGAAATTTTGCATTCCACTCAACTCTTTGCCATTTAAAAAATTTTGGGCGAGTCAACTTTTATTCATGAAGGTATCAATAGAAGCCAATTTATTAGCTTTCCATTGCTATATTCGTTATCTGATAATTAATTAAAACATGCATAAATTTTAGCGTTAATAAATAAAAAAAAATCATCATCGGGTAATTTTCCCGATTGATAGGTTATTTATTTACTTATATATTTCGTTTTCTGATAAATAATTTTAGTACCATGTATAAATTTAGCGTTTGACTAAATAAATAACCTCATCAATCGGGAAAAAATTACCCTTTGATGATTTTATTTATTTTATTAACGCTAGTTTATGCTGTTCAAATTTTAATTATCAGAAAACGAAATATACCCAAGGGAAAGCTTACTAAAATGCGCTTCTATTGATACCCTTCATGATAAAAGTTGACTCCCAAATTTTTAAATGGCGAAGAGTTAAGTGAATATTAATTTCATGCATATTTCTTCAGAGTCTCGTAATCGCATTTCTTTAGCCGTGTTTTACTGTTTTTTATTTGATAATTTAAGAACAAACATTTAAAAGATACAGTATATCATATATACTGATAAACCAAAGTCATTGATCGTATATTTTTATAGATATATTTTATATTATATAATATATATATATATAGTATTTTATATATATTTAATTAATATAAATATATATATTATATATTGAATCCGAGGCGGCCCTCCGGACTTCAGCCCTTTGCGGGGGGCCGATATTCCGTGCGCAGCCCCGGTAAGTGGTCTATGGTTGAGGAAATTTGACCTCTTCACTGTTCCTCAGAGGTCAAAGCTAGACACCTGTAAATAATTACCAACGCTGTGTGGAATATTAGAACTTTTATTGGAACACAAATCCTGGTTTGTACCATCATAAACATGTTTACCTTTAACCAAGGGACGCCAAAAATCATATTTTGATACTCTGAGGTCTTTGACCTCACGGCCCTCAGAGGTCAATCTGCCTTACTCCGATCTGAAAAGGGAAAGCTTATGGGAAATGTACTAACACTGGTAGAAATTTCATGCTTTAGTCATAATTTCCACAATTCTTATGATATGAGAGATTATCAGCTGTACTAAAAGCAACTCTCGCCACGAAACATTTACTTGCCCCAGTCACGAGCCTTGTGGACGCCCCCTTGGCCTCCTCCACGCCGGATTGTCTCTTACAGATACAAACCGATGGGAAGGATTGGTTTCAGGTAGTCTGCCACATGCCCATATAACTGAAGTCGGTGGTGACGGCTATGAAGGTAATAGGCTTCTATTCAGGTCTCACATCCATAGGGTATTATACCCTATGGATGTGACAGGGATCACAAGCGACTTGAAGATCCTGATCTTTGTCCATCTGCACAGGTACCGACAACCCCAAATACTCGTGTTGAGCGAGTCAATAACACCTGTGGAGCGGTCGAGGCCAAAAAAAAGGGCCTTATTTAGGAGTACCCCTCCACACTTTAGAACAAGGCAAATGAGGTTTTGTTGGATTCGTTAGGATGTCTACTTTATGAAAATGATGTTTTACAGTCAGATTCTAATTAAAATGACCATTTAACCCATTTAACCCATACAAAAATTGAGAATGTTGGAATATCTTAAAAATTGTTTTTTTGGCACTTACAAAGATTACTTACAGTATTTTACAACCATCATGTCCGTATCATCTCCGACTTCATCTCCATTTGCCCCCTCACGTATCCGGCCGATTCGCACATTCTCCACCACAGGAAAAAATGTCAATGCACTCAATAAGCCCGGGTCACTTGGGGCGGAAAAAAGGCTTTCGCTTCACCTTAGGTGAAGAAGTATTTTGAGGGTCTTATCCTAAGCTTTTTGTGCCGCTAAATCCGAAATCGTAGTTGGGTCACTCGTTAGGGGTAAGTTTTCGCGCAATTTGCAATTTGGCAATTTGGCAATAAATTGGCAATTACAAATTGCAGAATGAGAACCAGACGTCGTAGAGCCCTCGTTTTGGACTCAAATTGAAGCTTATTAAGATGCATAAAATGTTATTGATAATCCGTGGTTGTATCTGTTTCGGATTACTGATCTATAATGGAAATTAGAGATAAGTGGAAAAAAATTGGAAAAATATAAAAGGAATAATTTTGGCCTTAAAGCCTGATTCTTAATAATTAAAAACTAAATTTTAATTAGTAAAAAAAGAAAAATAACAACAATTGTTCTTAGGAACATTTAATTAACGAATTTGTGCAAGGGTGGGTACAATTATTGCGTAAAACAGGGTATTTCAACTGAAAATGCTTAGGATAAGACCCTCAAAATATTTCCTTCACCTAAGGTAAAAGCGAAAGCCTTTTTTCCGCCCGAATGACCCGAGTATTAATCCAGAACACAAAATTTCAAACAACGAAACCGAGTCTCCTCCGCGTATTTTTGGAAAATAACAATTAGAACACAAAAAAATCCCTTACTTGCGATAGCGAGCGTTCCACAAGTTGAAAAAAATCGAATATCTAGTCGTCTACGCCATCGACGTCCTCATGCCCATCTTCCCTCGTCGTTGATGCACATCTCGGGGGAGCAATCGCAAAGCCCCCAAACAAGGAGTCTGCAGGCGTTGACAGCGGCAGCGATTGGTCGAGCAGTTCGTCTTGCATCCGCACTGCATCCCATCCATGATACTTTGCGGGGCGGGAGGCAGGGTGGAAGGATTTGGCGCCAGGTTTGGTCCGTAGCCGTACTTGGTCGGGTCGAGGGTCACCAAATCCTTCTTTACAGCCCCTCCCAGACACGGCCTGTAAGCTGGGCTCGCATAATGTGCTGGGTGGTGGCGTTGACTGTCGAGGGGCCAGTGCTGCTCCAACCTTCTTCTTCTGAAGTGCCGTCCACCTCGCCTGCGGCAGAGAGCAGGGATATCCGTAAATTCTGCTCACGAATCGGCACAGCACGTCCAGGCTCTCTTGCGTCAGCGGAACAGGGCTTCGGAGTGTACCCAAAGCGTCGAGGGTTGCCTGGTCGGCCGCCTGGAACACAGGCCAAGCTTGCAACTTGCCTTTCCTGAAAGGGCGCAAGTGGTGTCGCAACCAGTCAGAGCATGGAAGGACGTGATCACATCCGCGTGAGAGCCCAGTTCATCGTGGATGAGCTGAAAAGTTGAAAACGTCTTGCCAAGCTGGAGGCACGTGTTGGGAGGTATCTTGGGGAAGTGTCGGAGGAGGAGGACGAGGACGTCGTGTCCGGAAAAAACTACGGTGCCTCCAAAATCTTTTGTCGAGCATGGAGAGATGATATATCATCTTAGTGTCCGCTTTTCCCCTTGTTCTGAAGCGAAATTGGCTCCGTCCGGGCCAGAAGTTGCCCCGGCTTTTGTCGCGCCACACGCAGACGACGCGTAATCCCCATGAATGGTGCTGGATTTGGGAGGCAATGAAGAGGTCATAGCAGTCTTGTTGCTTTTGGGGACAAGATGTTAGCCATGGTCATTCCAGCTTTGATCCTCGTCGTGCTTGGATGTCGATACGTATCCTCCACCTCGGGCTCGCTGTTCCCTCGTCTTGTCTTTGAGGGCGCGCCGATGTCGTACCTGTCAAAGACAAGGTGCAACTCCCCGTAGCCAACACCCAGTTTTGGGGAACTCTCTGCAGGAGGGATCCAACCAGGTCCTTAAAGTTTGCTGAGCCGGAAACGGGTGCGCTGAAGGATAGCCATCCCCTCGAGGACCAGCACGCGAGAGGATGAAGGGGTTTGCGAGGGCCGTGGAGACCGCCGCGTTCATCTTCTCCGAACCCTGGAAAGGCACTTTTTGTCGTGACCCGCGGGGGGCCTTGGTCGTCAAAAAGGGCAAGAGGGAACAGGGAGAGCTCATAGTTGGAGATGATGGTCGAAGGTCCAACTGCTGTCGAGTTGGAGGGCGAGCAGCAGGGGCCGAGTGAAGTCTGAGGATCCCGTGACAATCACCTGCTTCCCTCCGATTGAACTTTGGCTTTCTGCCCAGCGTTTTGAATGTATTGGTAGGGTGGGCGATGCAGGACCTCCCATGGACTTTGCTGCGCAGTCCTGATCCTTCCTCTTCGTACTTCAAGAGAGCTTCCTTGCCAGTCTCCTCGATTCTTGTCAGTGCGTCCACCATCTTATCTGGAACAACCTTGCGGGAAAAGGGCGGTGGTGATTGGGCTTTCTCGCGAGTGAAGGGTTTTTGCTGGCGAAGAAGACCAGCAACCTCTTTGGTCATCTCGTGTGTCTTCTTCGTGACCGCTGGGCTGTCCTTGTGTGCTTTGATGCCGTAGCAGAACTTCCGAATGATTTGGCCTTGATTGCCAAGAGTTCGTCTTGGATCAAGAAGAACTTGGTCCTCGTCGGGGATTTTTCGTGATCCCTACAAGCCCCACCGTCACCTTTCAGAGTCCGGTTCACCTGTTCCAAGGCATGGTCGCAGCCAAGGGGCGTGAAAGGTACCAACGCCTTACGGACGACCCAGTGTTTCTCCAAGTACGTCCACGCTCTTGGATTCTTGAGGCGGAGGTCTGCATCATGGGCCACGTAAACCGGGGACGAACCGGGCGTAGAGCTTCGATTCATGGCGAAGAAGAACGGTCCGAAATCCTCCAACGTCTTCAGGTGCAGGCCCAGTCAATCGTCCCTTCTAGAGGCCCCCGTGGGCCTCTACGGATTCGCCTTTCGAAGCCCACTTGGCCAGCATACTCAAACATCCTCCTTGGGCGTCCGAGGTCGAAGGACCACATCTCGTTAGTTGCACCGCAAATGACACACGATTTCATTTCGAGACCTGGGAAGGGAAAAAGTGCGATATAATAAATGAATTTATTTTATTTACGGGTTTAAAAGCTAATTTCTAAAATTATGCCATGAAATTTTTACATTTATTTGCGAAATTTCATTACCGATGTCATAAAATACGACCATGAGGGGACAGTCCCGAGAAAAGTTACCATTTTCTATTATCAGACGTAGTGCCTTTTATGAAACAGATACAGCAGAAAAAATTTTATGACTTTTTATGTGAAATTAAGGCCAAAATTATTCCTTTTATATTTTTTTCCATTTTTTCCACTTATCTCTAATTTACATTATAGTTCAGTAATGCGAACAGATACAACCACGGGGTACTTAATAACCTTTTTATGCACTCTTAATAACTTCAATTTGAGTCCAAACGAGGTCTCTACGACGTCTGGTTCTCTTCTGCAATTGTAATTGCCAATTTTATTGCCAAATTGCCAAATTGCAAATTGGTGCGAAAAATTACCGCTAACGAGTGACCCAATACGATTTTCGGATTCAGCGGCACAAAATGCTTAGGGTAAAACCCTCAAAAAACTTCCTTTCACCAAATTTTAAGCAAATCGCCCAAAGGGACCCTACTAAAAAGTCCAGAAATGACACCCTTGGCTTTTTTTGGTCCGCGACAACCTTTGCCCGTGTGTTAGGAAAAATTTGGTTTAGGTTTTCAAACCTCTGTGGTGCCGTTTCCCTTTTTTGGACGCAGTTCACCCTTTGGGCCATTCCCCAATCCCAAACCCAGGGGCCAATTTGGGTTCTTTTCTAAAGGTTTCGATGGGGACTCTGACACCACACTGCTACTTGGTTTTTGGGCCCCCCAATACATGTTGTTCGAAACCATTTTTTGGTGGCAGTAAGGTTTTCGGGCTTATCATTTGTGGTGGCGAGTACGAAACGAACTCTTTTCAGTGAACTGAGTTTTTTTGGGTTTTTTTTACCAGCGGGAAAAGGGAAAAAATCGCCTTGGGGGTTTAGGAAAGTAGGCACATCCTGGAATCCCTTAAAGGGCCCTGTAAGGCATTTTAATTTTTTGGTGAGACAAATATCCCTTTCCCCCTTTTCCAAGTCGTATAGAGCACTTGTCGGGTCACCCTGACAGAGAAAACACGGTGGTAATGCTTGCATGGGGGCTTTCCCCGATTTTGGGTACTGAAGGGTGAACATATAAATCTTTTCCTTTTGAGACAAATTTTCCCCTGAGTCCCCATTTTTCATAATCCCTTCTGGGCCCAGTGCCCCCCTGCTCCAGAAATACACCAACAAAAAGAGGACATCCGGGTCGTAAAACCCCGAATGATTACCCTTTGGGTGGTCTCCCGATAACTGATTGCATGAAATACCAGACGAGTGTCCGCCCCCTCTTGTGGGCTGACAACCCCTAAGAGGACCCACCCATTTTAATTCAGAACTTTAAACCCTTCTCCATCTTAAAATCCACCGGCCGTACTCCCGATTTCTCGGGCCGGGCAGGGACCCTTGCCCATTGCCCCAAAAATGTACTACAGATAAATTAACCCTAAACTACCCTTTGGGTTGGGTACTGGTTTTGGGGAAAGTTCCTGTATTTGGGGGAACGCCCCTTTTTCCCTTGTATCTGGTTTTGAATCCGGAATCCATTTTTTCCTTTCTGTGTCGTTCATTTCGATTTAATTGCTGTTCTTGTCCCCCCGGGTCAAAGACCAACGTCAAAAAACGTAATGGGGGGGAACCCAAATGGCCTGTTTTTCAAAAGACGCAAAAAATTCGGTCCAAAACCCACCTTCCAAATCATTGAAAGCTTGAAATGTTTCCCCTTTTCAGGGCCTGCCCAAATTGCCATCCCAATCAATGAGGTATCCCGCAGACTGCGAGGGACGTGGGGGAATTCGGGACTAGGAAGGAAAAAGAGTTTCACCCGTATTTGTTTTCCAGCTTTTGGCAAGATCGGGCTTTTTTTGGGCTTCCTCATCGAACCATGGGTCGGGGAAACATTGAAGGGGGAAACAGCGGGCCAATTCGTGGGAGAGGACCTTGCGCATATCCACATCCCCGGTTTTTGGACACTGCAAGCATTTTTCGAAGAAAACCCGTACGACATTATCTTCCCTTCCTTATCACGGAAAGCCCCTTCCTAAATAGCAAAAAAACGTTTTGACTACTGTTTGGGAATTGGACCCCAAAAATTTCCCTTTTTTTCGTCCCCAAGCCTTTCTTTCGTGAACTGATTGAACTTTTTCCCGGGCCCCTTTTGTGGCACCCCCCTTCATGGGGAAACGCTTCGACTTTTTCCTGATGCCCCCTGCCCAAATATTTATATAACGAGGGAGGTTGCCACATTTTCCCGGGTTCAAATGGATTTTGGGCATTTTTCCCTTATGTTTCCCTTGATGACTTTCCCATCATTCGGGCCCTTTTGGTCACTCGACCCAGGGTCCAAGTTCTTCATGTGTATTTTTGGCCCTTTGGGGGTGTACACATTTTTTTAAAATCTTTCTGCGTATTCCCCGGTTATGTGGCGGGTCAGCAGCCGCGAACTAAGGTTTCCTTTCCCTCAGGTGAAACCCGATGACACCCCCTTGGTTTTTGGGCCTCGCGTTTGATACTCTGTTCGAGAGCCTGACCCGTAGGAACGCAGTTGAAAGCCCTTTTTGGGGCGTTTTCAAAACGAAACCCCCCTTCCGACATATGCTAAAAACATTCGGCAGCTGACCCCTCCAAGGGGGCGCTTTTTCCGAAACAAAAGGGGGGGTTTTATCGTGCATAGTTGCGCGGCCTGCCAAGGAAGAAGTAGGGGTATGACTTAAAGGACGGCGGAAAGGTGCTTTTAAAAATTTCACCCTCAGGGGCCCTGCCCGAAGTAACTTCAAGGGGGTGTCACCAGAATCCAAAAAGGCAAACCAAAAAGGAATGTTGCTGATTTTTTCTTTCCTGGGTCTTTGAATTTCTTCTTTTGTACTGAGAAGGGGAGGATGACAACCCGTTTTTCCCAATCTCCTGACACCAGCGTACAGGCTTCCGGGGATTCATTTTGAAGGTATTTTTAGATCTGCAATTAAGTGCGTGGTCTCATCTCCAACCAGGCAACTTGTTTTTTTTGCAAAGGTTTCGGCAGTGATAGAGAAAAGGGGAAACAGGGGTTTCCCGTGTACCAGTCTGATTCCTTTTAGACCTCTGGCAAAACTGTTTCCCTTGCCAACATCAAAACTAAAGGGAAACGTAGGGAGCATACACTTGGGTACTGCCCAGCGGGTTGTGGAGCCCACCACCCCAAAACAGCTTCCCTACACTGGCTAGAAAGCCATAGTGAGATGCATCCCCCCAAAAGCCCCATCGCCCACTCACCACCCAAAGGGGATCGGCCCTCAGCCCCAGAGAATCTGTTAAACCCCCTTGCTATATATTGCCGGGTCAGCGTGCCCGAACATTTCTTTCCCACTGTTTTGGAAATTTTAAAACCAAATTTTCCCAGCAAAGCCCGTGTAGATCGTAGAGAAGTAAGAGGGGGGCGAAATTTAATGAATGGGAGTCCCTTTATTCGGGGTCAGGGGAAATTTTCTCTCTCGCAACTAGATAATTGAATCCCCCCCCAAAAGCCGGAATACGTGGGGTTTTCGGGGGGATTTGCGGGGGCCCCATTTCCCAAATCAAGTCTTTTAGTCCCCACATCACCGCAGACTTATCCAGTTTTTTGGGATTTCCCCAAAATTTCACACATGGGTTTTGGTTTTAAAATGGGGTTTGTTGTAGCGTTTGATTTCCTCCTCATCACAGCCCCGGGGAAACTAGGGTTTTTTGGTTTGATCTTGGAATGCCCGATAATTTTTTCTGGCCTAGAAGACCCTTTTATACAACACCACAGCCATTGAAAAGTGTGTGTTTGTCCGGGCTATTGTTTTGTTTATTTCGATCGAAATTGGGCAATTGCGGGATCAACAGTGGTCTTAATAAAATTCTAGGATCATAGACGAATTTCACGTGGTATAAAGACCCTCAGCTTGGTTGGGAAAACTGGTCCAAAGCAATGGCCCTGAGAATCACGCACTTAAACATAAGGTATGCGTGGGCCAAGAGAGGGCAGGGGCATCTATCGGTTTTTGACTACCATGGTCGTGGTGCAGCTTGACACCTAAACCAAAGGTTTTTTGGGGGAGGATTTTACAAACTAGAGAAATCATGTTGTGAATATTGCAAGAACTTTTCATTCAAAAGTTTTTCCCCTGTGATCTCGGATTCAAAAGTTGTAGCGCTGTCAAAAATCTTTTTTTTTTAAGTACACCATGCAACGAAAATCATACAAAGGATTCGGAAAAAAAGGGCCTTGCCTTTTTTTTTTCCATATTCCCCCTAGAATTTATAAACGTTCCCGATTGAAATGTAAAAATCACCGATAATTTCCTGATGAACCACTGCCTTTTTGCAAGACAACAGCGTCCTCTTCTGAAATTTACATCATCAGAGGATTCGAGTTTTACATTCCCCCAATTTCATTTAATGCACTTTTAGCCCCACAAACGTGTTTCCCAAAGGCCCGGCAACGTGATATCCCCTGACAAAACAAGATAGGGTTCCCAAATTGGACGATGAATGAAAATTTCCCGTTCCCCCCAAATGCCCTTTTGTAAAATTTTTCCCCTTTAAACCCAGGAGTACAAGGGCCCCGTTGGTTTTTAGAAATTGACCCCGGGTGATTTTAGCGACCAATCGGTTTTATTCAGGGGCAGAAAAAAGGTTGTGATAGAGATGGTTTGGACAGGACAATCTTTTCAAAACTCCTTACACCAAAATTTTGAAAGGGACACGCATTGTCAGGGTTTATCAACCTTTGCCCTAGCACTAGCAGCTTTAAATTTGGGAAACGGGGATGTAATGCGAATACAAGAGCGATGATATTTTTCTTCCCTTGCAAAAAAAATCAGTGTTTTACAGCATTCGCATTTGAATTCATAGCGTTTTTTCTGAATGGCCCGCTCCCAAACACCCCTTTTTTCCCTTTGGTGGACCCCGTCCCAGTTGAGACGTTCGACAGTTTCTCCTTCCAGCTATGTGATTTCCCAATGAAAAAGCCTGACGAATGTCAAATTGCGATGTTCATATTTGCCGGGACGAACAGTCCAAACCCTAGGGGCCCCCTACCTGTTGCGCCATCGTCAGCGTCAGCACATGACCAGTGTTTCTTTGGGCTATCTGGGTATTCCCCCTTGTTCGTATAATTTGCTTTTGCACTTTTGGTGGAATTTTATAACAGTTTTTTTCCCTTTTTTTTAGGGTGTCTTTTTCACTGGGAAAAAGCCCATCATAGACACCATTTTACGAAATTCGGCAGCTTTCCCGAAAAGGATTTCAATCCTGTAGAAATTTATGCTACAAACTATTTAATTTTTAAAATCCCTTTCCTAATCAAAAACCCGTGTTCTATCGCATGGACACATTTCCCAGCCAATCAAATAACTAGGAAATTATCGGGGATAGTAGGGTTTTTAAAGCGGATCCCGGGTTTTTATTAATACTGCAATGGGCTTGGGGATCCGATTTGGTCGCCCGTTTTTAGGGCCGCCCGTGTATGGGGCAGAAACGGTGGGCTGGAGGTTGGTTGTTATCCCAGACGTCAAACGGTTAAACACACCAATAACTTTACGCGGCAATTTTTTCAGTGTGGGTTTATTTCTTAAAAACTGTCCCCTTTTAATTTAAACTATATGTACAAAGAGTCTATATACATTCTTTTAATGTAACAAAAAAATCAAAGAGATTTTAAATCTCACGGGAACCCGGAAAAGGGCTGACTTCCCCCTGAGTTCCCGCAGGGGCCCCCCCAAATTTCGTGTCACCCTTTTGGTACGAGCAGGTGGGCCGGGGCCCCGATTGGTACAAATTTAAAGTACGGCAAACCCATGAGCGGCGCTCCAAAATTTAAAGGGGCTAATTAGAAAGTGCCCAATGCTTAAAATTCTGGGGAATGTTCAATTTTCTAAACCCCCACTTATCCTTACTCAAAAAACCTTAAATTTTCCCATTTCCATTATAATTATATATATACTCCCTATACCCCCTATCACGAGCCCGGGAAAAAACTTTACTCCAAAAAGGGGGGGGGGGACAAAACCCCCACCCCTACCAATTACGAGAAAGGGGGGTTTTAGGATAATTTCCACCCGGGGGGGCCGGCGAAAAAAGAAGTTACGCTTCATGTACATCAAACCCCCGGGGCCCCATAGCGCCCGGAACATCTCCCAAAACTGGTTTTGGCACTGTGGTCCCCTTTTGCTATTTTAAAATTAAAAAGCTCTGATAGAGGTACCCGTGAATAGCGGGCATATACCCTTTATTTGGGGGGGGGAGTTATCTCCTGATGTTTTAGTATCCCCAGTATAGTCATCACCATTGACCTCAAATGGGTTTTTGGGTTCTTTTTTCAGCGGGAAGTTCAGGGGGACCTAGATAGGAGACTAGTCTACACTCAGATCTATTAAATTTAATGAGAGATTTGAGGTAATATTTGACTGCCTGTCTACCATGATTTATCCAAAAATTACACCTGATATCGGCTAATATTGTAGCCATTCCGCCATGTACTGAGTTCCTATGATATTCTTCCACCAACAATTTAGTAAGATGATGGCATTTGGGAATTAGTATGGGATGGCAGGTTTTATTTGGAAAGATCAGCTTGAAAATTTCGACCTCGACACCTAATACCCTCATGATCAAGGAACAGACCTATTATGGTCAATTTGTTCCTATGGGGGCTGGCTGAAGCCAATAGCTGATATTCCTCAGGAAATACCTGCTTCTGTATTGTTCTGATCCAAAACTTCAAAGGATCAGAGCTATCCCTTTTATTAACCTTGCAGGGAATATTAACCTTGCAGGGAGTATTAACCCTGCAGGGAATATTAACCTTGCAGGGAGTATCAACCTTGCAGGGAGTATTAACCCTGCAGGGAATATTGCTCAACAAGGAAAATCTTTCTATGTCTATCACAGGATCTGGGATCAATTCAGGTTCCCTTATTATATCTTCAGATATGTCTGACTGAGTGGAAACCATATTAGGATTATTATTACACTCTTTCAGCCAGGTAGGGCCTTTAAACCATAATCCTGTATTCAATTTGAGGTTATTACAGTTTGCGTGGATAATCAGTGCGCGCCTCCGAAAAGGGAATGTTTACACGTATGACGCACCATGTTTATAACAAAATAATGTAGAATATCAACACTTACAATTGTAGTTAGTATTTCGTTGCGTAGCCCTTCCTCTTGATGACCCTTTGAAGGCGACGTGGTACACTGTCAGCAAGATTTTGAAGGAACTCAGGCTTAAATTCTTCCCAACACTTTCGGAGCTCCATTTCAATCTTGGGGAGTGTAGAGGTGTCACGTGAGCGGAGTTTGCCTTTAATGATGGCCCAAAGATTTTCTATGGGTGATATATCGGGAGAATTACCTGGCCAGTCATCTATTCTCCCAATCTTGCAGTCATCAAGCCCACTGTATCACATCTCGAGCTGTGTGCAGGATGCTCCATCCTGTTGGAAAATCTGTGCCTGTGTCTTTTCAAAGCAGGCCTCCAGGTGGTCATTTAAAAGATCAAAATACACCACTTTGTTAACAATTGTGTTCTTTGGGAAAATAACTAAGTTCCCAATACCATGAAAAGTAAAGCAACCCCACACCATTAAACTGGGAGGGTGTTTTGTGGTCTTTCGTGTGTAGCGAGGCTCGGTGGGGTCTGAGCTGGGGCGACGGGACACTTTTGCTGGTCCTCCTCCACTCACACAAAATGTGCTTTCGTCACTCCACAGCACAGCCCGCCACTTGTCGAGAGGCCAATCTCTGTATTTCTTTGCAAAGTGAAGCCTTTTCTTCCTTTGGCGGTCATTTATCAGTGGCTTATTCCGCGCCCGGTAACACCTGTAGCCAAGGTCACGTTGCAAAGTTTCCTGTACAGTACGAAGCGAACACATTACCAAGAAGAGTATGATTTTCCTCCTTCAGTTCTCTGGCTGTAAGGCTAGGATTGGCATCAAGCTGTCGCCTTAACACGCTCCTGGTTCTGTTACACGTTTTTTTTGTTTCCCAGGTTGTTTTTTTGGGAGCGGGAGATTCACCTCTCCGCCAGCCTTAAATCGGCGGATCAAATTTTGCACTGTTCTAAGCTTTAGTCCTTTAAGCTTGCAAATTTCCTTATTATTGATCCAGCCTTGTAAAGATCAATGATTGCTTGAATCCCTTGTGCCATCCGTATGTTTTCCACCCATTATGTAATCCAGCAAAAACAGGCAAAAACACGGGATGTAGGTGAACGCTGCAGGCTATAAGCTCAAAATCATGCAAACTGTCAACCGCCTATGGAGGGAGGAGAGGGAGGGAAACCCTCCCTCCCACACACCGGTGAGTGTGCAAGATGATGTACGTCGCTGTCAGACATACGATTCATGCCTTCTGCATTTTTTTATAGCTTGGGAAGCAACTTTAAATCTGCGCGGTAAATCTCGATGAACTAATTCTGGCGTAAAGATCATCCGCGCAAGCCTGTATCTCCTCGCGACACATTATTATTAGGATTTTCATTAGTGGCAATATATTCATTATGAACTGGAATACCACTTTCCTCTAAAACCTCACTTATTGGTGTGGGCAAGAAAGTGGTTCCTATTCTGGTAATTAATAGGGGTTGTGCATGACTAGGAATACTCTCCTGTTCGACTGTATGGGTATGTGGGATGGGTCCCATTATTACCTTACCACCAGCACTAGTGAACATTGAGACGTTATGTATTTTAATGACCTTCCTTAGGCAACGCCCAAAATAATCGGCTCCTATTATTAATTGGAAAGGTCCATCAACGTCTTTGAAGGTATTACTAACTAGTTTAACACCATTATCCCTCAGCATTTCAGCTGTGTCTTTTAGTCCATGAACAGTTAAACTGATACCAATATTATTTACTACTACAGCAGCTACCCTACATTTATATCTTCCTAATTGGACTAGGGGTTGAACTATGTCATAGGTTTGAGCCTCATTATTGGCGAGAAAACCTGATATGGCTATGTTCACTTTATTAATTATGGGTAGTTGTTATAATTCAACTATCTCTCTGCTTATGAAGGATCTTTGTGCACCACTGTTAAACATCGTCTTTACATTGACTGAATGACCATTATGGCTCACATTCAAATCCGCAGTGGGAATAGCTGCTGAACTACTCTTATTAGTGACTGCCATTTTAACTACTGTAGAGTTATTATCACTGTTAGGACAAAGAGCGATGTTATGAACAGATTGTTTACATTTCCTACAAGTTATTAAGCTTATAGAGCATGCATTTGAAGCATGTTTACCACGGAGACAGGTTAGGCAAATACCAAGGCACATTAACCTTTCAACTCTCGTGTAACAATCTGAATAGATATTACATGTGGAGGGCGTATGTTTCCCCTCACATAAGACACAATCTATTATTCGTACTTCACTAGAAGTCGCCCTGGATATAGGGTTTGTATCTATTATTTAAGTAGGTCTAAGTGGTTTACTGGTAGGCTGAGAAGTTTTAATCGTAATTACAGGCTGTTTGATTTGCGTATCAGGCGCAGGATAACTACCCACTAACGAGGGATCTTTAAACTCTGAGGGTGGCTGATATAGCTGATTACCCTCAGGCGTAATAATCGTGATCTCCCTGTGGGGGGGTTCCTGTTCATTACCTTGCAAATTTTGGGTTAAAGAAGCTTTAGCTGTAGATGGAATATGAGCACACTCCAGTAATCCCTCATATTCAATTACTTTATCGATATATCTTTGACATTCGTGTTCATGATTGATAACACATATCTGAATCATTTCTTTATCCCCAGCTTGTCTTAATTGAACTTCATATAGGCAGTACGCCTCCTCATATTTTTCCCATTGCTCATTTATCAATGGTAGACCTGTCTTTAAATTAATATAATCAATAGGAATTGCCTTAAATGCGTCCTCACATATATTATAAATCCTTGTGAGCATTGCTAACTTGGCTGATAATGAGTGCTTAGCCATGATTTAGTTAATTAACTCAAATAAAATATTAAATGAAAGATTACGTTACTAAAAATATTTGCTAGTTGATAATTAATTATTATATATCCTAAGTGCTGGAAGCGCCGTTGGCTGGCCTGTCAAGGCTCATAATCCGGCCTATGACCAACCAGCACTTAACTATTACCACTAACTAGTCTACGTAACCTCTGATGTTATCTACTACCACAGCGTGATGGCATATGGTAGTTGAACAGCTGGGTCATTCTTGACGCCGCGAAACACCCGCCTCCAGCCTCATAACCCGCGGTTGTGATAGGCTCATAATTACGTCACAATTAACAACCACTTTGAATCACATGAACATCAATATTCCTCTACTCGGGGCACCAATTTGGTGAAATTTATGCTACAAACATATTTAATTTGAAGTCCTTACCTAATCAAAACCCATGTTCTATCGCATCGACACATTACACTGGTTAACAAAATCAAACTTTTTTTTCATATCACAGACATAAATAAGCTTTTCTGAACGTATTTTTGATGCTGATTCCAAATCTGGTTACAGTTGTTTTCTAGCACGTATAGTTTTTGAATTATTTTAATTTTTATTTTATGAAAATCTTCGTAATTTTATGAAAATCTACGGGTGTAATAAATTACATTTCATGCAAATCATTTACTTGTAAGAACTAAAATATACATCATACACTAAATTAATACAACGCAATGAATTGTAAGCAACAAATTTACATCATCAAAGGTCATTGAACATACTTGTAAAGTAAGAATATACACAGTACAAGATCTTAAAAGCGTTGAGAGTACGCTTTTCTTTTAAATATTTGGTCTGGATTTTCACGATACAACATCCAACAATGGTCAGCCATCATGCTTTCGTTCCAAAATCCTTGGTAGCGAACTTCAATAGTCTGAATGTCTTGGTGAAAGCGTTCCCCTTGCTCGTCACTCACTGCACCAAGGTTTTCGGGAAAGAAATCTAAATGGGAATGCAGGAAGTGCATTTTTAAAGACATTCGACACTCCATTTCTTTATAAGCATCGAGGAGTTTCTCAACTCAATCCTTATATGCATGAGACTTGTTATTTCCCAGAAAGTTTGCGCATATCCATTTGAAAGCCAGCCAAGCTTTCAATTCCAGCGGACTGAGGGCCCGTTGAAATTCCATATCCATTAAAACAACCCTGATTTGTGGCCCAACAAAAATTCCCCCCTTCAATTTTGCTGCACTAACTTCCGGAAATTTCTTAGAAAGGTATTGGAACCCTTGTGAATTGACTTTACCCATTGCTTTAACAAAAATTTTCATTAAACCAAGTTTAATGTGGAGAGGTGGTAGGAAGATCTTTTGGGGATCAACTAAAGGGACAGACTGGACACTGCTTGTTCCTGGGACATATGTGGACCTTTGTGACCAGTCACGTTTGTTGTAGTGTTCCGTTGTGGCACGACTGTCCCACAGGCAAAGGAAACAACAATATTTTGTAAATCCTGCTTGCATACCCATTAACATACCTATAACTTTAAGATCTCCGCAAAGGTTCCATTGATGACTGTCGTATTGGATTGCTTTAAGTAGTATATCCATATTGTCATATGTCTCTTTTAGATGGACAGAATGGGCAATAGGGATGGATGGCTTTACATTTCCATTATGCAAAAGAACGGCTTTCAGGCTTCTCTGCGATGAATCAATGAAGAGACGCCAGTCAGATGCCACATACGTCTGAGACAAGTCTGTGAATAGTCCATGTATATCATGGCAATAACAGAGAGGACCATCTACTGTAAAGAATGTTGCTAAATTAAAGTTCCGCTTTCGGTAGTAACTGACACGAACATTTTTTTCAAGTGAATTGTTCTCCTGTAGTCTTGAGGCTAGAAGCTCTGCTTTCTCTTTAGACAGTGACAAGTCTCTAACAAGATCATTCAAATGTCCTTGGTGAATAGCTTTGGCTCGAAATTTCTACCTTCCGATGTGTAATCTGGATCTGCAGACGGTCCGGGAACGCCACCAATTGCACCTTCATCACCATCCATGTCATCTTCGATAGAATCTACACCATCATCTGGGGGAATTGGAATGGGCAATTCTTCACCATGTTGCACTGGTCTACGTGGTGAATCCATGGTTGGATAAACAATCTTGTTTTGTTCTTTGTAGAAAACCTATTATGTTTACACTACAAAAATAACAGTCTTCATGATGATCTCTCGACTCCCTCCATATCATGGGTATGGCAAAACGGCATTGAAGCTTTCTTTTGTTCACCCAATCGCGTAATCCGTTTGAACAAGAAGAACAAATTTGATGTGGCGCCCATGGCTTATCTTGGTCACCTAGGTGGCAATCAAAGTATAGCTTGTATATTTTCTTAAGGTCGGTTGTAATAGTTCGTCGTTGTAGTTTAGTTGTGAAATTACCACATACATAACAAAACTTGTCTGGGTGATTCTTACATTCTCGAGGCATGCTGATTGATTTGAGCAAATGTTTCGAAACGAATTAACATCAGCACAGCACTTCACACGACAGTAGCCAGAGGCAGAATGTGCACGCTGTTCTCAGAGACGGGAGGTATCAATTGCGCATGTTGCCAGACGTACGATAAGATGCCTGAAATAAATAGAGAAATAAACAGATAAAATAAATAGATAAATTAATACATAGACCAGAATAGACAAGACTAGACAAGATAAACCCTATCAAATATTTAAACATTATAACTTTTGCCCATATTTACTCGTAAAACTAAGAAATACATAAGATAAACCCAATAAAATGTTGAAAAAAGTAGTACTTTGCCGATATAAAATGGTTAAATCTGTGTATTTACATATATGCCTTCAAAATAAAAACTATACGTGCTAAAGAAAATCCAATTGCAGTTTTGGAATCAGCATCAAAAATGCTATTCAAGCCACACAAAGTTATCTCTGATGAAAAAACTTTGTTGGCCAGTGTTATCCCAGCCAATCAACTAACTAGGATACTTATCGGTGGATAGTAGGGTTGCAATGCGGATCAGGGTTTGATTAATACTGCAATGGTCTTGTGATCCGATGTGGTCGCCCGTGTTCAGGGCCGCCCGTGTATAACAGAGGCGGTGGGCTGGAGGTTGGTTGTTATTGAGACGTCAGTCGGTTATCATACCAAGTAACTTGACGCGGCAATTGTTATCAGTGTGTTGATTCTTAACACATGTCCTTTGATTTAAACTATATGTACAAAGAGTCTATATACAATTCTTATCAATGTAATCAGATAAGATCAAAGAGATGTTACTCTCACGGGAACTGGAATGGTACTGACTTCCCCTGTGTGGTGGCCGCTGCCAGCAGCGGCCACCCCAAATTCCTCGTGTCACCTTTCGGTAGCGAGCAGGTGGACGGCCACGATTGGTACAAATTTAAAGTACGGCAGCCCATGAGCAGTCGCTCAAAATTAAGGTGCTAATTAGAAAGTGCTAATGCTTAATATTACTGGGAATGTTCAATTATTCTATCCCAGCACTTATCACTTACTCAAATTACCTTAATATTACCCATTACCATTATAATTATATATATACATCCCTATACACCCCTATCACGAGCGGAAAATACTTCACTCACAAGGGGGGGGGGGGGGAAACAAGTTCTTCTCCTCTTCTAAGTGGGTTCTTCTGGAGGTTCCATACTTTCTTCAACCTGCAAGGAAAAAAACATACACAATTAGAAAGTGATAAAGTAACAATGAGTGTAACGTTTTGCGCAAGGGTTTCTTTCTATTACTGAAGACAAAGTACGAGTCAAAAATGGCCAAAAAATGGGTAAAACCCCTAATTTTGAGGTATTTGGGGGTCCAAAACACCATTAAAGTGGGTTTCAACCCCATATATTGTGAGAGTGTACTTGGCAGAAAGGAATTAATGTGATGTTACCAAGTTTTCAATCTTTGTAAGTGCCAAAATAACAATTTTTAAGATATTCAAAAATTCTCAATTTTGTATGGGTGAAATGGGTTAAATGGCAATGTTTGAATTAGAATCTGACAGTAAAAATCGTTTTTCACAAAGTAGACATCCTAACGAATCCAACGATACCTAATTTGCCTTGTTCTAAAGTGTGGAGGGGTCAAGCTAAATTTTTGGCTCTTGGCCGCTCCACTAACCGTGGGCTATACCAATCCGTCGTAAGACTTCTCGACGTGCCCCGCCGTCATTCCGGACTGCGCTACCAAGGTATGTAAAACTTTCCAATATATCAATGTCCTCGCCGCACGCATGAACAGATTGTACTGTTTCATCTAATTAGCCTCCAAATACCTGGAACTCGGTCTTGGGCCAGGAAACCTCAGGTCCCAAAGGCTTTGCCTCTGTGTTTATTTGGCTCTAGTCGGACCTTACCTAGACTATGCGGTTCAGTTTTGGATCCCTGTATTATAGGATGGATATAACATTGTTAGAATCAATCCAGAGAAGGATGACTAAAATTATACAGGGGATGCGTAACTTTAGTTATGAGTGGAGATTGAAGCTATTAAATTTACACTTACTCGAGAGGCAAGTAACTTACTCAGTAAGGGGCGATCTTATACAAGTTTTTTAAAGGGTTAAAGGGATACAATAAAGGAGATGTAGGAAGAAAAGGTAAGAAAGGTAAGAAAAGTTCTTACGGCTAGTAATCAGGGTAGAACAAGAAATAACGTTGTCAAACTGGAAAAGCGTAATTTAAAATAGAAATAGGGAGAAATTGGTTCAAACACAAATAGGGTGGTAAATTACTGGAATGGACTTAGTCGTCAGGTAGTTAGTGCGGAGTTAAATAGGGAGTTTTAAAACGAGGCTAGATAATTTTATAGATGGGGATGAAAGGTGAATAGTATTAGGTAGGTAGGTAGTGTTAAATAACAGGAAATACCACGGGTAGGTATCACGTCCTCTTGGACCGTAAATCTTCCGAGGATCTAGGCCAGAAAGGGCAAATATAACATCATTACAAAGGATCTTAATAACAGGTATAATATAGTAAAAGGATGGAGGAGAAAGAGGAACAAGCCCTTCATTGACCAGAGTGGAAATTTCAGCAAAGGTTTGAGCAAAATGTTCAGCTTTAGAAATAGATGAGACAGCTGTGGAGCCATCTGAGTGAAGCATATCAGGGAAAGATGAAGGAGAAATATTGTTAGAGATGTTATTAGCTAGATGCCAGAAGTCACGAGAGGAGTTTGAAACAGAACAAATTTGACATTTTCTGTGAATGAGGGAGTTTTATGGTAAGTTGAAGAAAAGATTTGGCATTATTACGGGCAGAAATATAAAGGGCATGAAATATGATGTTATAAGGGAAATTTGATGTGTTTCTGCAAGGCTCTTGATTCTGTACTACTTATGGTTGGCTTTACGCGTGTAGTACATTGGTGATAATTATTTAGAGAACTTTTGAAGGCTAACTCCTTTGAAGTCATTTATTTCAAAAGAATGTATAGTTCTCAGATACCACTCGCGCCTCCCATAGAAGTTGAAACTACATAACTTCAAGGATGGCTGTCACAAGATTGCTTAATGAGAGACTCGTGCAGGGAGACTCATGCCTTTCTAATACTTAATTTGGAATAGCAAACATGAGAATATGTAAAGCAAGTTCTTCCTTTAGTTTATAGAAACCTGAACAAAGTTTTGTTTTCATATATAAAAACGAAAAGACAAACATAAAGTAGTATCAACCTCTAGGGAGACAAATATGGATTCCAGATTCAGGACAAGTGAGGCTGTAAGAATTAACACAGTTTTTACCTGAATATTACGAGACTAAAGACCGCGTCCCTCCCGCGCCCCCCAACCACGAGTGGGACATTGAATAACTCTAGATTACCAGAAAGTGCCACAAAACTATCATCAACATTGATTGACATTTGATCTATTTCACATTGAATAGGAAAAAGATTGAGACATACTAGTTTGTATTCCCAAAATAATTAAATAAGTATAACGAGGATTAGTGTTAAAGGATAAAGGTTTTTGATAAATTTCACACCACTGATCACTTGGATTCTTTGATGTCAGAAACAAAGCAACGACGAGAAACAACTGTGTGCCAGTTACAGGGAAGCGGAATAATGACAAATTGACGTCTGTAATTTTCCAAGATCATGTTGCCATCAACCAAAAAAACCTGCTGGGGAAAGTACAAATTGTAATTGACAAATTCTTCACAAAAATGGCTCATCAACAAATAATAAAGACACACAACATGAACCATCATTTGTCGCCAGTTTTTTCGTCACAGAATTGACAATTTCTCGTCCTGGCCATAACTTCCTCACATTCCTTTGCTATTACATCATTTCAACTTGATAAATGAAATGGAGGACTTCATATAAACCTCATAAACTGGAAGAGTCCATCCAATCAAAACTTTCACATCTTTTTTATTTCTTACACACAACTCTCGAGCCTTTCAAGTCTCTCGCGACCCTCACGCCTCAACGATGTTCTCAACAGTGTTCACACCATTTTCATATCCAGCGTTGTGCCTACCTAGCCTGTGACCTCTACGCCCTTCACCTCACGTAAACACACACTCAATCTCCTTAGCGCCATACAACCATTCGTTGTCTCGCTATCATAACTTTTACTAGTCCATTCCATTCACATCTCACTCACTTCCCTCACGTCAAAACGTCACCTCTTTTTTTCCTGTCGCCAGTATGTTGGAGGGAAGTGGAGGTGTAGGCTCCAGCTCTTTCATGACTCATTAATATATACCGTTAGGCATTGGCACGTCAAATATCCCGACTAGGCAACTCCGCGGCGTTCACTGTTAGCTCAACAACATCCCTCTATTTTTACACCCCGGTGTTAACGGGTATTCAAAGACGAGACATGGCAGTTGCGGTACATGGTTGTTCATAGCTGAGTGGCTGAGCGACTACAATGACGTCACAGCCTCGCCAGCGAATCGCAATTGTGTCAAAACAAACGTGCCAGCCAATCAGATTGTATCTCAAACGTGTCAACCAATCACAAGGCAGCCGCGGCCTGCATTTCCAAGGTTCTTTCCATCTACCTCCAATCCTCCTTCCGCATGAACTTTCAGCTTCGTCGTCCTCGTACTGATGACCCTACCTACGACACAGTACAGTACATTTCCCCCCGGTGATAGAAAAACCGTGGTCTCACGGTTTATAGGGGATATAGAGATATGAACATAACATAGGAGATTATAAGGTGCCGTAAGGGGAAAAAATGAAACTGAATGGGAACACACAAAAATAGAGGAAAATAAACCTATAACCAAAAATGACGCATAAATATGGAAAATATTTTTTATTTGGAAAAACAAATATGGAATGAAGAAAGCACCAAGGAGAAAATATGAGAAAATACACAAAAGCAGAGATAAACCGTACCAAAGGAGAAAATATGAGAAAATCACCCAAAAATGGAAATATATAAATCACACCAAGGAGAATATACGTGAAGAAATCACCCAAAAATGTAAATTGAAATAAACCACAGCAAAGGAGAATATACGTGAAAAAATCACCCAAAAATGTAAATAGAGAAATAGCACCAAGTAAACAATATGAGAAAATCACTCAGAAATGGGAATAGATAAATCACACCAAAGGAGAATATAATGAGTTAATCACTCACAACTGTAGAAATATAAACACCAAAGGAGAAAATATGTACGCATGAGTTAACCACTTTGCCACTGAGGAGAGTAGTGGACCGAAAATAAGTTGAGACGATATTTGTTAATCAACCAAAAATGGAAATAGAGAAATCACACCAAATATATAATATATGATAAGTTAACCACCCTGGCAAGTAGCGGACTGAAATAAGCAGAGACCATTTGAGTTAACCACGCAGGCACACAGTCGTGGACTGAAAATAAGCTGAACACTACTTAGTTAACCACTCAAGCACGCAGGCAAGTCGTGGACTGAAAATAAGCTGAGACGACATATGCAAAAGATAAGCATGGGAACCAAAAATCACAAAAGTACGCAAAAATTACATCATTGGTCTTGATAAACCGTATACAATAACAAAAGTGGAAATTATGACCCAAAGATTCCACATCAGTGGTCTTCAAAACAGTATACAATATCAAAAGTGGAAATTATGACCCAAAGATTCCATATCGGTGGTCTTGAGAAAACGTATACAATATCAAAAGTGGAAATGTTGACCCAAAGATTCCATATCAGTGGTCTTGAGAGCAGTATACACTATCAAAAGTGGAAATTATGACCCAAAAATTCCATATCAGTGGTCTTCAAAGCAGTATATAATATATCAAAGTGGAAATTATGACCAAAAGATTCCAGATCTAAGGTCTTCAAAGCAGTATACCAAAGTAGAAAAAGAGAACCAAAATGATGCGCGTAACTTACACACCAGTGTCACAACAGACATAAAAATGAGGATCTACACCTTGTCAAAGACACGCTGAAGCTCATACAGTCGAACAACCAGTAAGGAGATGAGTCTGCAGATCCTAAAACCAAACCAGCCGAAAGCACTGTCTAGCCAACGAAGAAGAGATGAGTGTGGAGGCGTTGCCGATGGGCGTGGGCGTATGCGTGGGCGGCGGGGCGCTCAGAAAGACCCAGCCGAGGTGGGCGACAAGCCGCAGGAGGGCGTGTGGGCGCGCGGTGACGGCCACGAGGCAGGCCGCGGGAGAGATGAGGCGGGGGGGCGAGCAGGCGAGCGCCGGAAAGACGAGGAGGCAGGCCAGGTGAGGAGTGGGCGGGGCGATAAGCCGTCGCGTCGGCCCGACCTGACCCATGAGGGTGGCCGTGACTCAGCCAGGGAGGGCAGAGCGTGAGGTTGCGGCGGCGGGCGGCAGGCCTCGTCGCCTGAGGGCCCGTGAGGGGTCAAACCACTGATCTATATAACATGGATCGCGGATCTGGGCTAGCTGTGGCCGAGATACTGAAGCCAGCCACCAGCCACCAGCCGCCATATTGCCATAACCAAAACAAATACATGGGCCGGCCCAGGCCGTGGCTGGGTGTCAAGAAGACATCAATATGCCTGCTGACTGGACAGACGAGATGGAAAGCTTACTGATTGACTTAGTTCAGGCACATCCTACAATATGGAACATATATAGGCTAATAATATAGCCCTTTATTTGTTAAAAAAAAACATTCAAAAAGAAAACATACACCCTCAATACCTAAGAAGCCTAACCTTCCAAGTCATTTGTTTACGGTGATACACAGGTGACAGGTGTGTTGCGAGGCCGTACAGGTGTGTAGTGACAGGTGTGGTGTATGTGGTAAAGCGAGAGAGGCTAAGAGTGCGGTGTTAGCCCCCGAGTGTGTGTGTCTGACCTAAAGAGCGAACGCGCAGTTCTCGTCCACTATAACGGCGTCAGCCCCGTACCGCCGCGGCCACGGGTACGGCGCGGGCCACAGTGGTCCATAGAAGCTACTCTCGGGGATTACAGGAAGTTTAAATGAATCAAAAACCTTTGGCCTAATAAAAAACCCTTTCTTAATTAGGTATATTGAATTGAAAGTAGTTAGTTTCGTACACTGATTTTGAGTATTTTCGTACATACCTGGTGTCGTTTCGTAACTCTAGTAGTCAAGTTCAACTCTGAGGTGAGTGTACGAAACGACTATGGTTTCATATAGACTACGAAACAACTTTTGGTATGATCATTTGTATCATAACCGCACTCAGGTCTGTATGCATTTTGCTCATCAAAACACAGATCACCGTGTAATAGTTTCGTTGAGCAGCTCAGTGAAATCTGCTCAGTGAGCAGAAAAGTGCCCGTGTAATACCGGCTTTACTCACAGGTGGAAAGATTTGCCACTTCCAGGTCCTGGTCTGTTTGTACAGTTAATAACAGCACAGCTTGGCATGACGAGGCGATAAGCACAACCAGAACACAAACGATGAAACCAATAAAACAATAAAAGCCGATATAACAAACAATTCTTGTACACTTCAGCGATATACAAACAACACTGGGTACACTCCAGCAACGCGAACCGCAGAAACAAGGCTTTGTTTTGGTTATGGCAATATGGCGGATAGGTGGAACCAGTGCTGAGCCAGGCTTCCGCGATCCATGTGTTATAGATCAGTGGGTCAAACCATTGTCTACCATAGCAGGGAGGTGGGGGGGATGAACACGTGGAACACCGACATCAGGTTGCGCCGCGGCAAACCATGAAATCCTACCCTCGGCCCTTGAGGGAGGCTGGGCAGTGACTCTCAGTTCAGAAATCGCGGGAATGAACAGGAAGATATAGAAATTCAGGCAAAAATCGTTTGTAGACCAATTCACGCACAAAAGTCACACGAAAAATAGAAGTAGCCCAAAATATAGCAACACTGCACAGATGAAAATGTAACCAGATATTAATTAATCAACCAAGGGCAAATATATAGGGCATGTTAAAATCACAGAAATATACACACAAGATATGAATGATCACAGTTTTCAAGTGACGTGAAAATATTAACACTTTCGCTGAACAACACACGTTAGTAGGGAAGAAGCAGGAACAGGCTCACGAGCGCGCCACGTGGGACACGTGAAGGGCGTGCGGGAGGCAAGAGAGCGTGCGGGCGGGACGGGCGTGCAGAGAACCGCACGTGACATATCAGACCAGGATAGAGCGCCGTGGGCGTGCAGGCGTGCGGCATGGGACATCGCATCAGGATAGGGCGCCGTCAGGGGCGTGCGGGCGTACAGGAGCTGCACGTGACATCAAACATGATAGGGCGCCGTGGGCAGGAAGCCGATGATCGAGAGACGGGAACATCATGAGCGGGCAGGAGGAAGCTCGTAGAGACGGCGAGGCAGAACATCAGGGGACCAACATCATCGACCACGTGGTGTCGCATATACCCACTAAGGAACACATACAATAGACCAACACCGCGTGCCACCATTATGTACCGGTACGGTGGTACAATACTTGAATATAATGAGTAGAGGCAGGAACATGATAATGAGTGTGGCGGGCGCATGGTAGCTGTGGCGAGCGGGTCAGCGAAGCACGTGGGTTCTTTGGTTTGTGTATTGTGTCCTTATAGTAGTGGGGTATGGGTGAATAATTACCAACGTGTAGACATAAGATGAATATATTGTAATACCGGAACAGTAGAATATTGGGCCAGGCACGTGGCCTGGCCACGAGGCGAGTTGCGCGGACGGTGACCTCCGGGGCTGAGTGAAGAGTGAGCGAGTAGGGACTGAGAGAGTCCGGGGTCACGCGTCAATCATATATATAGGCGAGGTCACGTAGAGAGTTGCCATAAAGAGTGTTGCAATATATACCTTACCTACGACACAGTACAGTACATATAGAGCATGATCTATATATTCTTAGAATATGTAGATCTTGGTATAGAGCAAGATTTCTCAAACTGGGGGTCGCGAGATTTCTAGAATGTGCAAAATGCATTAAAGAACACAATATTCATAATGAATTATTATTCTTTCATTTCTATTTTCAGTATATAACAAAATGATTATACCTTCCTAGGCTTTATCGAGTATATAAGTATCGAGACCAAGGGAGGGCCCACCGGTGTTCTCCCAGTTTCGACGTTTGGCGCCAGACAGGTTAAACATTGCCAAGCAAGAGTTCGAGAGAATGCTGTAGCTGGGTATCATACAGCCCTCCAAGTGCACCTTGACATCTGCATTACACATGGTACCAAAGAAAGAAGCTGGAAGCTGGCGCCCGTGTAGAGACTATCGTTCACTTAATGCTGTTACAGTACCGGATCGTTATCCCTTGCCACACATTCATGACTTCGCCACGAGCCTTGCTGGAGCCAGTCTTTACCAAGATACACTTTCTGCATGCTTATAACCAGATACCTGTCAATCCTCCGGACGTATACAAGACAGCGATTACCACTCCTTTCGGCTTGTACACTGTAAACACAGATTAGCGGAAATCTTGTCACTGTGACAAGATCGGCCTCCGTCATTATAATCTGACAAGAATACTCGTCACACTGACAATTATCTTCCTCATTTTCTTCTGCACATGACAAGTTCTAATCTAGTCATGAAATTGAACGTACTCGTGTAATGAACATAAATACATCAGAAGCGGTAAAACCATTGGGTTAACCTTGTGGCCGAATCGGTAACGCGCTGGGCTCGAGTGCAATTCTGATGTGGCGGCGGTTCGACTCACCGCGAGGCAAGGATAAAGGAAATTATTTATTTCCGAATTGTGAATTACCACCCTTAGTCCTATGTGCTGCGGAGAAGGGACATATGTCTGTGTTTCCTATCACACACGTGACGGCTGATGTAAGAGGCCACTGGTAGGGTGAGCAGTTCTGCATCAGGGTAAAGAGTACCCCATGTGTGTCGAGGAAGGGACTGATGTTCTGTTCCCTGTTGCACGCAAGAAAAAAAGGAGAGTAAGAAAGAAAAAAAAAAAAAACCCCCCATGACACTGGTGAAATATTTTTTCATGTAATTCAATCATTTACTTTGTGCAAACTTGAGTGAAATATTTTCAGTATATACACGTTATTATTTTTTTTTATTAATCAATCAGTTCATCTCTCTATCCATCAATCAATCTACCGTAGATAACAGTATAGTCGCCAGCTGCAATAATGTCACCAGCCGCCAAATATTACGAATTATAGCATCACTACTGATGTGTATGTGCCACTGATGATGATACACAATAGTTTATATCATGACTGTATAATCTACCCTATTTCAGCGTTGTTTTATGCTTTGTATCTGCAAGTATATACAGTTTCAAATTTCACTACTCGTTTTTTTTTCGCGCTACGACGACGGCGGGAGGACACTCAGAACATAAACACTAGCTGGCGAAGTTAGTGTAGGTCGCCACTCAGTTGATATTTTGGTAATTTGTTCATTTATAGCCATAATATGACACAGATGAAGACACAAAATGACACAGACTCTCCAGATAGCCCCTTTTAACTTTCCTGAAATCATGGATGTAGAAATGTAAGTATTAACGCCACCAGACGTCTGTAAACAGAAAAAAACGTTGTCCTGGCGATTTTAGTGTTATCTACGGTAGCTATAATTATCTATCGATCTATCTGTCATCTTATGCGGGGTTCACACTTCCCGTATTTGCTACGTCCGTCTTGCCAACGTGACGTCACCGTGACGTCACTTCCTGCTTGTGTGACCTTGAAAGACGCGTCTGGAGGCAAAAGAATTGGAGACTCCGAATCTTTTGGCGGGCTGCGTGAGCGGTGGTGCCACAGTTTATAGAACATTATACGTAACTAAGTTTTGCAATATCAAAATAATGCTGTTTCCAAGGTCTGATTTAAAATATATTTATTATCAGTGATTCTGGAAGACATTATTAGTAATGGAAGACATACATGATGTGAAAATATTGTGTTCCGCTGCTTGAAGGCGGAACAGCGGCACCGCTGCTTGAATGTAAGCTCGACCACCACCACTACCTCTGTATATTTTAATCCGTTATTTCTCGTGTTATCTAGTTCTAACCCTCTCACGTGCCCCTCTAGTAGCTACTATATACCATCCTTCCTACAGCATCACGCTACGCCACCAACACGCTCTACAGGCTGTGTAATAGGTAGTAATTATTAGTGACTTGAAAAATACAGCCACGACTGCGAATTGTGGCAACACTTGTGGCCCCCGTTATACAGATTCCACTTGTAACCTTTGCAATAGCCTGTTGTCAGGGGATTGTAGCACTATATAGGTAGGCCAGGGAGTGAAGGGGGATATAGTGAAGGGAGTAATAGGTGTCTCATGGGTACAAAAGGGAGGAAGTAAGGAAAGCAAGGCGGTTTTATACTGTAATTTTTTCTGATATGAGCGAGCGGGAGTAATCGACCAGTGAGAGGAGATAACGTCATCGTGACGTCACGGTGACGTCACGATAACAAGACGGACGTAGCAAATACGTGAAGTCTGAACCGGGCTTTAATAGATATGCCTGGGAACACACACACACATACTATGTATATGTATATATATATATATATATATATATATATACTAGCCGCAAAGCCGCCCTCCGGGCGGACTTTTTGGCTAGCTCCTGCGGAGGGCTATTGGTGGGCCTTTTACTCTCCAGATAGCCCCTTCAAACTTTCCTGAAATCATGGATGTAGAAATGTATGTATTAACGCCTTACCCATCACCCCCCACCAATTCACTAACCCATTACCCATCACCCCCCACTCATTACCCATCACCACACACCCATTCACTCACCCATTACCCATCACCTCCCACCTATTCCCTCACCCATCACCCATCACCCCCCACCCATTCACTCACCCATCACCCCACACCCATTAGCCATCACCCCACCCATTCACTCACCCATTACCCATCCCCCTATATCAAGGTTTCCTCAATTCTCGCAACCCACATTTTTTTTTCTCACAATTCTCGCTAATAGGCTGCTAAAAAAAAAGAAGAAAAAAGGTGATCGGATCATCTCATAAGTGAGCTTAAAAGTTGCCCCTGGTCGAGCTGGTTCCAAAACTGTGCCATATGATGGGATTGGGGCACGGGGGGCGGCACCTATCGCGGACACACACATACACACACACTTTCGCTTATATTATTATAGATATATATACTATATACTATATACATATATAATATATATATATATATATATATAGAAATGTAAGTATTAACGGTAGAAAAAACCCTGGTAATAGATACACCATAAGCAATGTATCGCTGAAAAGATCAGAAGGTGAAAAAGATCTTGGAGTGAGGGTGAGCCCAGACCTCCGACCTAGGACCCAATGTATTGAGGCCAGAAATAGAGCTAATAGAGTATTAGGATTCATTACCAGAAGTGTTAAAAGTAGAAGTGCGGAAGTTATTCTAAGCTTTATCTGGCTCTAGTCAGGCCTCACCTAGACTATGCGGTTCAGTTTTGGTCTCCATATTACAGGATGGATATAGCCTTGTTAGAAACAGTGCAGAGAAGGATGACCAAAATGATACAAGGGATGCGTAACTTTAGTTATGAGAGGAGATTGAAGTTATTAAAATTACACTCACTCGAGAGACGCAGAGTAAGGGGCGATCTGATAGAAGTTTTTAAGTGGATAAAGGGATTTAATAAAGGAGAGGTAGGAAAAGTTCTTACGGCTTTTAACCAGGGTAAAACAAGAAGTAACGAATTCAAGCTGGAAAAGCGTAGATTTAGAAAGGAAATAGGGAAAAACTGGTTCACAAATAGGGTGGTGAATGAATGGAATGGTCTCAGTAGACAGGTAGTTAGTGCGGAGTCATTAGAGAGCTTTAAAGAGGAGCTGGATAGATAGGTTCATGGATCCCCATTATGAAAGGTGGATGTAGGTAGTGTTAGGTGACAGGAACTACCACGTGTAGGCCTCGCGGCCTCTTGTAGCTTCCTTATTTTCTTATGTTCTTATATATATATATATATATACACAGGGTGTAACACGAGTTTCTTCAAATATTGATACAGGAGGAAGAGCATGTTATTCTAAGCAGAAAATATTGTATACACATGCTTTTTGAAGCTTCATTTAGACGTGAGATGAAGTTAAAAAAATTACCGCGGCCAGTAATTTCAAGTGGCAGGCGACGTATGGAGGTAGTGCAGTGTACTCGCTGTTGCCACTCGGTGAAATTTTGAATGATTTAATCATAATGTTTACTAGTAATGGAACATTACATTATCTTATAACGACACAATTGGTATTAATGGACATGTTATTTACTAGATAAGCAGTAGGCTACATGAAAACAGCAGGGCTGTAATAAGCAATACTGTTAAAGGGTAAGTGGCATCGCGTCAGAGTTGGGTAGGAGGTGAAGACTAGTAGCGCATTTTCGTGACGTTCACCGCCCTGGTTCAGTCTAGCCCGGACCGGGTCAGGGTGGACTGATGGTCGCGAAAATACATCGAGACTGGCCCCGTCCCATTCGTCGTTCCTATTGGCTGGGGGATCGAGTGGGCGGTACTGAACTGAACTGTGGAGGCGGCAGGCGTCCATCTTGTCAATATCCTTTTTGTCGTCCGCCTTTTAACCTGTGCTGAAGACTACAACTACCACGCCTGTAATGCTTTAGTCTTATGGTCGGCCATCATGGTGTTTCATGCCTTATCAGCAGCACGAGAAGCTCCTGGTCGCCTTCCCCGCTGACTGTAGTGCGCATGCGCCAGTTCTCCCCACACTAGTCCAACCTGGTCCTGCTGTCTGGCCTAGCCCGGCCCAGTCCGTTCCAGCCCGGTCTAAACTGCCTCGCAAAAACAGTGGCCGCCCGGGACTAGCCCAGTCCAGACCGGGCCAGAGCGGCCGCGAAAATGCACTATAGGTTGCGAGGCTGCCCGCCGCCGCCAGCGGTGTCACGTATCAGAGTCACGTGTTACATTCAGCCCCGCTCCAACAAGATGCCACTTAGCCTTTTACAGTATTGTTTATTACTGCCCTGCTGTTTTCATGTACTGCTTATTTAGTAAATAACATGTCCATTAATACCAATTGTGTCGTTATAAGATAATGTAATGTTCCATTACTATAATAGTAATCATTATGATTAAATCATTCAAAATTTCACCGAGTGGCAACCGCGAGTACACACTGCACTACCTCCATACGTCGCCTGCCACTGGAAATTACTTGCCGCGGTAATTTTTTTCACTTCATCTCACGTCTAAAGGAAGCTTCAAAAAGCATGAGTATAGAATATTTTCTGCTTAGAATAAAATGCTCTTCCTCCTGTATCAATATTTTGCAGAAACTCGTGTTACATCCTGCATATATATATATTAAAATATATATATATATATATATATATATATATATATATATATATTATATATATAAAATATATAATATATATATATATATATATATATATATATATATATATATATATATATGTGAGTGTGCACGGCAAGTGTTTACGTAGGCAGCTGAAGAACGTTACGAGTGTAACTTTGCAATCGAGAGAGAGAGAGAGAGAGAGGAGAGAGAGAGAGAGAGAAAAGGGTGTGGAAGGAAAGAAGAAAAAAGACGTTATGCACTGCAATAAGGCGGTTGAGTGGTGTTCCCATATGCGCGGTATAAAACTCGCAGCCTATTACTTTACACGCTGATACACGACATAAGCGCTTTTATTTATTTTATTTATTATGTCGACTTCTATTATATTCTTATGAAAAGACTACTATATGTAGATTCGACAATTTGGATTATATAGTAATCTGAACAATCATGTCAGGCTGCAAATTGACGATAAAAAGTTCAAACTTTTTGTGGAGGAACAGATAATGTTGAAGCCATAACGTCAGCGCTGATGGCGGAAGGCTCGGGCAGTGAAGGCAAGTAGTGCCCACTAGGCTGCTTTGGGGGCCGCGGCCTGAAGAGACGACACGCCGCCACTCATGCGCTGCCTTATCCTGCTGTACTGAGGTAAGTTGTGGTATTCTAGTGCTCTTGATATCATTTCGACTGTCTCTGTATGCTCTTTCTTCTCTACCCATGATATAAGGAGAAAACCATTGCTGCTGTTATTTGTACCGCGGGGACAAGTTTGGTGTGATAACACGGGTGTGTCTTGTGCAAAGCTTCACCCAACTTGCTGTTGAATGTTTCCACGGTGGAGGCTGACTGGTTTTTTTTCAGGTAAGAAGGCACACTTCTTGAAAATTAATTATTGCTCGGACCTCTACGTGGTGAAGTTCAGAAAATTTCGTGAGCTCCCTTGTACGTCGTTCCTCGCGTCTGTTTTATGTGCCACCTGTCAAGCCTACAACTTTTGAAGTGAGTCATTGATTTAACTCTATATTGCCTACATTATTTTTCAAATCATGGAAAAAGTAGGGGTTTTTTCGGTGTCTTAATACAACATTCATTAAACTTCACTTGTTTGACATTTCAGACTGTTTACAGTGAAAATATATAGCTATATGTAATGAGTTGGATAGAGCTACCCTCATAGGTGGGCGCGATAACGAAAAAAATTATCACGATAACCGATAAATCGATAACGATAACCTTATCGGCGATAACTGACAATCGATAACTGGCGATAAATTTATCGCCCAATAAGGCGATAAGCGATAAATCGATAAATCCAAAATTCCGATACTAGCGATAACGATATTGATATTTTAAATAATTTTTTTAAATGCTATCAGTAAACTGTTAGAAAACCCTTCATTTACCTTTTGCACACTAATATCTTCTAAATTCAATGTTTATCCTGTCTCTTCACTAATGAAAAGTACTGTTTTTAAGTAAAATAACTAAATTTGAAAGTTTAAACTACTAAAATTTCTTTTGCACAGCCACAGTGTAGACCAGGTTTCGCAGCATGTTCCCCTTCTAGTCAGGCAGATAGGTGTAATAATTGTGGGTAAACGATGTGTAAAAATTATTTGCCATGTTAAATAGTTGAAAAAATGTCCCACGTATCATTTTTATGCAAATTAGTGCCGCTGTCGTGATAAAAATGTCGCACCTCAAAATAGGGGACGGTACCTTATTCACCCTTCCTTTTCTCTTTCTCATAGCATAAATGGAGTTCGACATGGGTCAAAACAGGAACACTAGTCTCTCATGTTGATATTTCAGTGAGTGAACAGTAGTTATCTGAGCAAATAACGTGTAATGATGATGATGAGATATATCAACATGAGAGACTAGTTCCTGTTTTGACCCATGTTTCCTGTTATAGCACTCTTCAAACAGCATTTATGCTTGTGTTCTTGTTTTGACCCTCTCTTTCTCATAGCATAAATGCTGTTTGAAGAGTGCTATAACAGGAAACATGGGTCAAAACAAGAACACTAGTCTCTCATGTTGATATGTCTCAACTCACTCATTATTCCACGTTATTTGCTCAGATAACTACTGTTCACTCACTGAAATATCAACATGAGAGACTAGTGTTCCTGTTTTGACCCATGTCGAACTCCATTTATGCTATGAGAAAGAGAAAAGGAAGGGTGAATAAGGTACCGTCCCCTATTTTGAGGTGGGACATTTTTAGCACGACACCGCCATTACCAAAAACTTTAGAAGGATTCGAAGGAGAGTTGACGGATCCACTGTTCTTCCAGGAAATTGGCAACAGTTCCTGAGAATTGATGCAAACAATACAGAACTGTTTGCCTTCTTGACAAAACACATCACACATCTTGTATCAGATAAGCAGATAGTCACCACGGATGGTTCAGATGTGACGTGCATTCCCGCACGCGACACCAGTCATCTTGCCCCATGTGACCATGAGGAGGCTGATACACGAATGATGATACATCTCGCGGATGCAGTCCGTGATGGATTTCAGAAAATTCTTCTGCGTACGGTGGATACAGATATAGTGGTATTGGCTGTGGCGGCAACAACCAAACTCAAAATCCAGGAGCTTTGGGTGGCCTTTGGGACAGGCCAGCACTTCAGGTATATTGCAGCACATGAAATTGCAGCATTCTTCGGACCAGATAAGTCACAGGCCCTCCCGATGTTCCATGCATACACAGGGTGTGACACAGTCTCGTCATTTAATACACGGGGCAAGAAGACAGCCTGGGATACCTGGAAAGTATTTGACGAATTGACGCCAGCGTTAGTTCATCTCTCCACGGGGACAGCAGACATCTCTGATGACGTTGTGGCAGTGCTCGAGCGGTTCACCATTCTTCTCTACGATCGCACCAGCAATCTCGTCAACATAGACGAAGCTCGACAGGCACTCTTCACGAAGAAAGGACGAGCCATGGAAGCTAGCTATTCCCCCTACCAGAGGAGCCCTGGTACAACAAATCAAGAGGGCTGTGTACACGGGTGGCCACTGCTGGGGAAACATGCTCAAGGTTGTTATGGATCTGCCCTCACCTGGGGATTGGGGATGGATCGATCCCCACAACTGGAAACCCCTGTGGTCCATGCTTCCTGAAGCCAGCACTTCATCAAGGGAGCTGATTTGTTGTAAATGCAAAAAGGGTTGCAAGGGACGATGCAAGTGCAAACAAGCTAGTTTGAAATGTACCGCTTTGTGCCAGTGTGGTGGAGAAAATTGTGACGTATAAACAAGATCAGACTGGAACTATCTAGTAAGTTACCGTTACAGTGCTTTACTCATGCTTAATAATGTCAATATCACTAATCTTCAATGTTCAGAGCAACTTGTTGTCATTTCATATATATTGGGTATATATTGTTGGGATGATGGGACATATCTATATACGGGGAGCCTATTTATTATTTCACTATTTCTCTCTAAATCAATCTTGGAAGCTTGTTGAATGCTTACAACTTACGGAATAATGTATTTAAAATGCGTTTACAAAAACAGTCCAATATATTTGCTGTAATTAGTATTTATATACATAGCTGAAATTAATTGAGAACTTTTGAGTTTAGATTATTGTTAACAAACTGTATTGTTGTAGACGAAACTGTTTAAATTTACCATATTCGTTTTGTCAACTTAACCAAATAAAATATTACTAAACCAGGCATTTTAATAATTATGACGAAAGTGTATTTATCTCTCAGCCACCAAATAATTTGCTCAGTTACTAAATTTGTTACTTTTAAGTCAGGCAGATAGGTGTATCCATCATAAGAATTGTGGGTTTATACGTACACGCATGAAATTTGGCACAGTCATAGATAATAGTGGTTTACTTAAAATAAATATGTACTTACCTGTCAACTAGTTAATTTGGTCCTGTAATTTCACTGAAACATTGACTCCTGAACGCAGAGGTTCCGAAATTTGATGAGTCAGCACTTATTACGCTCCCTGGTGGGTTAATTGACATTGCTGGCAACACAAATGCAAATTGTGGTCATTTGGAGAATACAATTATGGCATATATGTGTATCTAGAGTCATTTCACTAGAACATAAAGAAGCATTTGTGTCGTCCGGTTAAAAATAATCGCAGTCAAAATGATCATTTTGTAAAATGGCTGCCACGGCTACCATAAGACGTTTTCGCGGTGGGTCCATATCTGGAATTATTCATTAGATTATTATCTATGACTGTGCCAAATTTCATGCTTGTACGTCTAAACCCACAATTCTTATGATGGATACACCCATCTGCCTGACTATTCATAAACATGAGCATGTTGAAGTTTTCATCAGACAGGGAGCTCCTCTTGGCCCTATTGATGTCCTTGCCAAGGGAGAACAAGCGCTCCACCGCGGCGCTGGACGGCATCGCCGTGTTGTACCTCAAGAAGAGGTCAATGAGCACCTTCTCACTGTTACCTTCTCACCAAAAAATAAAATTATCGATTATCCCTAGTTTGGAACCAAAAGTATCGGCGATACCGATGAATCGATAACGCGGGGATTTTTTTTATCGGATAACCGATAACCCGATATCATTATCGCGATAAATTATCGCTATAATTTATCGCGATAACGCCCACCTATGGCTACCCTCACCCGTCTTGGATAGGGCTCGCCCTGACTCACCAGAGTGACGTTACGTTGAACCCTCAAAACCTCCTGCCAGGGTGCAAGGAAATACCGTTTGTTTTCACCCGTATTAATTACAAAATAACATAAATAGTAACAGTATTTCCTTTCTTATCCTTTCGCCAGTACACACCCTCTGACCCACACTGCAAGCGTTACATTACACTGCACCATAGACCACTATATCTCTGGACTGTTCACGCGACAATGTTTTGAAATTGCCAGGCTGTATAGCGGCCTGCGGCCTGCACGACAGAGATATAGTGGTCTATGGACTATCATATAGACTAGTTTATCAGTATATATGATATACTGTCATCTTCGTAAATGTTTGTTCTATAATATTATCAAATAAAAAACAGTAAAACACGCTAAAGAAATGCCATTACGGGACTCTGATTCACTTCAACTCTTCGCCACTTAAAACTTTGCGAGTCAACTTTTATCATGAAGGGTATCAATAGAAGCGCAATTGTATTAGCTTTCCACTGATGTATTTCGTTTTCTGATAAATGAATTAGAACCATGCATAAATTAGCATTAAATAAATTAATTAAATCATCAATCGGGTAATTTTACCGATTGAAGAGGTTATTTATTTAGTTAACGCTAATTTATACATGGTGCTAATTCATTTATCAGAAAAAGAAATATATAAGTAAATAAATAACATCATCAATCGGGAAGATTACCCGATTGATGATTTTATTTATTTATTTAACGCTAATTTATGCATGGTTCTAATTCATTTATCCGACAACGAAACATATCAATGGAAAGCTAAAAAAAATTGCGCTTTTATTGATACCCTTCTTGATAAAATTTGACTCGCAAAGTTTTAAATGGCGAAGAGTTGAAGTGAATATTAAGTTCATGTCTCGTAATGGCATTTCTTTAGCGTGTTTTACTGTTTTTTATTTGATAATATTATAGAACAAACATTTACGAAGACTACAGTATATCATATATACTGATAAACGAATCTATATGATCCGCATATATATATATATATATATATATATTTTATATATATATATATATATATATTATATATATATATATATATATATATATATATATAATATAGAATCCGAGCGGCCCTCCGACTTCAGGCCCTTGTGCGACAGGCCGATATTCCGTGCGCAGTCCAGGTTTACAATGGTCTATTACTGCACATAACAAAAACTGAGTAAACACACAGTAATAACACTTCCCACTTTCACAGTAACCAGACACCATACACTTTCCTTGCTGCTTGTTACGGTAAACACCCCTCTGTGATCACCGTCCACTTTTTTTTCTTTCTTTTTTTCTTTTTTTTCGCTATTGCTTTCTCTTAAGAGAGAAGCACGGGCTAAATATAAAGCCCGTCAGAGTGTTCGGTATTTATAAATGTTAACGGGGGGGAGGGTAGGAGGAAACAAGGGCAGCGAGCGTAGGTAAAGGTGAGGAGGCAACGACACGTGCAGCCCGTACATAATCCGGCTCTGGGGAGGCAGGGATCAGATGGCGAAGTGAGTAGGATGCTGGGCAGTGAAGCAGGTAGTGCTCAAGGGGATTTTGTGGCTCTGCGAAACAGTGAGGAGGGCAGGGGCGTCACCAAGTATTTGAGTGGAGCAATGGAAGCCGAGCCTTAGTCGGACCAGCTGTCGTACTACAGGTGGAGTGAACCGGGAAAGGTGGAGGTGAGGCGTTTGTCTGGTGGCTGTGATGTACCATGTGGCAGAACGAGAGCCATGCTCCACAGCGTCGTTGAGAAGAAGTTGGGAGGCCTGAAGAGCAGCTCGGTTGACAGAAGACTTTATCTGGGCGTAACTGGGGAGGAGGGGAAAGGTAACTTCCGGCGCTGTGCTGGCTCTGCGTGCTGCCTCGTCTGCTCGTTCGCTACCAGATACACCGACATGGCTTGGCACCCAATGAAGGAAAACATCTGAGTTTAGGCGATACAATGTCAGGAGATGATGGTGGGTGGAAGACAGGAGTTGGACATTGTCTTTGAAGGTGGTAGCATCAAGGGAGTGAAGAGCAGAGTGAGTCAGTGAAAAGGTGAAATTCAGGAATGGGTGACTCACAAGCATGGTGAAGGGCAGATAGCAGCGCCACAAATTCCGCTTGGAATGCAGAGGAATTGTCAGGGAGACGAAGTGATCGCTGGAGAGCACCACTGACAAAGGCGGAACCAGACTTGCCATTTTCACCATCAGAACCATCAGTAAAGTAGAGACGGGTGGCGGGAGTAGAAAGAGGGGCGATTGTGGCTAGACTCTCCTGGCGGAGAAGGGCAGGTAGTTGTTGTTTTGGGTGAGTGCGAGACGGGAGAATGACCTGGAAGGTCTTGGGGGCCCAAGGAGGCGGCGGAAAATGGTCTGGGACGGCCAGATCCGGATCACAACGGACCAAATCAGCCACTTCAAGCGCTCGTGCAGCATCAGCCATGGCGTGGACCGTCGCCATCGGGGCGGGTATTCGGAGGACGCTGGAAGCCGTGGCGAAGATGGGCCGCAAGAGTGGAGTTGGGGCGGGTCTTGAGGTACCTGGCCATAGCAGTGCTGCTCTAGTAGTCAGGAGGAATTTTGAGTTAGGGTGGAAATGTTGTGCAGACTTTTTTTTATGGTTGATATGAGTCAATAAAGGCCTCAGGACGTAATTTCCGGAGGGTGTGCAAAATTTCGTCCGGTGGCTTTTTCGTAAATCCAAGATGGCCGCCATCGCCGACCCATATCCTTAAGATGGCCGTAACTCGGTCAATATTTGTGCTAGATACTTCATATTGGGCTCTATTCCTAGGTTTTTATGGACAAGGAATCGAATGGAATGGTTATTTATGTGATTTGACAAATGTGTCACTATAAAAAATAAATATGGCCTCCAAAATACCCCCACACAATCACTGAACTTATTATTTGACCATTATATGCAATATGTAATAGACAGTTGTAGTATATGTGTAAAATCTAAGCAATTTTCTTATGTTTCAGGTGATTGGATACTCCATACATGGGCGTATAAGGCCCCTGTACAGAGCACGCTACTGGCAGGGAGAAAAAAATAAATGCAGACGCCACAGGACACCTAACTTCTTAGAAGCTCTTTTAGCAAGAGATGAGATGTGAGATTTCCAGTTCAAATTTTTAGGAAAGAATAGTCCTAGAATGTTCATTGTACCAGAAGGAGACAGTTGAGTGTCATTGAAGAAGAAGGGGTAGTTTTCTGGTAGGTTTTGTCGAGTAAATAGGTGAGGAAATTGGGTTTTTGAGTCATTGAACAAAAGAAGCTAGGTTTGCTTGTCCCAAACAGAAATTATAGAAAGGTCAGAAGTTAGGCGCTCTGTGGCATCTCTCCGTGAATCACTTAGTTCCTGTTGAGTTGGATGCCTAATGAACGACGTTGAAAAATGCAGGGTAGAATCATCAGCGAAGGAGTGGATAGGGTATTGAGTTAGACTTATAAGATCATTAATGAATAATATAAAAATAGTGATTGATAGGACAGAACCTTGAGGAACACCACTGTTAGACTTAGGAGAAGAACAATGTCCGTCTACAGTAGCTGCAATATAACGGTTTGAAAGGAAACTTTAGATGAAAGTACAGAGAGAAGGATTAGAAACCGAATGAGGGTAGTTTGGAAATTAATGATTTGTGCCAAACTCTATAAAAAGTTTTTGATATGTCAAGGGCAACAGCAAAAGTTTCACCGAATCTCCTAAAGGAGGATGACCAGGATTCAGTTAGGAAAACTAGAAGATCGCCAGTAGATCGCCCTTTACGGAAACCGTACTGACGATCAGATTGAAGATTGTGAGCAGATGGATGCTTAAGAATCTTCTTATTAAGTATTGATTCAAAAACTTTAGAATGGCAGGAAGTCAAAGCTATAGGACGGTAGTTTGAAGGATTTGAACAGTCACCCTTCTTAGGAACAGGTTGAATGTGAACAAACTTCCAGCAAGAAGGAAAGGTGGAAGTAGAAACAAAGACAGAAAAGTTTGACCAGGCAGGGTGCAAGCACAGAAGCACAGTTTTTGAGAACAATAGGAGGGACTCCGTCAGAACCGTAAGCCTTCCGAGGATCTAGGCCAGAAAGGGCAAAGAAAACATCATTACGAAGGATCTTAATAACATAGTCTGAGGGCGGAGGAAAATGAGGAATTCATCAACAAGAGTGGAATTTTTAGCAAGGGTTTGAGCACAAAGTTCAGCTTTAGAAATAGATGAGACAGCAGTGGAGCCATCCGGGAGAAGCATAGGAGGGAAAGATGAAGAAGAAAAAATTGTTAGAGATGTTTTTAGCTAGATGCCAGAAATCACGAGATGAGTTTGATTCAGAAAATTTTGACATTTTCTATGAATGAATGTGTATTTGGTAAGTTGAAGTAAAGATTTGGCATGATTACGGGCAGAAATATAAAGGGCATGAATTTCAGGTGATGGATGGTTACGGTACCGTCTGTGAGCCGCCTCTCTATCTTGGACAGCATGAGAACAAACAGAGTTAAACCAAAATTGACGGGCTTTAGGTTTAGAGAAAGTGTGTGGAATGTATGCCTCCATGCCAGAGACAATGAACTCAGTTATGTTATCTGCACAAAGAGATGGGTCTCTGACATGGAGGCAATAATAATTACATGGAAAATCAGAGTCTTAGGTCCTCTTACTTAGCTGAATAGGCCACTGCACTGAATAATAAGATCCCGTTCCAAATGTCCATAAATCTTGATTAGATAGGCAACTTATGGACAATTGGGTGCTAGCGACCAATAGTTGATGTTATTTTAACCACAATAAGGCAATCTTAAGTGTTCTTATGTTGAAAATCAGGTTTTCACTAATAAAACCAATGGTTTTGATATACTCATGTCTATACCATGAACATTGGTTAGAAGAAATAGTATTTGAAAGTATGATCTACTCATGTATGGTCCCACAGCTTTAAGGAACTGTTACGTCAAAATGTTTAGTGAATATATTTCTCCATTGATGCTAAAAGATTATAGATTGTGTGCACAAGGGTAGTATGATTTCTTATTCTCCATATTATTTCTCATCTCAATATTATTTCTACTTTCAAATACTATTTCTTCTAACCAATGGTATGGACATGAGTATATCAAAACCATTGGTTTTATTAGTGAAAACCTGATTTTCAACATAAGAACACTTAAGATTGCCATATTGTGGTTAAAATAACATCAAATATTGGTCGCTAGCACCCAGTTGTTCGCAAGTTACCTATCTAATCAAGATTTATGGACATTTGGAACGGGATCTTATTATTCAGTGCAGCGGCCTATTGAAATGCCAGAAGCACATCCGCTTACGTGGGTCCCAGGGCAGCACCAGAGCGATACAACAGGTTACAGAGGTAAGATTGTGATCGGAGGAACTCAACGGAGATAATAGTTTCGCACAGTAAGCAGACGGGTTAGTAGTTAGGAAAGGTCGATTATGTTTGGCGTGTCTCCCAGGCGGTCAGGAAGGAATACGGGTAGGGTGCTGCACCAGCTGCTCTAGGTCTTGGAGGATAGAAAAATTGTAGGCTTGTTCACCAATTTGGTCAGTGAAAGAAGATGATAGCCAAAGCTGGTGGTGAGCATTGAAATTGCCAAGTAATAACTTATTTATGATAAGACTCACTGTCTTATCATAATGAAAATTTCAAAATGAGTGATTATATTGATGGGAAGTATGAGAAATGTGCATGTTTATAGTCAAGTGGATTGTGTGGCGGAATGATCAGCAGCTGTCTTGATGCCCAGTCCAGTTCGCTGGTTAGTATTGAAATGTGTAAAATGGTCCGTGGATGACTGGGCTTTTCGTGAATCTAGACTTATTGCTTCAATAGCTTTTCAGACGGGTAAAACGCACTTTCATACAAGAACTATGGAAACAAATATACAAGTGTGGTATATATGATATATTTTTTTGTTTGAATACCGTTTATTAAACATTTTTCTCTTTACCTTGTTGAGATGGAATCAATGTAATATTTTTTCATTCAGGGGTACCACATTTTTTTTCATGACTGAAGTTTGCAATATGGGGCCGGTAGGTGTCTGTCCCGGGCTGGGTTAGGGTATCCAATCCGCCCCTGGGTGGCACATACAGCAGACGCGAGGAACGACGTACAAGGGAGGTCACGAAATGTCTGAACTTCACCACGTAGAGGTCCGAGCAATAGCTTTCAAAATGCCTGCCTTCTTAACTGAAAGAAAAAAAAACGTCAGCCTCCACCGTGGAAACATTCAACAGCAAGTTAGGTGAAGCTTTGCACAAGACACACCCGTGTTATCACACCAAACTTGTCCCCACGGTACAAATAACAGCAGCAATGATTTTCCTCATATCATGGGTAGAGAAGAGAATACAGAGACAGTCGAAATGATATCAAGAGCACTAGAATACCACAACTTACCTCAGTACAGCAGGATGAAGGCAGCAGGTGAGTGGCGTGTCGTCTCTTCAAGGCCGCGGCCCGGAAAGCAGCAAAGCAAGCCTACTGGGCACAGTAGCCATTTCCACCAAGCTATCAAGGACTACTGGTGCGAAAAAATATCTTTATTTTCACCCTTATCGGAAATCTAATGAAACCTCTCATCAAAGCAAATTCTTTCTGTTACGGCCCATTGTTTACCTTAACGTTGAATAAGCCCATGAATAACCAATATGAGAAATACATAACTTTCACATTTTCATATTTCACTTTTATACCCGCGTCATTTTGTTTTGTTTCATTCAAATGGATATTCAATACATTTATAACACGCGACCATTTGACTGTCAACGGCCTGACTAACAAGTTACAGGTGAGGCGATACAGGCAAGCGAGAGAGAGAGAGAGAGAGAGAGAGAGAGAGAGAGAGAGAGAGAGAGAGAGAGAGAGAGAGAGAGAGAGAGAGAGAGAGAGAGAAAGAAAGGGACGGGGATATGGAGCTTGAGGGACGGTATAGGTACTGGGAAGTCTTGTGTCTACTGAGAGGTGGGTGCGTTGAGAGAGAGAGAGAGAGAGCAGTGCAACTAGCAGGCAAATGCAAAATGCAAATATGAATGAATAAATACTGGAATAAATATACAAACATACTCGTACAAATAAATAAAATATGAGAATTTGACAGGGGTAAATAAGAAATCAGAAATTTAAACATCGAACGAGATCCTACCATTAAAAAATGGGCGAAAAAACGGAGGAAAAGGCGGAAAAAATATTGATTGGTGGTGAGAACCTTAAATATTCTTGCCCCGAGGCACGTGTCAGTGAACGAAATAAGAACACATGAAAAATTGCTGCCATTCATCTTACATTTCAAAATTAGGGAAGTGTCAGGAACACCCCTTGCCACCACTCCCACTCCCACCACCACCACCACCACCACCACAGTATACCTGCCCCTCTCACCCAACACATTTTTCTTCTTCTTTTTTGCCTTTTTATACATACCCCCACCATTTATTTTTCTCTCTATGATTGTCCTACCTAGGGAAGGAAGGACTTCCTATTGTCAACCTTGTCCTGGGGAAGGAAGGACTTCCAATTGTCGACCTGTGGAAACCTGGGGAAGGTAACTGTGATAACCCGGATGTCACACTAGCCCTGTGTCCCGGGGTAACGGGTTGTCACCCACCTCAGGTTCAAAGGCTAATGCGACGGAGATGAAACCGAGGCCACGCGCAGCATAGCGTATGCCCCCATCTTACTTTATGTTATTGTCCTTCGTCTTCCTACAACACTCAACACTGTATTTCTTTCCCACACACTTTACACAGTCATACCCCGCCCCGGAACACTCCAGCCCGCAACATATAGCCTCGCTTCCGCCCCCTCCCTTCCCCCCAAAGCACACAACACCACATCCCCGTTCTGGCAGGTTCTCTTCCCTCTCCCGCTCCACACCCACCTTTGCACTTAACATTGTTCTCACACTCACTTACCCATCACTAATATTACCATTTGACTAACAATAACTCACCACAAGCTTATATATTTCACCGTCCTCCTTTCCGCGCGCACACCTTCACTTCTGTATTCATTTTCTCTTTTATTTATTGGCTTCACACTGTTACTTTAACAAAATATTCCTACCATCACTCTCTCCCTCCCACCCACACGTTTCTCACCCACGCAATCTCTCCAAACGTTGCCCCAGATCCTCATTCACGCCGTATTTTCTCTCCTCACACCCTCTCTCTCACCGTCTGTCCCCCGCCCCGGCCTTTACCTTCTTTGGTTAATCAAAGGTTACAGTGGGAAGGAAAAGCGTTTGGCGGGGAAATGTAGTTGGCGGGGTTAAAAAAAATACGAGTTCATCAGCAGTAAGTAAAAGTAAAGCTGGGGGCATACGCCATGCTGCGCGTGGCCTCCGTCCTCATCTCCGTCGCATTATCTCTTAACCTATGGTGGGTGACAACCCATTACCCCGGGACACAGTGCTAGTGTGACATCCGGGTTACCACAGATACCTTCCCCAGGTTTTCCCAGGTACCCATTTATCAACCCCGAAAAAGGGAATTAACAGCTTTTTAGGCTGGCCGCTGACTTGCCCTGACCCGGATTCGAGCCAGGGCCCGCGGATTCGTAGCTAGGCGCGCTAGCCACTACACCACGGAGGCGACCAGCACATCAGGACCGGTATTACCAAAGAGATCATAGTTAAGAACGTTTATCATAGCTGGACAAAATGGCCCATTTTAGTCACAACTGGCTGGCGGATATCATAAATTGTGGGGGGACTATCACAAACCGCGCGAGAGGCTAAGAGTGGGTTCACCGAGTTCTAGCGCGACTATGATAACGGCTCCGCGACTATGATAAACTTTCCAGCTGTTAACAGGGCCGAGACACAATAACAGCCTCAGTGAAGAAATATTAGCTCACATAGGGATGTGTTGAGTGAGCTGAGTGATGCACAACTGATTAGGAAATACCGAGTAGACCGTGTGAGGGCTAAGAGTGAGTTCACCGAGTTCTAGCGCGACTATGATAAACTTTCCTTCTGTCAACAGGGCCGAGACACAATAACAGCCTCAGTGAAGGAATATTCGCCCACATAGGGATGTGTTGAGTGAGCTAAGTGATGCACAGCTGATTAGGAAATACCGAGTAGACCGTGTGAGGGCATATTGTTCCTCACCAACTTTGTACAAACAGCTTTTAGATCGAAAACATCGCCATCTGGCAACTCTGTCCCGTGTTTACACAGATACTGCTCAACGGTACATCTATATGCTTTATTTTCGGGAATGAATTACTACATTACTCTCTGTGTCACTGCCCTAAACATGTTATAAACATAAGGGAAGAAGTATCAACCCATAAAACGTGGTCAAAGGATGAATTTAATGATTATATAACCATTTTAAAGAAACAATGACGCTATATTTAGCAGACGCCTATGATAAACAATTGTGCTAGATTCCAAACTTATGATAAATGGCGTATGATAAAAATGTATCATATCCAAGAGTTATGATAAATATTTGTCATAGCTATGATTAAGTTTTGGTAATACCGGTCCAGCAGTCCACACTTGTATTAGGCTGTTTTTTTGTTGTTCCGTTTGTTTTCCACTTTTTTTTCTTTTTTTCTATTCACAATGCAGTCTATGACAGTGAGTGATACTGTAATTACTTGTGGTACGTAATACTGGACACACTGTTTTCACCTTTAAGATCCGTAATCATGTCATAACTGAGATATTTATTGAAAATTAGTTATATAGTGATAAAAGTAAATTGACAACCCACACCACGCTAAGTGCAAGTTCAATATATATACTGACAACTCTCCGATCACGTTCAGTGTCAAGTCAACATATTTACTGAGTACTTTAAAATAAGTGGCCGGGCCGTAAATTATTTAGTTTGACCTATATTATGGGTATTGGGTAGTAGCCCTAACCTCCCTTCACCCTCCTCCACGCAGTCAATCCCCTAGTGAGGCCACGCGGGGGTACAAAAAATGGCACGGATCAGTTACCCTCCCACTCTCCGAGGAAGGATGTCGCGTTGCTTCCAAGAGTGCCACTCACTACTTCATTATTGACCACTAAGATAACAAGAAATGTAAGGGAGACTATACGTAGATACAAGTGTTCAGCGTTACATTGGTATAGAAATTCGAGTTTGTGTGTATCGTTTAGAGCAGGTGTATCTTTCAAGATTTTCTTTGCCTGCTTCTGATACATGTATCCAATCATGTTCATGATATATATTTACTAAACCCATAAAAACTACAAAAAAACACCTAAATAAAAAAAAGTTATAGAATCATATTTATCGTTCACATGCTTCTTATTTTTCACAAAACACTTACATACGAACCATATTCCACGTTCATCCCTATATCACATGAAACGGGAGTATACATCAAAATATGTTCATTAAATGCATTACAACTCCTGAATTATAATATTCAATATACCGTCTACGATTCTTTACGGTTTTACCATTATAATAATCAAACTGAGGTATACCACTCACCACTCTTAATGATATTATCAAATATATGCAGCGAAACTTTTGATTTACAGTACTGTTTTTCACATTCTATACATCAGAGAAATACACACTTATAAAACGTATATGGTTATAATTTCATACCTACGATATGGTTTCCGATGGGATGAACCAAACAACAAGGTCACTCACTACTCGCTAGAAGAAGTGTTGTCTTTCAGCTATAATGAATAATTAAGCTATAATTAATAGACCAACAGTGTAACAAGATAAACATCACCATCTACAATCTGCCTTTGTGGCGTCTATTTAGTATAACTAGTTTTATAAACAAATCACAAGGTCATACGGGTGCACTAATGCAGCACTGAACTCCATTTAAGAAACGGAGCGAATGGCTGGGAAACATCAAAACGACATTAAAGTCTACGGACTTAAAGTACCAATTTTCAATATGTGTAACGTAATATATATTATAGACTCCATTTTCCAACTCCGTTTTCCAACGAAGACTCTTCAAGACTCCGTTTTCCAACGAAAATTGACCTGATAAGTTATGTTATAGGTAATAACGTTGTTTTCTTCTCAGGGTAATTCATCAGAAATAAATCGAGAAAAGGCCGGGACAGGAGGTGACGCAAGGAGGAAATATCTTGGGCATCAAGCGGGTTAATATCAGGCTATTTGCTTCATCGACGTGTTACTTACTGTCTCACCTCTCCCTTAAGCTGGCCACACACACACCGGCGCGGCCTGTCCGGCCGACGAAAAGGGGCGTGGCTAGAGGCGGCCGGTGTGTGTGTGGGGGTGTTTTTCATACGGCGGGGCCTGTCGCAGCGGCCGGATGAAAATCAGTCGGCGCTTGAAAATTCCGTCCGGCGCGGCCTGCCGCCTGCGTGTGTGTGGGTGCCTTCCGGCGCGGCCCGCCCCTCACTCGGCCAGATAATGACTAATTGTACCAGTTATAATTGTATTATGATAATATAGGTATTATTTATGACGTATTATATATAGTATGACGTATTATATATAGGTATTATATATGGCTGCACATGCAGCCATCACCAACAAGTCATTTTCGGACAGCGGATTCCTGTTGTCACCACGGTGGTCCGACGTGTACTGTATATTTTCATGAGGCGGCCGGTGTGTGTGTGGGTCTCGTCCGGCGAACGATGCCTCGCCACTTTTTGTCGGCCGGACAGGCCGCGCCGGTGTGTGTGTGGCCGGCTTTACCGTTATTCAACCCTTCCCTCTCCCTCACATGCCTCTTACCTGTCGCTCTCCCGCACATACTCTTCTTCTCGTCACACTCCCTTTCCATCACACCCAACTTTCTCCCTCACCCTTCTCCCCCACTCCAACTTCTCTTCAATATCACTCACTGTGCCCTCCTCTCCTCTTCTTCTTTCACAGCTGTGGGTGAGTTACGTGCCGTGCGAGGCCCAGCGCCTGAACACCGTGCAGCTCCCCATAGAACAGGTTGACCTCATCAAGCGCCTCATAGAACAGTACCCCGAGGACCTGCGTCTCGCTACCTTTGCTGTCGGAGGGGTGATCGTTGTGGTAGTACTAATAGGTAGGTAGAAGTAGTAGTCATTCAATCATCCATCATCCTGTAGTTTTGTATACTACTACAATTATACAGATATTCCCCAATCGATGCATAATTATACAAAAATTAGCAAGGAAAAAACTTATTAAAAACAAAATTTTATCGTACATAGATAATGACAAAATAACAAAAAAATATGAAAGCTCAAAAGGGGACTCAGGGTCTATCAAAAAAAGATAAACACCAAATCATTCAAAAACTAAAATATTCACAACACTTAGCTAAAAATTCCCGCATTAAAAGCAGATTACCTGGCAGTTATACAAGCTTAAAATATGTTGGGTGCATAGTGGTTCAGGACGGCCAGGTTCATTGTATTGTACCAACGTAATCTAGTGTGATGGTTTGCAGGTCTATATTTCTATCAAAAATAATGTTATTTAAAAAAACGTGCTCGAAATAATAATTGATATGGGAATGGCAGTGTATATTCCGTCTTTAACAAAGGGCCAAAAACACCATTTTAACCTGGTAGGGGGTATTTGATGGCCAAAAGGTCTCTTAAAAATAATCTCGCTTGTACAAAATTACAGGTAATGTAATCCATCTCGTTTGTTGTTGTGGTTGTCTGTGTGCTTTTTTGTTTTTTTGTTTTGGTGTTTTTTTTACATTTGTAGCTATAGCGCCGTAGGCCAGTGGTGACCCAGGGCCTCGGGAATGGGAGGGGCTCTGGAGTTCATTTGAGGGCCTCTGATGGTTGGTCCTGCCCGGGTTGGCGCAGCAGATTATTATAATAGTGGACGGGCCTGTGAATTAGAGGGCTCCATGCCGCCCCCCTGTGTCCTCCGATGACTCGCAAATCGAAGGTAGAGTTGATGGGGCAGGGCATGTGGGTGGTTCTTAGGCCACTCGGACGGGGGCAGGAAAGGTTTTGCGTTTTTTATTCGGGGATCGAAAATCGGGTCACTCGAGAAACGCCAGTCGGAGGGCGATAACCACGTCCGCTAACCCGCCTCTCCCAAAATTAATTGTTACTGTGGTTACTGGTGGTATAGTGGCAAAAAAACAAAACCTCTTTTTTCAAGGCATGTGGTAAGCTGTCGGGGACTAATGTCTTATATGCAAGATTTATTTTCATCCTAACCCAGTCTGCCATAAGGGCCAAGGGGACGATACTCTGGCAAGCACACATTGAAATTGGGAACAGGAATATGGGAGTTCTGACTGGGAAACATTTCTTGAAACTTTCTATATATATAATTGGAATTTTGCGTAAAAAAAAACTAGTTAAAATATGAAAATCTATATCTTTCTCATTCACTTCAGATTTCTCTGGATTACAGGAAAACTAAAATACTTGTAAAGTATTACCACGTGCTTTCTATCTCCCACACAGACAAAACATTGGCTTTCCCATTTCCCTTTCTATCCTTTGAAATAAGTATTGTACAGCATTTCGTCTTACGGGATTAAAGTGAATAAATTCAAGGGTGCTAATTGTCACCTTAATTATCATTGGGCATGATTTTAAATTATGTACCTAATGTCTCGGAAGTAATCTGCAAGATACATTAAAAATCATCAGCATAAGCCTTAAAATTGACCCTCTCATAAATCCTATTTTACAACCCAATGTCCATTTGGAAGATATAGAAGTTATAATTTTCATGCAATAAAAAAGTTTAAAAAGAAAAGGCGGTACCAGGTATGCCTCCTTGCCTGTACACCTTGTGGACAGGAATTACCAGAAGGATTTTTCCCCATTTTACTCTAGCGGATGATTTATCAAATAAAATTGCATTACAAGTAAAAACCAATGTCAGGGTGAAATTATCTCTATCTTAATAATTATTTTTTCCCAGTTACAGTGATTTCACTCTTATTCAAATGGCCTTAGAAGGATCGATAAAAAGCTGCAAACATCTGCCTTCCTGCAGTATATTTATTTGCAATGTCTTTATACTAGGCATTGACTGCATCTGTTGTTGATGTTTTGTTTTTTTAAAGCCCAAATTTTCTGGGGTTAAAATAAAAAAAAAATTTTGTAAAGTATGAACCACATTGCATTTCTAATATTTGAGAAGGCAAGATGACTCGCATCACAGGTCTGTAATGTGACGATGAAGAAATATTGCTTTTTTTGGTCTTTAAGGAATAGATAATATCCCCCTTTACGACAGGTCAAAGGAAGAAAAACAATGGATCAAAACAAACATTAAGAAAAAATAGACAATCAACTCAAAAAAAATTATCACTTGCTCTTTTAAGGAAATTGTGAGTGAAATCCATTCATGGGTCCAAATTCCATATTTATATTTTTGTATGAGAGCTTTCAGAGTAAATTTTGATATTTCCAAATCAATGCTTTCTACTTGTTATCCATTTCTCTTTAATACGTTTGTATTAAAATGGTATCTCAGCACATAGTCCAACCCAATGTTCATAGAGAAAAAAATCATCGGCAAAAGGAATCATGGGGGAATATGTTCCCACATCGGGTTTCCTTTCCTTACTTCAACATTCTTTACCTTTTGATTGCTTAAATCTTATTATTTTATTATTGATTTCTTTTTTCAGAACCTTAATTCTTTTTGTGCGTATGTTTTCTTGGAATCGATTTCAACATTTCACTAAATTTCTTCTTTTTTGCCCTGGATTTAAGTGACACTTTTTGAGATGCTCATGCTCTGGAAGGAACACATTGGCCTCCAAAAAAAGGTTGTCAGTTGTTTCCCTTAACCCTCTCTTGTGCAAGGGCCAAGGCCAAGTAAATGCTCCCTGGCCCGGGAGTGGACAAACTGTTAACTCTGCGGTTTCCAGCGCATGGTAGTATTGTAAGTTTTCCTTCTCTAACTATAGTTCTAAATAAAACCTGGGAAGACGGCATCTTTGCACTGCAAGAACAATTTCACGGTACAAATCTGTATCTGTTGCAAACTGAAGGCCTCGATGCCTAAAACCTAAGATCGGGGACACTTAGCTACGCTTTATGAATGTATTTCATCCCTCTAATTAAGGGACGTGAGTTTCTATTTCCTGTATATTTTGCTTCTGTTAGTTTATTCAATTGAAAAAAAATCCCCTGAAGATTTTTATTTCTTTTGTGTAACATAATCTCCATTTTTTCATCTTTCTGGCACATTACTGGCATTTGACCTAATACAAGCCTGTAATGGGCATATGAGCAAACAATTGAAATAATCATAAAACTACTTTAGTATTTGTACTAAACTTTAAAGTTCTAAAAAAACAAACTTAGTGCACCATAGCTCCTTCCCTACTTAGTGATCCAACCATTTTACTGTAAGTATTTTCCATATGATAAAAAAAAGCAAAGTTGATGGATCTAGATTTATTAAAATCAAAAAAATCCAACTATCAGTCCTCAAACATAAAACCCAGAAAAACGGCTGGGCGGGCTTCTACCAGTATTAAGGGTCAGCATTAAAATCTCCAAAAAAGTATACTGCTATCGAATTTCATATTTGTGATTATTTGTTATAGTGACTGAGAGTTTCTAAAAGAATATTCTGTGTGTTTTTACTTCCCATATTAATCAACTCCTTTACATAAACATTGACCAGTAGCACAGATACATTAGCAACTATTTACAGATAGCCACCTAAAATTTGAGTCATAAGAAATTGAGTTACTTTAAATTCGATTTTTCTTAGACCATAGGCAGGGACAAGTCCACCTTCACATCTTCCCAGCATTTGAAAATCCAAAAGCCCCTTGTCAAAGAAAGTGGGCACTCTTACGCTTACCCTCATAATTATCGTGTATATGTTCAAGGAAACCACCCAAGTTGTCATCAAAACTAATAAAAGTTTCCTGAAAGAAATATAAAATCAAAAAAGAAAATTCACATAAACTGGCCTAAAACTAAAAAATCTAAAATGCTTTTCTTAAAAGAGTACATTTAAAACTTACAAAAACACTGATGTTCAATAGTTAAAACGAATTAAGGAGACTAGAGAAAAAAAAAAAAAAACAAAAAAAAACAATATATTATATATATAATATACCCTAAGTTAGGCTTTAACTTTACTATCAAAAGTTATCAAAACGACCATTGTCCTCGGGACATTATCCGAGTTAAAAAGAGAATCTCTCTTGATAAAAAAAAAGCATCGCTATTTTAAAAAGCATTAAAAATTGTAGTATGTAATCTCTAGTTTTTTCAATGTTTAAAAACTTTATATTCAAAGTTTTCCTTTATATGTTCACTTATATCATTTCTGTCACACGGAGGTCAGAACACGGGCCCAGGAAATAAAATCTACTGTCTTACTGACAGGCCCTCAAATCTGCCACCGATGCCGTGCCCAGTGCCTCCTTAATCCTCATGTTTTTACCTTGTGAAATTCTACGAAGTTTTATAGATCATTCCATCCGTTTCTGGTTATTTTCCATGGGAAGATCTTGCTTCTGAGCGCCTCGGTAAATCCGGTGGCAAATTGGTACCGAGGTGCATGGGTCATCCGCTGGTCCGTTGGTGTATATGCTGGATGAGACTTCATCGAAAAAACCTCTGCGTCTGTTCGTTCCTATTGTTTCTCGGACCGTCCCTGCGGTGGTGTTTCCTCTGTGTGTTCTCGCTCCGGACCTCTTCTTGCACGTGTGTGAATCCTTTGGGGCGGAAAACAGAGGCTCCAGAGTTTGATGTTTGTCTACCGTTAAAGGATTTATGGGGTGTGGAAGGAGCTCATTGACGTTTTCTCTCAGGTGAAAGGCTCAAAAGGCATCTGAGTAAACAACAAAGGTGAATCTATTGGGGAAACTGTGCTGGTTGTTCACCTTAAAGTAGTATTGTCCAAAAACTATTTCTAGTTACATAATTTCCTAAGTTGTGGCTGAATCCACCGAGTTGTTCATTCAAAGTGCAGCTCGCATATCTCTGAGTGGAAACCATAGAGAGCAAAGCTGCCTGGTGTGTGATTCGCATTTGGGGGGGTTTTTTCGAGATTGCTTTCATTTACTTGAGTCAGTCTAAATGGGGACGTTAGGTTCCTCCAATACATTTTCCTCGCTCACACTGATATCCTTAGTTGGCTTCTTCTAGGTCCCAATATTGCTTTTGAAGAAGTATGATGGTAGTTGTGTCCCATCCCACTCTTGTACTGCCTCACAAGGGCCATCAGGCCAGATTACACACTTCAGTCTTGACGTCAGTTATTTTTGGCAAAGTTTCATTATTTACCATATTTTCCTCTGTAAGAATTACAAAGAAAGGGTTGCAATCAATTCCATGCCATGGGTGGCATTTTTTTTAGGTGAACCGTGGGACCAAACTTACCTTTGGGTCTTTGAAAGCAAATCTACAGCCTTGAATAAACATTTTCGAAACACAATTCACGTAAGGTCCTTCTTCTGTTTCTAGATATCAAAAACGCCATATCACATCCTTCTCACCAGTTGGTCTCAAGGCAGTTTTGCTGGACTAATCTTCCTCGTGTGAGTAAAAGAACTAGGTAACCTAAAATTAAGGCCCGCCTGAAAAATCTGCCTTGCGATTTCACTAAAATAGCAGATCATTGAATATTTAAATCTCTTCATTTGACTTCATTATTCCGTATGGCACCCTTCAGGTTCATGGTTTTTGACGGGCTTTGAAGTATGGAAAAGCCTATTTTGGGTCCCCGACAGGAGCTAGTGGCACTAAGCTATAGGATTAGGGAAAAGATCGCCACCCAGGGCAAACCTGGGTATCAAGGCACCAATTACCGGACATTGGTTAGGTAACCAGGGACACACTAAGAAACTGAAGAAAAAGAAACATAACGTCTGGCAAACGCGTGCTCAATCCGACCCGAGGACGGCTGTCCGGCCAGCCGGCTCGGAGCCATCATAAACCATCCACTTATCATCCCCGGGGAGAGGGACACTGAAAAACTTGGCGGGAAAGGAAAGGGTGGGATGGGCCGAAGGGCCGGCAACAGCTCTGTTCAGGGGACCCAAAAATTAGGCTATTTATACTTTCAAAGCCGGTCATTTAGGTCCCTTTAGTATCTAGTTGAAACTAAGCTACCTGCCACGTGGATTGGACGAGGGGCAAAGAGCCCACGACCCCCGCGGGAGGACAAAAAGAGCAATGCACAAGAACCAAAAAACGATACACTAGTTACTCACCCGAATCAAGCGGGACGTCAATGGGGAGGCCCGGGCGTCCACCACCCAAAGCCCTCGGACGGAGGGGGAGTACCAGGGCAACACAGGGGGAAAGTCCACACGACGGAGGGGGGGACAGGGTAAACGAAGCCCACGAAGCCCACAGGCCGTACTCCCACGTCCCCTTCCCCGTTACCCTTCATCCAAGGAATGGGTTGCGGAGGGGAAGGCCAGAGGACGCAGGGCAACCACCACGGGGACGGTCATGGGCGGCCGAGGAGCGTGGACCCGGATCCGGGCGGGGACTCGAGGGGGGACGCTCCTGGAGCCGGGGCCGGCAAAATTCCCGCTGGTCCGTGAGGGGGACGACAAGTGGAACAGGATCGCGGAAAAAACAGGCAAAATGCAGGTAACACGCCCCAGGTCTTCGGAGTAGCAGCCAGGGTAACACCGGAGCGCCCAAAACAGGGCACAAAGGGGTGTGCGGGTTCCCAGCCAGGACCAAGCCGCGAAAAAACGACGACCGGTTGGAGACGGTGGTTCCTGCCGCTTCGTCTTATCCCAGACACCTTCGGGCGAGGAGGGAAGAGTGGGAGGACAGCGGAGCCGTCTCGCGAGAAGGTCGTCCACTGGGGGAACCGGGTCAGCGTTCCTAAGTGAGAAGCCCGAAAATTCCGTAGGCCAGGGCCACCAGGAAACAGGCCTTCTGAAGGAGGCCGAGGCCGGCAAGAGTCCGACCCAAAAAAAAAATGGTCGCCTGCAGGAACCGGAGGAACCTTCTTCCAGGGGGACCAGAAGGGACCAAAGGGGACGACGGGGAGGGGGGTTTTTGGTGGGAAACAAAAAACCCTCTCCAAAGGGGTACACCAGAACCGCCGGTCCAGGGACAACAACCCCAACCATATTTTGAGGGGGTCAGCAGGGGGCCGCTAGGTGAGTTGGAGAGAGTAGCGGAAGGGAACCTCCCCGGGTCGTGGGCCGGAAGAAAGGAGGAAATCCAAGGGACGACCCGATTTCAGAGACGCGCGGAGGCCCCTGAGGGTTTGAGGAAACGTGGGGGGGGGTGGGTGGTGAAAACCTGAAAGGGCACTTCCAGTGAAGACTGATACTGTCTCGTAGAGGACGGGCGAAAGAGCCGCCAAACATGTCCTCCGCTACCGCTTCCGAGACGTCCGACGGAGAGAGGTACGGGAGGCGTGTGGCTTAAAGGTGGAAAAGACGGGGCTTGGGCCGGGAGATCCTCCAACAAAGCGAGGGCCCTAGAGGAAACCGGGGAGGGGGACACCAGGCCCTTCCAGTTTCGGAGAAAAACCCCGGTTTCGCCGGGCCAGAGAGGGGAAGGGCCACCAGGTCACCGTTGCCACTGAAGGACAACCGCAGTTTGTTGATACCCTTCAGGAGGAACACTGTGGCAGGGAGGGCGGAAAACAGGTAAAAAAATGGCGCCACCTGTTTCCAGTCTTCCGTGAGGGGCGTACGGGCCTCCCGCGCTTGTCCGTCCCCCCCTCGTCCAAAAAGGCCGTAGTTGGGGCAGAGCGGGCGGGGACGCGAAGAGGTCCCCACCTCCGGGAGTGCCCCACCGCCGGGACAGAGGAGACGCAAAAGCGCTCCGGGTGAAGGCTGCCCCCCACTCACCGACGGAGCCTGGAAGCGAGAACCAGGGCGTCGGTCCCACAAATTCTCCACTCCCGGCAGGAACCTGGCAGGGACAGATGAAGGTGGGAAAACGGGCGCCAGGGCCCGAAGAATTCGGCCGGAAAAGGGACAACAGAGGGTCGGGATCGGATGTCCTTGGCGGGCGAGGACAGTGGGGACCGCGACCATGTCGTCCATCTCGAAGCAAGCAGAGAGCGTCACTTCTGGGATCGGGTTCCGAATCGGAGGGGAAGAGAAGAGGGACCAGCAGCTCCTTGGAACGTTGATGTGGGAGTCTGCGCTCCACCCCGGACACCCGCCGAAAAAACACCTGCCGGGCGTCGGAGGATTGGTAGCCCCCACCCGACCGCCGGGGAAGCATCCGGACATTCAGGGTAAGGACCGTGGGGGGGAGGCAGCCACCCCGGTTTCCCGCGGAGAAAACCGCCCTCCACCAACCACTCGTCCCAGTAGTGGTTGAGGGCCAGGGGAGGGGGACGAGCCGGAGCAAGTCGCGGGGCCGCACCGGAACGGCTGTGTTTCACCACCCGGAACAAGGGAGACGGAGGGAACGAAGGCGGTCCTAGGGGAGTGACTTCTGCGGCGAAGTGAGCGAGCCGAGAAAGGGGGACTTCCAATGCCTCATTGGACAAAAAAACGGGACACCCGAAGGCCCGGAAGGAGGCGTGATGAAGCTTTGGCCGCATTTTTCCCCCGAGATTGGCGGAACCGCAGCCGAAAAACGGGGTTCCCATTGCATTGGCCCAGCCAAGTAACGGGGAAAGAGGGGGTTAAGGGTACGGGACTTACCTTTGTTGGAATAGGACCCCCATCTCCCGCCACCACAAAGCTCGTCCAGAATCGCGAAACCGCTCTCGCGTGGGCGGGGCGGACCACCAAGCAATCGGTCCAAAAACATGAGGCAATTCACCCTGCAAGACACCATCCGCTGGAGCCAACCACCGGGGTGAAGCCGCGTAAAAAAACCCTCGGAGGCGATGGAGGAGGCGAAGGGCAGTCTGGTGGAAACTGCCACGTGTCCGATCCCAACCTGGAGGCCAGAAAGCGCCGGAACCGAGGATGAATGGGGGGAACATGCCAGTAGGCGTCCTTGAGATCGAGGGACGCCATCCAGGCCCCCATTGCCTCAGCCGAGAGGCGGACACTGGGCCAAGGATCAGCATACGGAAAACCGGGTGGTTGCGCACCAAAATCCGGTTTAGGGGCGGCTGAAAGGTCCACGAGATAAGCGCCCCTTCGAGGAGTCCTTCTTGGGGACGATGGAAAAAGCGGGAAAGGAAGACCTTTCCCGCGCTTCTCCCAAGACCCCGGAGGAGTGGCATGTCCGACACGGGGCGGCGAGCAATGTGGGAGACCGGCCTCGTCCAAGAAAGGAGGTCGACGAAGGGGGCGGTAGGGCCAAATCCAGGGCCAAGAAAGGGGACGTCTCCGGGACCACCCATGGCGGGCACAACCTCTCTGCTCTCTCTCCCCCCGGCCAGGGCTGGCCCGGAAAACCCGGGACAGGAGGCCCCTGAAAGGGAGGGCTCAGAAGCGAGAGCGACCCTTGGAGGGAGGCTTGGGGACAGTAGCGGGCCCCGAGCGAAAGGGCCCGAGGACCCAAGAGCCCATGAACCCGGAAGGCCCCACACCGACTGGGGCCGACGAGGATCCGGGGGGCCATCCACACGTGTGGTGAGCACTTTCCTGGGGACTGGCCCCTCCCGACGAGAAGAGGGCCCCTACGAAACACTGCTGGACCCCTTCCCGGAAACCCCGGCGGAGACGGTTTTTGGGGCCGGAGTAGACACCAGAGTGACGGTGGTGGGGGTTGAGGCGAGACACTAGCTGCAAGGAGGGGCTCCGACAATGACCCCGAATCGAAGGGGGATAATCCGGAGGAATCTGCTGTCGAGTCAGCTCGGCCAGGCCCCGGGAACGGGGCCTCGCGCCGAAGAGCCAAGCGGGCAGTGACGGCCGGTCAATGGCCAGGGCGGACCGTCGGGAGGAGGAGGCGCCGAAAACGCACTCAACAGGGGTTGCGACAAAGCCCGACAGACATCCGACACGGGAGGCCGGGGAAGAGGGGAAAGTGTGATCCACGGCTAGGGAGGGAGGAACAGGCCACTTCCGCCAGGCTGACGAAGGGAAGGCAGGGAGGCGTGTTGAGGTGAGAGAAGAGGGGTCAGCAGGGGAGCCGTCGGGTTTGCCGCTCCTGAAAGTCCCGGCGAAAAAGCTCCTTCCTTAACCGGTTGCGGCCGCCACGGGAGGTCCTGGCGAAAAAGCGGGGACACACGGAGGAAATCAGGCCAATCACACGTGGAAAAGCCAACAGAGGGGCCGGGAGAACCGGGATAACGGGGCCCAGGACGGAGAAAGGGACCCCGGTTCCACCCACTGGTGGTACCCGCTCCTCCCCGACCACTTCGGGCAGGGTCCGGCCGGGCCGTCTTCCAGGGCAAAACCGTTCTTGGCCCCCGAGAGGGGAAAAAGCCACCTGGGCATCCTGGCTTCCCTCCACGGCACGGGAAAATACGCAATCCCTGACCAAAACTAGGCTTCAGGCCAGTAAGGAGGCCAGAAGCATCCAAAAAAGGGCCGGCCGACGAAAGGAGAAACCGCAGGCTGCTTCGAGGAAGCTTTCAGGCGAGAGCAAGGAATCCGGCGGTAGGAGGTTGGACTCCTGGTCCCCCGTCCTCCCGGGGACGCGACGCACCTCCAAGGTCGGGAACTGGGCCCCAGGGAGCCGTTCCTCCAGGAGACGGACCGGATGGCAACAAGGCCGCCCGTCAACCGGTTTCACAAAAGCAATCGACGGTGGAATCGGGTTTGCCCAGGTTAAACCATGGGACGGAGGGAAGAAGGAGGGGGGTCCCAAGGCATCCTCGCGCAAGCGGGACGAGGGGAAGTGCCACCTCGGAAGGCACCTCAGAAAGGAAAGGCGGAGGAAGGGGCCCGGGCGGACAGGAAAGCCAGGGGGGGAAGTCCCCGAACGAGGTCTCGCTTGGGCACGGGGTTTAGGGCAAGCATCCTCTTCCCCGTCGGGAGCCACACCAGGTTAGTCATCCTCGACTACCACAGGGACTCATGAAGGAAGGGCACCGGTGAGAGGGAAGGGGCAGGCGGAAGGGGGACTGCGAGCCTCGGTGTCGGAGGAAAATGGGGGGACCCAGAAGTTAAGTGGCCCTCATTCTTTGCCATGAAGAGTGGCCCTCCATTTCTTTGCAAGGAAGGAGTTTCCACTGAAGTATTCAAGCCGGAAACCCAGGAGGCCACAGGAGGGAGGGTGGGGAAGGGACCAGGAGACGCCTGACCAGCCGTAGGAGCACAGGGAACCCACACGGCAAGTCCTCGGACCTGGGAGTTCGCGTCATGGTGAGGGGGGGAATGAGGAGACCGGCCCAAGGATCTTGCTCCACCGTAGCACGATCGAAGCCCCGAGCTCATTGGAAAGCAAGAGGGGAGGGGGTCGGGAGTTGCGAGATGGGAGGAGGAGATGGGACGACTTGGCGAGGGCCCAGCCGAGACACCAGAGGGGGAACAGTCCGCCCAGGACAGGAGGGGGATAAGGGCTGCGTTGGCGGGAGACTTTCAAAAGGGCTTCGACCACCAATCCGTGAGGTAAGCAATCGGCCTCGGCGGGTTTGCAGGTCCGGGGGTTGGGGGGGGGGAGGGGGGGGTGGGTAAGGTTTTTGTTTGTGGGGGGTGGGGTAAAGGAGGGGCACACCCCCCCCTCCGGGAGGATTTGAGCCGCAGCCATTCCACAGCATACCGGGGAATCGGGCCGGGACGAAAAAGGTCCGACATGAAGGGCCACGGGGCGTGCGAGGAGGCAGACTTGTGGCTCGGGGACCTAAAAGAAACACCGAGCAGCCCTGGGGCCTCCACAATTGATCCGCTGGAAAAGGAAGGGGAAAAACAGTGAGAGGAAAAGGGACTTAGACGCAAACACGAAAACAAACGGCCCCCAAACCCCCACCTGCATTCTCCGCCACACGCAACTGCCCAGGACCCCCAGTAAGGGATGTCGGGGGAGGGGTGGGGTCGACCCATGGCAGGCCAGGGACCGCGCAACTCCCCTACCAAGCCCATGGGAGGGTTTCAGGGGCGGGGGGCAGCGTGGGAAGGTTGGGGCACCAGGCAAGAGGCGACGTAAAAAAACCATCCGCCATTCTCAGCGACCACACTTGGCAGGCCAGGGGGCGTGGGCAAGACCAGGGGACACCATCAAAACCCCCCGCACCCAGGCCTGCGGAGGGTCCGGGCGGGGGGTGGGGGCCGGGCTGGGTGTGACACAACGTAAAAAAACCATCCGCCCATCTCCTTACACGTGGCAGGACCAGGAACCACCAAAAACCCCCGGCACCAAGCCCTTGGGAGGGTCCGGGGGGGGGGGGGGGGGGGCGTGGCTGGGGAGGGAGTGAACAACGTAACCATCCGCCCAATCTCCTTACACGTGGCAGGACAAGGAACCCACCAAAAACCACCCGCACCAGACCTTGGGGAGGGTCCGGGCGGGGGGGGGGGGGGCTGGGAGGGAAAACTACGTAACCATCCGCCCAACCTCAGCTGACCACGGGCAGGGGACAGGGACCACCCAAACCCCCGCACCGGCCCGTGGGAGGGTTCCGGGCGGGGGCAGGGGGGGCGGTGATGGGAGAAAACTAACGTACAAACATCAGCCCTCTCAAGTGGCTACACGTGGGCAGACAGGTACCACCCAAAAAACCCCGCGCACCAGCCCTTGGGAGGGTCCGGGCGGGGGGGGGGGGGCGTGGGTGGGAGACAAATACGTAACCATCCGCCAATCTCAGCTTACACGTTGGCAGGACCAAGGGGTCATGTGCCAGGGACGCCTGGCGGGGGAAATAGCCCAGGGGGGAGGAAAGGGTGGATGAAAGCCGGCGCCCTGGGGGGCGTAGCAACACCCACAGACAACAGAACACCAGCCGAATAAAAAAAGATTAAGACACAGCTGGCCCGGGCCAGGGTGAAGAATTAAAACTTACAAGCATGGCCCGTAAACACCCTACAGAAGGATTTACGAGCATTGGAATGGTAGAAAAAAAAAAAACTTCACACACCTACCACGTAAACAACGAAAATAAAAACAAAGCAGGTTGGCTGTTACCTATGGCCTGAAGAGAAATAAAAACAAAAAAAAACGTGTTACAGGAGACCGGAAGCAGGTAGTTTGACGCGCTGAAAGCAAAAAATAAGAAGATGGCTTCCGAGCCGGCTGGCGGACAGCCGGCCTCGGTCAGGATTTGGGCACGGGCGTTGCCAGACGTTATGTTCTTTTTCTTTTCAGTTAAAGTGTAGCCTGGTTACCTAAAACCAGATGTCGGTTATGGTTGCTGTTAATACCAGGGTTTGCCTGGGTGGCGATCTTTTCATATCCTAAGCTTAGTTGCATAGCCTCTAAGGGGACCTAAAATACATCTTTGCGCCATTGTGGCGCAGGGACGGAGGTGAATTTTCACTCCACATCGGGGATTGAACCTATGTTCTATTAAATAAAAAGTTAATCCTTTACAGGGAAGATCTTGCTTTACTCATCAGAGGCGCGATGACACTTCCTAGATTGTTAAATCCAATCCAAGGGGATAAACAGTGGTGGTTGAAGACCGCAGTACAAAAAACAACTAAAGGACAGAGCAGTCCTCTCAGGCCTTTACCCACTGGACGCCATGGAAACATGTTGGCTTACGCAGTTCCCGTATTAGTAGTCAGTAGTAGTAGTCCTTCCTCTTGTTTTTTGTTTTGCATTATGATTTTATGTTTCTTACTTGTTATTTTTCATTAGTTGATTAGGTGCAGCAGGAAAAAGAAGAAAAAAAAGGTTTTTAAAGTAGTAGTAGTAGTAGTATAGAGTATCGAATCAGAATCAGAAGCATTGTGACAATGGCCATTCTAACATTAGTTTAAGTCTACAAATATTATGAATAATGATTATGATAAGGTACAAACACGGAACAGAATGAATACTCTGAACTCTGGGGGTCTGTATACGAAAAAAAAGTATTATAATACATTATTTTTTCTGTAAAAAAATATTAAAAAAAAATCTAATGAAAACAAATAAAACACTTAAAACTTTCATAAAAAGTTACAAATTTAGGAAACCATCCAATACAATGTTATAAAAAAAATCTAAATTAGATTACTGTACTAGATATTAGTATGTTCATATTCAGTATGAACGTCAAGAATTAGAGTAAGAATTTTTTACGTAAAAGGTGATTTTCAAGTGACTTTTCAAAAGTATGTAAGGAGGTAGTATCTTTAACTTCGCTAGGAAGGCTGTTCCAGAACCAGGTCCAGTCACATAAAGGGACCTTGTTCCCAAGCAAGTTTTTACATTTGGGAACATGGATTTGGGTACTGTTGTCTAGGGTTTAACTGGTTGTTCATACCTCACTTTGGGCAGGGAAACAATTGAAGTTTCTGTCTTGTTATTAAAAAGGAAAAATGGGGTCAACCCTTTTAAAACATATAAAGTCATGACCTGTATGGGTGATTGCCAGTGATGCCCCCTCTTGACAGGCAGGTAACTTGGTTCCCTGCCCAGAGGTACACATCTATAAAGGTGGTATTGTCCATCGTGGTCGAGTGGTTTTTAAGTAATGTAAAAGTATTGTAAGTGCCAAGGAATCGAGTAAAACAATATACTATTATAAATATATTATATAATATATATATATATATATATATATATATATATAATATATTATATATATAATATATATATATAAAATATATTATATTTATATATATATATATATAAATATTTTTATATATAGTATATATGTACACTGTGAAGTTGAACGTAATAAAAGTCACGGGGTTTCTTTACAAACGGCCAATAAAAGTAATGCTTATAGACAGGACAGAACAATTATTAGGGAAACAAGTACACACACACACACACACTCTCAAAGGAGTCTTCTATCGGAGCGCTGGGGTCGCGTCCCCTCTTAGTCTGCCGTAACCAGTGTGCAGGCATCTTTTATAGAGGAATTTCCTTTGTTAACAGCTGCTTACACATTCTTGTATTGTCTCCTTTTCATGAGTGGTAATGAGGGCGTATGGTGATGACAAAGCATGGGACACAATGTTTTCACATTTCAGGATGTTTATCAAACTCCCGATATGCGGCATTCACTGGTTGTCTCCACACCACCAGGCTGGCTATCCACGTCATCATTTTTAGGCCTGGCCTGGTTATTTCTTTCAGCATAATGTCATCAAAAGGTGGCTTTGCCTCAGACAATACAGGCGACGGTAGAGGACACAACACATCCTGCTTTTGTTAGATACTAAGATTAAACACATACATATATATCTATCCAGTGCCGTAATAAGGACCAGTGACTGTATTATGGAAATCCTGGTGGTCGGGTTTAAAAATGATCCGAAGTATATTTATGTGGACAATGGTTCCATTGGTTTTCCTGTACAAATTGCATTACGTTTTTCATTAATTATCAGCTTTGGGGCTTGTATGTATGCCCAAGTTCTTAAAGGATCTACTAAGGATGATGAGATTCCTGTCAACATGCATGCGAATGTCAGGGGGAAATCTGTGACTAAAGCCTCTTGTTTTTACAAAACATACATTTGGGGCTTTTTGGCGTTTAGCATTAGACCATTTAGTGGAAATAACAGTGTGCTATGTTTTCTGATTTTTTGCTCCTGAGCATAAGTCTCGTATATCGTCAATACTGCCTGTGTGATAAACTGGGTGTCATCAGCATACTGTATTATTTCGCACTAAAAAAAAAAAAGACCAGAGCTCATTTACATAAAAAAGATAGAATGGGACCTAGTACCCTTGGGGAACGCCCATAGGATATTCCCGTCTTTTCAGATATGCATTTTTCATACGCACTGATTGTGTCCTAACACTAAGATAGCTTTGAAACCAAGGAGTCGATGTTTAACTTGGAAAATGGTTTCATTAATATCTCGTGACTGACGCTGTCAAATGCTTTGGACAAGTCATAGAGGGTAATAGGGGAAACTTTTTTAAACGATATTCGATATAACTTGTCAGAAAGTTTAAGAGAGGTGAAACCGTAGACAAAGCCGGTCCTAAAGCCATGCTGAGTTATACTAAGGAGGTGTTTAGTCTCTAGTACTGGGTGAGCTGAGATGCGATTACTTTTTCTAGTATCTTGGAAATAATTGGTAGAAAGAATAGGGATGGTAGTGTTAGGTACATTCATGTTACCAAACCTTGAAGATAGGAACAACAATATAGTTCTTTTCCATGCTGTAGGAAAAGCTCCTGTTTACAATAGAAGTATTTACAATTTCAAAATTAGGTATGTTATAATGTTAGGGAAGGGGTCTTTCAAGAAACCCAGTGGGATGTCATCAGATCCATCGGAGTTAGTGTTCTGCATATCCAAATGATAGTGTTAATGTATTCCCCAATTTGAAGGGGATAGGATTAATTTATACCATCAAAATTATGGCATTAGTTTCGGGGTTTACTGGCTGTATTAATGCATCAAAATTACTCAGATTCTGCTGAGATTTCTCAAATGTGTATTTTTCCACTTCAGAAGAAAATGCATTAAAACATTCAGCTTTGCACTTGATTTCACTATCTTGTTTCTCTCTGCGTCATCGTCATCGTTTGCTGATAACTCAACATTCTTGTTTATGGCATTAGGAATCAAATCCCTTATAGTCCTCCACGTGGTTATTGTTTCCTCTACTTTCCTCTAATCTTTTAGATAATATTTTTATCTAGCTTGCTGAAACAATCCTTGACTTGCCTTTTTTGGTTTTTATAATTAGTCTGCAAATGAACATTTTTTCTGTCTTCCTTAAAATTTTTTTGTGCACAATCTCTTTGCTGCATTATGGGTTGAGGTCTTCTACTACTAAATATACTACTACTACAACTAGTAGTAGTAGTAGTAGTAGTTAGTAGTAGTAGTAGTTTTGTAGTAGTAGTAGCAGCAGCAGCAGCAGCAGTAGCATTAGTAGTGTAGTGTATAGTAGCAGTGTAGTGTATAGGGCCCCCAAAATTATGTAAAGAGGGATTCAGCTCTAATATGGCAAGAAATAAAACAAGGCTTGCAGATATAAAACGATTATGCGTGGTAGGGAGTTTTAATCTTAGGAATATAGACTGGGATTTAATTATAGGAGACAATGACGCAGAGGAATTGTTAAATATAGTTCAGGATAACTTAAGGCAAGCAATCAGGGAGCCTCCTAGAGGAGATAATATTCTAGATTATTACTGACAAACAGGGAAAGATTAGTTACAGAGGTGGAGGTTGGAGGTACGTTGGGGGGAAAAGCGATCATTATGAAATCAGGTTTTGATTAAAATGGGAGTAGGAATAGAATGTACGGCAAGAGTACTGCTCAGAATTCATTTGCGGGAATTGAGTTCCATTGAATCCATTGAATCCATTGTAATTGCAGAATGGCCTTCAGAAAGGTTT
>JACEEZ010021770.1:0-18948 GCA_016584305.1 Chionoecetes opilio
TCGGCAATATAGCTTCAGCGTCTTGCCAAAGAAACTGATAAAGGGAGATGGGCCTATAGTTCTTGGGGTCAGTTCTTTTTCCTTTCTTATGTATTGCCACCACTCTGGCAGCCTTCCACAGGGTGGGACACCTTCCAGTAGTGAGGCAGTGCTGAAAGATAGTAGCAAGGGGCGTTGCTAGCTGAGAGGCGCAGCGCTTGAGGATATGAAGGCTAATGTTGTCTGGGCCCAAGGCCTCTTTTGTGTCGACCTGAACTAAGTGTCGGCGAACTTCCACACTAGTTATAGTGAGGTTAGAAAGGCTGGCATTGGTGAGGATGGGCACAGCTGGGATGGATCGCTGGGGATCAGGTACTGTCATTTTGTTGGAAAAAAATGTCGCGAGTACCTCGGCCTTGTCCTTGTTCTTGGTGGCCACTGTGCCGTCAGTAGCCGTCTCTCTCTCTCTTTCCCTTCTCTCTCTCTCTCTTCCCTTCTCTCTCTCTCTCTCTTTCCCTTCTCTCTCTCTCTCTCTCTCTCTCGTCTCTCACTTCTCTCTCTCTCTTCTCTCCTCTTACTCTCTCATCTCTCTCTCTCTCTCTCTCTCTCCTCTCTCTCTCTCTCTCTCTCTCTCTCTCTCTATCTCTCTCTCTCTCTCTCTCTTCTCTCTCTCTCTCCTCCTCTCTCTCTCTCTCTCTCTCTCTCTCTCTCTCTCCTTCTTTTTTTTCTTCTATTATTTTCTTCTCCCTCCTCTTCCTTCTCCTTGAGTTGCCAGATATGTATTTCTGCTAGTCACAGTGGTGTTACACGCCGAGGGAGTCTCTCTCTCTCTCTCTCTCCTCTCTCTCTCTCTCTCTCTCTCTCTCTCATCTCTCCTCTCTCTCTCTCTCTCTCTCCCCTCTCTCTCTCTCCTCTCTCTCTCTCTCTCTCTCTCTCTCTCTCTTCTCTCCTCTCTCTCTCTCTCTCTTCTCTCTCTCTCTCTCTCTCTCTCTCTCTCTCTCTCTCTCTCTCTCTATCTCTTTTTTTTCTTCTATTATTTTCTTCTCCCTCCTCTTCCTTCCCCCTTTCATCCTCCACACCATTTCATAGCCCATATGGATATCATCGTGAATAACGACCACTTTTTCTGGTGGTTTGATATGTTTAGATAATCTGTAACCGTTTTTGTCGCAAATCATATTATTCGCCCACCACCTATATATATAGTATATATATAGCCCACACCTATATTATATATATCATAATATATCTATATTATATACTATATTATATATAATATATAACTATATATATATATGTATAGATTATAATAATATCATCATATAATATATATATATATATATATATATATATATATATAGTATAGATATTGATATATATAATATTATATATATACATAGTGTATTATACAGCCTAATATACTATATACAGTCTAAAATATATAATATATAACCAATAATATAACCATTGTTGTTATGGTGACGGAGAAAATTGCGGGCTAAGACGACCCCAACCCTGCCTTAGCCTACACTCGCTGCACTGTCTTAGGCGGAGCGAAATTTGCTTCCGAAAATGTCCAACTAGCGCTAAGATGGTCTTAATCCCCTAAGATGGTCTTAGTAGTGTTCCAAAATGCCCCCCCTGGTTCTTAATACTTGTTAGTAGCCATTGATCATTTTCCTATATATATTTTCAGTTTTGGTACCACTGAAAGACAAAACGGCTCTAACAGTTGCTAAAGCACTTACGGATGAAGTTTTCTTTAAATTCAATAAACCATCCACATTGCTCTCCGACAATGGTACCGAGTTTAACAATCAAACTCTCACTGAAATCTGCAAACTATTCAACATAAACAAATGTAACATAAGTAGCTATCACCCTAGCAGCAACGGCATGGTAGAAAGACAGAATAGGAACATTATACAACTCCTGAAGTCATTAGCTAAGCCTTACAGTTCTCATTGGGATGAATGGATGCCCCAAGTGTCTGCCACACTTAACTCTTCCTTACACAAGTCTACATGTGAAACACCACATTTCATTATTTTTGGGCAAGACAAAAGACTACCTTACACTCTTCTAAAGCAGAGTCTACAGCCAATATATAATTTTGATGACTACGTTACAGTTAGAGTGGCTGATTTTCAGAAAACATACAAGCATGTAACAGACGCTATTGATTTGTCCAAGGAAGACATGATTAAGTTCCAACGCCCATACACAGCAAAAAAGCTAATTGCTATAGGTGATGTAGTATACTTTCAGGTACAGCAATTAACATCAAAGTTAGATTCTATATTTGATGGACCTTATAGGGTCATTGCCATTGAGCATGGACACAAAATAAGTATACAGCACATTTATAAGTACCATGCAAAGACAGTCCATATAGACCAGGTTAAACGAGTAGCTAGAGTATTAGATACAGGTGAAGAATTCCCGTGCCCTAATACTAAAACACAGGACACACCTGCAGTTAATGATGACACACACACAGCTACAAATGATTACCGTCACAAAATTCCGTCACACACGCAGAAACAGTAGTGTCATTCCATTCCATACCATTCCATATCATTACATTTTATATCAGTTCACCTGATTATTTTACAATTACCATGTATTCTGAATTTTAATGCGTGTTGTTTTCCTTTTAGAAGATGTCTACACAACACACTAAGCCAATGTTATATACACTCTTAAAAATACGTTCCAATGGTGTTTTTACGATTTTTTTGGGGGTTTAACTACATATTATTGTGACCAACTACTATAGTCTAGTGCAGCGATTTTCAACCTGTGTGACGCGGCACATTAGTGTGCCGCGAAGCATCCGAGGGTGTGCCGCGTGAGTTTTGAGTAGGGTTGATCCTCCCTCAAACAAGGTTCATGGGACAGGGTTCCAAATATTTTTTTTTAATTGTATTAGATACGTTTTAACATTATGTATCAGACTCCTATTTTTCAATAATGCAATAAATAAATGTGTTGTGCATTAAAGGATAAATGGCATTCTCTCCTGGATTATGTAGTGTAGAACCGTCAATTTCTACTGTCATGCAGTAATGCGCATGCGTGAGTGAAGCCTGGGAGGGTGTATTGCGTGAGCGGGCAGCCGGCGCCACCGTTTTTGGCAGTCTAATCGGACGTGCCTCATAATGTAGAGGTATAATGCTGCGTCTGTGTGGTGCATGTTTATTTCGACCCAACGTGATTTTGCAGCTTTTTTTTTTTACAAGATTCATATAATATTCTTTTGTTAGTGGATACTAACGACATTTTGACGGGCTCAGTAAATGTAAGAGAATAATGGGCTGCGTCTGTGGGGTGCAAATTTTTTATTTTCGACGCCAACATTGATGTTGTAGTTTTTTTAAACAAATATTCATAGAAGTTCTTATTGTTAAGTGTGATACTAGCGAACATTTTTTGCGTAATCGAGTAATGTTAAGAGCGATAATGCTGCATCTGTGGTGGGTCAATGTTTTATTCGACCACAACAGTGATTTTGTATTATTTACAATTTCATAGTAATTTTCTTTTTGTTTAGGTTGATACTAGCGGACGTTTTTGGCATTCAAAAGTACATTTTTAAGTATATAATGCCAAATCTGGGTATTTCTTTTACAACTACTGCTCCCCTCTTTCTTTTTTATGAGTGTACATACTATACTAGGTTAACATCTGTAAGGTTCAGGCGGTCTCAATTATTACCCGCAAAACGCTTGAAGTTTGTTAGGTTTGTTAAGTTAGGTGTTTAGGTTAGTTAGTTATGGTTAGGTTAAGGTTGAGTTGGTCGGTAGTTAGGTTAGGTTAAGTTAGGTTTTTCGGTCAGCAGTTCGGTATATAAGATTTTACATGATTACCCAAATCCAGAAAAAAAATAAGTTGAGAACCTAATTTTGGGAATAGAATGTAAAAATCTATATAACCAACTAACTGAACGAACCTAAAACTTAAACTAACCATAACATAACCGTAATCCTAACCTAGAAGCACCTTAACCCTTTCACGCACGGTGACACGGATCCGCGTGCCAAAGTACGGGCACTCGTCTGCAATTGGGCTGTTTTTGACGCGATTTGCGTTTTTTACAAAATAAAACTGTAGTATACAAAATTACCTCAGTAAATGTAAAGTATTTTCAGATTGGTCAAATTTTTCTCGACCAACATGATCCTATTTTTTAACAAATAATAAACTAATTGTCACTCTCTTTGGGATGATATGAAAGATAAGGGTTTGGGGTGTCAGTTTCCCACAGCAGGCAGTATGCGGGATTGTCGTCCTTTTTTTAACGTTGTCCCGAGCTGGCATTAAAATGCCCTTTAAGTATATAATGGAAGCTTGGATTTCTTTAAAACTGCTCCCCCTTTTCTATTGGCATATAACCAATAAATAGTGTACTCAGGAAGGTTTCGGCTACCATTAACCTAAAGTTTGAGTTATGTTAGTTATCAATATTTTTTTTCGGAGTCGGTATTTCGGTTATTTACTTATGTTTCTTGGTTAATTTTTTGTTGTCAGCTAAAGGCAGAATAATCTTTGACCAATGTTTAATACCAATGCCAGAAAAAAGAATTAAGGTTAGAATACTTGTAAAAAATAAAAAATTATTCCCCGAACTTGCACCGGGGACCTTAACCTAGACTGACCTTTGCAGCCAAAAAAACGTTTTAAAACCTTTTGTGCCTGAAACCTTAACCATAAACTTAACATAACCTAACCAACCTAACTTTACATAACCTAACATAACTTCAAAGAACGCTTTTTGCGAGGTAAATAATGGTGAGCACCGCCTGAAACTTCTGTGTGATCACAGAGGTGGGAAACAGTAGGTGTTAGTTTTAAATAAATACCCAAATCTGATACATTTTTTCTTCTTTAAAAAAAGTCTTCGCAAATGATAAAATAAAATAATTTGACGATTTTTGTATAGAAGAAAAATTTCTCGGGATTTGCATTGTCTATTTAAAAAATGTACTTTTGAATGCCAAAAAAATTGCCCGCCGGTATTTTTACTTAACAATACCCCTTCTTTTTTCCAGAACTATTAGACATGGACAATTTGTTATCAAGAAAGGCAAGTTAGAAAATGATGACAATGAAGTAAGTGTGGCTGGTACTGGTTCTGGTAGTAAGAAACAGAGGACTGGCAGTGTTACTTCTAAATCAGTTGTGCGCCAGTATAAAGAAGACTACTTGTCCTTCGGATTCATTTCATCTGGAGAAGAAGAACCTCGTCCTAAGTGTGTTTGTCTGTGGCGAGAAGCTGGCAAACCAAGCTAAGGTTCCAAGTAAGTTGAAAAGACACATTCACACAAAGCTCTCACATTTATGCGAGAAACCCATTGAATATTTCAAAAGACTTATAGCTAATCAGACACGCCAGTCTCAACAATTTACCAAAATTACAACAATTTCTGACAAAGCTCAAGAAGCAAGTTATGCTGTGAAAGAAATCGTTGCCAAAAAAATTTAATCACATACAATTGCAGAATCAGTAGTATTACCAGCATGCTGTAAAATTGTAAATATTATATTTTGCGAAAAATATGAAAAAGAGGTTTTGAAAATCCCCATGTCAGATAACACCATTAGTCGTCGTATATCTGATATGTCTCAAGACGTTGAGTCACAAGTGATAGCTAGCATTAAAGAAGCCAAATTATTTTGCCATCCAGTTGGACGAGTCAACTGACATCACTGGAAAAGCTCAACTCTTAACATTTATCAGGTTTGTTTGTAAAGAAGACATAATTGAACAATTTTTATTTTGCAAACCACTTCCAGAAACAACAAGAGGCCAAGACATTTTTGAGGTTGTCGACAACTATTTCAGTTCTTACGATTTGTCATGGAAATCATGCATAAGCATCTGCACGGATTGTGCCCCTTCTATGTCAGGAAGCCTAAAAGGATTCATAGCACTGGCCAAACAGAAGAACCCTGTCATTGTTTTCACCCACTGTTTTCTGCACAGAGGGGCCCTCATTTCAAAATCATTAGTACCCGAGCTCCAGAAAGTTTTACATGAGACGATCAAAATAGTTAACTATATCAAAAGCAGGCCATTAAATTCAAGGTTATTTTCAACACTATGTTCTGCCATGGAATCTGCTCACACACAACTTCTACTGCACACAGAAGTGAGATGGCTATCCCGAGGGCGGGTGCTTTCGCGGTTTTATGAACTAAGGGAGGAGCTTCTTATATTTTTGACATCAGAAGAGTCTGAGCTGGCTGACCTGCTCAGTAATGAAACCTGGTGCAATGAAGTTGCATTCCTGGCCGATATATTCCAAGCCTTGAACACTCTTAATAAGATGCAGGGGAAGGATGAAAATATCCTGACGTGTACTGACAAAGTAAGCTCTTTTAAGGAAAAACTGACATTGTGGGGAGCCAGAATAAAAAAAGAGAACAAAGTTGAAATGTTTGAACTCACAAAAAATTGCAGGGTGGACAAAAATCTTGTCAGTTTAATTCTACAAAGTTTGTCACTACTGAGTAAAAACATTGAAAAGTATTTCACATCACTTGATGTATCTTCCTTGGACTGGGTGAGAAACCCGTTTGTGTTGAGTGCGTGCAAGTCAGCAGTATTAACTGTTGCCGAAGAGGATGAGCTGACGGAAATCAGAAATGACAGAGGACTGAAACTGAAGCACCTATCGACAAATATGACTTCATTCTGGTTGTCCCTCCAAGAGGAATACCCCATCATTCCAAAGAAGGCAATTGAAGTACTTCTTCCCTTCTCAACATCGTATCTGTGTGAAGCTGGCTTCTCTGCTATGAACACAATGAAAAGCAAGACCAGATCACGGCTTCAGACACTGGAGGAGGACCTGAGGGTATGCCTGTCAACCATTCGACCTCGGACGAGGAACATAATGAGACAACACCAAGCACAGGTTTCCCACTGATATTTTTATGTAAGCGAAGGTTTTCTTGTTTTTACTTCCGTTTGTATTTGAATACAATCTATATCTGAAAGTTTCATATTATTTCTTAATGAATGGCAGCTTTTCCAATGACATCTTGTTTCAGTGTAGTAATAAGAAATATGTACAAAACTTTCAAATTCTATTGAAAACCATGATCAACAATATACTTTTGGAAATCAAATTAATAAATTATTCGTTTTTTTTAACCCATGAACACATTCTTATCATTTCTATTCTTTTAAATAATCAAATCTTTACTTAAATACTGATGGTGTGCCTCGATCATTTTATTGCCTAGCTCACTGTGCATTGAGATGAAAAAGGTTGAAAATCACTGCCTTAGAGTCTGGCGGTGAGACCTCCTTACCAGCACTATCAGTGAATTACTCACAATTTTTCCTGTCGATTGACAAGGTACTGTGCCGACATTGGCCACAGAAAAGAGACCCAGTGGAACAATATGTTATTCCTGACGTTTTCGTTCCGACGGTACTCAAAAATTGTGCACGATGTGCCCATGGCTGGACATCCGGGACGTAATCGTACCCTAGCAGCCGCGAGGCGTTGTTTTTTTTGGCCCCACGATGCGTGTGGACATTGAAGAATATGTTGCCAGGTGTGTATCTTGTGCCCAAAACAAAGGGGCGACTCCAGGACCCGCTCCTATATTTGAATACCCACCGCCTGAGCAACCATGGAACGTAGTTGCTATAGATCTTCTACAGTTACCCAAGAGTCATCACGGCTCACAATATCTTCTGGTGAGTGTAAATAACTTTTCAAGGTTTGTAGTCCTTGAACCGGTGAAGAATAAAACGGCTGCAACTGTAGCCCATGCATTAATAACTCATCTTTTCTGCCCTTATTCCACACCAAGAATATTGCTCAGTGATAATGGCGCAGAGTTCCGTAATACATTGCTTACGGAGATTTTTACATTGTACAATATTAAGCAGACTTTCACGGTTGCATACCCGCCAGGGTGGCCTNTGGATACTATCGGAATTTTTGACGTGCTCAGTAATTAGAGGTATATGCTGCTCTGTGTGGTAAATGTTTTTCGACCCAACAGTGATTTTGTTGTTTTTTAACAAATATTCATAGTAATTTCTTTTTGTTAAGTGGATACTAGCGAACATTTTTTGGCATTCAAAAGTACATTTTTAAGTAGATAATGCAAATCTGGGTATTTCTTTACAACTACTGCTCCACCTCTTTCTTTTTTCTATGAAGTGGTACATACTATACATAGTGTACTCAACACATCTGTGAAGGTTTCAGGCGGTGCTCACCATTATTTACCTCGCAAAACGTCTTTGAAGTTATGTTAGGTTATGTTAAGTTAGGTTGGTTAGGTTAGGTTAAGTTATGGTTAGGTTAAGGTTGTTAGGTTAGGTTACGGTTATGTTATGGTTAGGTTAAGTTAGGTTATGTTCGGTTCAGCTAGGTTCGGTTATATAAGATTTTTACATTGTATTACCCAAATCCAGAAAAAAAATCTAAGGTTGAGAACCCTAACTTTTGGGTAATAGAATGTAAAAATCTTATATAACCGAACCTAACTGAAACGAACCTAACCTAACTTAAACCTAACCATAACATAACCGTAACCTAACCTAACAACCTTAACCCTTTCACGCACGGTGACACGATCGCGTCAAAACGGGCCCGTCTGCAATCTGAGCTTTTGACGCGAATTGCGTCAAAAAACTGTAAAAATTCTCATAAAATAAAGTATTTATCAGAATTGCGTCAAAATTTTCTGCGTCAAAGATCCAACCTAGACCTATAAAATAAACTAATTGTCAACTCTCTCGTGTGAGTGGATATGAAATGATAAGGGTTTGTGTGTCAGTTTCCACTCAGCAGGCAGCCTATGCGCGCGGATTGTCGTCCCTTTAAAACGTGTCCCGAGCTGGCCATAATGGCCATATGAAAATTATAATGGTAGCGTTGGAATCTTCATAAAAATCCGCTTTTATTGGCATATAAACCATAAAAAGTTGACTCAGGAAGTTTCGAGCTACGAAGTGGTGAACATAAATATTTCTTATTTCTCTTTACTCAATATTTTTTTCGGAGTCGGTAAATTCCGCTATTTATTTGCATTTCTTGTTATTTTTTTCTTTCATAAGGCAGAATAATCTCTTGCAAAACCAATGATTTATAATAATGCCAGGAAAAAAGAATACACGTTGGTGAAATTGATAAAAAAAAAAAATTTTAATTTTGAAAAAAAAATTTTTCTGGATTTCGCGGGGTTAAAAATGGGGAACTTTTGAAGGGGCCAAAAAAACGAAACCCGGGGGGGGGGCCCGGGGGGGGGAAAAAATTAAAAAATAAAAAAATTTACTAAAAAAAAACCCAAAAAGGGGGGAGGGGGGGGGGGAAAAAATGGGGGGGGCCCCCCTTAAAAGGGAGGTTTGGAACAATTTTTGTTGTAAAAAAAATTTTTAACCCCAAGGGAAAAATTTTTTTCAAAAAAAGGCCCGAAATGAGAAAAAAAAAGATAATTTAAATTGTTGAAGTTTCTGGGTTGATTGTTATTTTTGTCTTTTAAATGAAAAAACCCCCGGAGTTTTATTTTAAACTTTTCCCCTTCTTTTTTTCAAAATTTTTTTAGGAAAGGAAAAACCAAATTTTGTTTTTCGGGCAAGTTGAAAAAGCAAGAAGGGGTTCCGGAAGGTTTTTGAAAAGGGGAACTTCCGGGAAAAAGGGGAAAAAAAAAAAAAAAAAAAAAATTAAAAGGAAAAAAAAAGAAAAAAAAAAAAAAAAAAAACAACCAAAAGTTAAAAGAACACACACACAAACCCCACTTTTAAAACCGGGGAAAACCCAGAATTTTTCCCAAAAAAAGATTTTAAAATCGAAATCCAAAAAAACTCCAGCCCAAACAATTTACCAAAAATTAAAAACTATTTCTGAAAAAAGCTCAAGAAGAAAGGGTTATGCTGGTGCAAAAATCTTTTTGGCCAAAAAGTTTGAAACACATCCCAATTGCAGAAAATCAGTAATTTTTACCAGCATGCGGGTTTAAAATTGTAAATATTATTTTTGGCGAAAAAAAAGCAAAAGGGGTTTTTGAAAACCCCCCAGGTCAAAAAAAACCCCAAATTAGTCGTCGTATATCTGATAGGGTTCTCAAAAACTTTGGAGCACAAGGGGATCCCTAGCTTTAAAAGAACCCAAAATTTATTTTTGCCATCCATTTTGGACGGTAAACTGACATCACGGAAAAGCTAAAATTTTAAAACCATTTACCCGGGGTTTTTTGAAAAGAAGACAAAATTTGGGAAATTTTTTTAAATTTTCAAACCCCTTCCAGAAAAAACAAGAGGCCCCAAGACATTTTTGAGGTTGTGGGCCCAATTTAATTTCATTCTTACTTTTTGGTAAGGAAACCCTGCATAAGCATCGCAGGGGATTGGGGCCCCTTCTATGTCGGGGAACCCCCTAATAGGATTCATAGCACGGGGGCCAAAACAGAAGAACCCTTTCATTTTTTTCCCCCCATTTTTTTTTTTGCACAGGGGGGCCCCCCTTTAAAAAATCATTAGTCCCCAAAGCCCCAGAAATTTTTACATGAACGACAAAATTTTTTAACTATATAAAAAGGGCGGGCCCAAAAAAATTTTCAAGGTTTTTTCAACACATTTTTCGCCATGGAATCTGCTCACACAAAAATTTTCTTATCCCACACAGAAGGGAGATGGTATCCCAAAGGGCGGGGTTTTTCCGGGGTTTTTATGAACAAAGGGAGGGGGCTTTTATTTTTTTTGACATCAGAAAGTCTGAGCTGGCTGCCCGGTCAAAATGAAACCTGGGCAAAAAGTTGCATTCCTGGCCAAAATATTTTTAAAGGGCCTTGAACACTCTTAAAAAAGAGCGGGGGAAGGGGATAAAAATATCCGACGGGGGTACTGAAAAAGTAAGCTTTTTTGGGAAAAAAAACTACATTGGGGGGAAACCCCAGAATAAAAAAAGAGAAACAAAGTTGAAAGGTTTGAACTCAAAAAAAAATTGCAGGGTGGCAAAAATTTTTTATTTTAAATTTCCCTAAAAAGTTTGTACTACTGATTTAAAAACATTAAAAGTATTTACATCATTGATGTATTTTCCTTTGGGGCCCTGGGTGAAAAACCCCTTTTTGTTGTTGAGGGGTGAAAAGGTCAGCAGTTAAAACCTTTTTTCCCCGAAGAGGAGGGAGCGACGGAAATCAGAAATAAACAGGGGACTAAAACTGAAGCCCCTACGAAAAAATTTAGGACTTCTTTTGGGTTGTCCTCCAAGGGGAAAAACCCCCATCATTCCAAAAAAAGGGAAATTTGAAGTTTTTTTCCCCCCTTCTCAACATGAAATCTGGTGAAGCGGGCTTCTCTGCTATGAACACAATGAAAAACAAGACCAGATCCCCCGGCTTCAGACACTGGGGGGCCCTTTAAGGGAAAGGGCCTGTAAACCCATTCGCCCCCTGGACGAGGAACAAAGAGAAACCCCAAAGCACGGGGTTTCCCCCAATTAAAATTTTTTGTAAGCGAAGGTTTTCGGGGTTTTTTAAACGTTTTGTATTTGAATAAAATCTATATCTGAAAGTTTCATATTATTTCTTAATGAATGGCAGCTTTTCCAATACATCTTGTTTCGGGTTGTAGTAAAAAGAAAATTACAAAACTTTAAAATTCTTTTAAAAAACCCTGATCAACAAATACTTTTGGAAATAAAAATTAAAAATTATTCGTTTTTTTTTAACCCATAAAAACCCCACCTTACTTTTCTTTTTTTAAATTTAATAAAAATCTTTACTTAAATACTGAGGGGTTTTCCTCGATCATTTTTTTGCCTAGTCCTGTGATTGAGATAAAAAAAGGTTGAAAATCCATTTTCCCCTTAACCCTGGCGGGGAGACCTCCTTACCAGCACTATCAGGGGAAAAACCCCAATTTTTCCTGTCGATTGACAAGGTACTTGGTGGGGGGAACTTTGGGCCAACAGAAAAGAGACCCAGTGGAACAAATGATTCCTGACTTTTTCGTTCCGACGGTACTCAAAAAGTGCACCATGTGCCCTGGGGTGGGAAAATTCCCCGGGGCGTAATCGTACCCTAGCAGGGGCCCCGAGGCGTTTTGTTTTTTGGCCCCCCGATGCGTTTTGGACATTGAAGAAAAATGTTGCCAGGGGGTTTTATCTTGTGCCCAAAACAAAGGGGGAACTCCAGGAAACCCGCTCCTATAATTTTAAAAACCCCCCCGCCCTGAGCAACCATGGAAAGTAGTTGTAAGATCTTTTAAAAGTTTCCCAAGAGTCATCACGGCTCACAATAAACTTCTGGTGAGTGTAAATAAATTTCAAGGTTTGTAGGGCCTTGGGAAACCCGGGGAAGAATTTAAAAAGGCCGAAACTGTAGCCCCCTGCTTAATAACTCATCTTTTCGCCCTTTTTCCACACAAGAATATTGGCTCAGGGGATAATGGCGCAAAATTCCGTAAAAACATTTCTTACGGGGAAATTTTTTTCATTTTTACAATATTAAACAGGGGCCCTTTAAAGGTTTGGCCAACCCGCCCCGGGTGGGCCCGGTTTGGCCCGAGCGCCCGGGCCCCAGGGGTAATTTAAATCCCCGCATTCGGTTTAGCGGTTCGAGTTCCCCCAAAATTTGTACTGGTGGGGGTGGCGCTTTGTTAGTCCCAAAAACCTTGTAGTTTGGGACTTTATAAGGGGGCTAGATAAAAATCAAAAATATCTTATCTTCAAACCCGGGGCCTACCATCCAAACTCGAATGGGGGGTGGCGGAGCGCGTTAACAGGAAAATTTTTTGACGCGTTGGGGACCTGTTGGGAAACAGTTTTTCAAAGCAATTTGGAAAAATTGGTTACCCTACGTGTCGGTTGCATTAATATTCAGTTTGCGAGTCCACGGGCAAATTCCTCACTACATTTTTATGGTGCGGAAAACGGATTTCCCCAAAAGGAAACCCATTTGGGCCCAAACCCAATAAAAACCCGTGATAACATAGATACTATCGGATCAGAATTTTTCAAAAGTCTTTACTAACATTTCACAAAAAAGGGCCCGGGGAAAAACCTAAAACCTTTTGTGCCGAGGATGATGGGGACAACAACATAAGCGTGCGGTTCCTGGTTTCAATAAGAAAAAGGGGATATGTAATGGTTTTAAGTCCAAGTAGGAATTCCAAGTTGTCGCCGAAATTTTTGGGGCCCGCGCATTGTTTTTGGGGGAAAGCATGGCAATAAGTTTGAGGGGATTTGGGTCCACTTTTTCCCAAAGTCCAAATAATTAAAAATGACAAAGGTTTTAAAAAACCAAAACCGGAAAGGGATCTGGCATTTGTGAATTTTGCTTACCTACCTCCACGCATTTTTTCCCCTAACCCAATCACCACTAACGGGGGAAGCACGGGGTATAAAATTTCGACCCCGAGTCTAACTAATTTTCTTTTACATCATGCTATGTGAAATGCATGGGATTTTCATTTTTTTTAATTATAGGATCCCTTTGGAAGGATCGACGACTTTTATTAAGCTAAACCCTTTTTGATGCCAACCATTTTTATAGGTTTCCATTCCTTTGATGCCCAAAAACCCAAACGAGACCTTGTCAATGGGTTCGGTGGGGTTTTTCATTTTATATTTTGAGAAAGCTATGGATGAACAGTCCGAGACTTGCCAGGGAGGAATATAAAAAGCTGGTTTCTTTTATTTGGGGGTTAAAATTTAAAGGTTTTTTTAGCATTATCAGTAAAAGGTGTGCGACTGTGCTTTGAGTTTTTCCCAATGATTTTTTTTTTCTTTTATATTTTAAACCCATTTGACCATAAAACTTTCCTAGTTTTTTAATTTTTTTCATTCACTGTGGTTTGTGGTTTCCCAAAATTTAGGCGATTTTGCCAAACATGGTAGGGTGCCCGCTAGTGTTAGAGTAACCGCGATTTTTTTTTTTTTTTTTACGGGGGGGAAAGGGTTTCTTACCCTCACTAGATAATAGTCAAGATGAAATTAAAATTTTCAACCCTTGGTTTTGGGGCAGGATGCTATTCAGGCATCTATCCGGGTTTTTAAATAAGTTACCATTTATTTTTATTGTAGTGCATGTCCAAACCCTTTTAAACATCAGAGATTTTTGAGGGGCTTAAAACGGGTGGAATCTTTTTTAATTTTTCATTAATCACTTTTTAAACAAGGATGTACTATCATCTCTAGTTTTTAGTGGCTGACGGGTCTGTCTCTTGGGATCTGGCCCACTTTGGGGGATCTATTTCCGCTTTACTATTTTCCTTCCCTTTATATTTTAAGGGGGCATATGTGAATTTTCCATTTTTTTAAAAAAGGTTTGTCCCCGCTGAAACATTGAAACCGTTTTTAGGGTATTAAAATTTTTTTGAGCGAAAAATAATGTGGCTGTTTTTTCCCTTTCGGAACTTTCCTATCAACGGGTTTTTGGTCACTAGTAAGGGTTGGTTTTTGTTTTGCTTTCAGGAAGTTTTTACAAAAAACGTCCCCCGCTGTTTCCCTTCAAATCTCTTTAGAATTTAACCCTTCTCTAGATTATCTTTTCCTTACTAATCCCCTTTCTCTGGCGAGCCCCAGTAAAACCGCCCGGGTCTGGAGAACGCCCTCTCCTGATTACCTAAAAACCCCCTTTTTTTTCTATCCCCCGGGTACTATAAACTACTTTGCTGTTGTGTCAAGCGAGCTATCCCGTTTGGCAATATCTTTTTCGGGGGAAAAAAGGTTTAAAAACTTCACAGGTTTTGACAGGATAGCAAAATTTTTAAATGGTTAGGGCCCTTTTCTTTTTGCCGCGTGGGGGGCGCCAGGTTTCGTGGCCCGAGCGAGGGTTTAAAGGGATTTATAAGGGGAAAAAAACGTATGTTATGTAAAGTTTTATTGGGGTTGGGAACCAGTGTGGCCGGCTAAACCCAGGGTTTCTGCAGAATCAAAGAGGAGAAGCAGACAAGGGGTTTGGGGAGAGATGTCATGTAGCTTTTAAGGGATTTTTTTATAAATAAATTTGGGAACCCTAAAAAGGGTATTTATTAGATTTGGGTTTTAAATTTTCAGTTTTTTCTATGGTAGAAACCCCTTAATTTCTTAAATTTCTTATGGGTTTTAAAAGTGGAACAGAGGGATATGTTGTAGATAAACATTTTTAATTTCCAAATGCTTGGGGAGGGGACAAGGGGCCCTCGCCGGGGGACGGACAGAGGGGCTTGGAAACTAGAATATAGAACGGAGATTGTACGAGGGGTTTCCCCTTTATATGTACATATTTTCGTAAGTGTGTTTTAAAAAATTTTAATTTTTACGAACTAACCTCCCAACCCCCAAAACGTCCCCATATCCCCACGACAAAACCCCTAAAATTCCCCACGAAAAAAGATTGATTGGAAAAGTGGTTACTGGGCTTTAATATCTACAAATTTAGGGGGAAAACCTGTGTGGAGTAGAATTACCCCGTAAAAAATATCCAAAAAACATTTTTCCCAAAAAAAACCCATCCCTATCTAGCATGATACCCTATGTCTTTGGGCCCAGGATTCCCCCTGGGGGAAAGGGAAAAGGGGGGTTTTTGGTTTTGGGGGGAACCCAGCAACCCAAAAGGGAATTTCGCCAGCAACGACCATCTCTCTGAACTTCTTTTCCCCAACGACGAAAGTACAAACCTCCCTTTTGTAGTTAAAGGGGTCGGAAGGCGTTTTCTATGGCTAAGGCGATTTAAAGACGGCCCAAAAAGCCGTCATCAGTTTACCAGCCCAATTTCAAACTTTTTTTAAAAATTCTGAAAAAAATCACAAGTCGGAGACATATTTTTCCCGGGGAAGAATGGCATGCCCGACGGCCCTACCCCGCCTTCTTGCCCCCTCATCTAAAAACTAATTCTCGTTTTATTCGGAACGCTTGCGTTTTAAGGAGTTTTAATGTATCAGATAGTAAGATGTATAAGTAAGGAGCCTGTGTTGCTAGTGTTTTAGTGGTAGAAGGTGTGTGTGTGGGTTAAAATAGTGAATATTTGTGTTATGGAGAGGCCCCGCGGAAAGGCCTCTCCGTCACTCTGCCCCGTCATCAGTCCCCTCATCATAACATCTTTAAATCCACCCTTATTTAAGGTGACACGGTGCTACATTGATTTAGATAATGACAAGTATATATAACATCTCACCATAATCACTAAGTTGTATAATACGATAATAAGACGTTTAAGCCTGCCCAAACCTACAGTGGCGGAGGAGCTGGGGGCTCCAGCCGCCACACTCAACAGTTTTGAGTAAAAACCCGCAGTTTCCGCCCTCACCTGTGCCTTCCTGAAGAAGACAGTCAGCTCCCACGTCTGTGATAGCACCATAGGATATCACCGGGATCATAGGATTCCTCAAGGGGTTCTCGCTCCCCTACTAAATATTACCAAAGACATCTACCTCCCTTGGTGAAGTTGGTGTTGATATCCACCTCACGGGCTTCATCCTGCTGCTGCTGCTGCTGGCCGAAGGCCGCGCTGCCAGACGTAGATGAGTCCCTTGCTTGTATTTCATCTATTATTCTCAAAATATGAATAATATCCATCCAAATGCAATCATATGTCTACCATTCACCTATAAAAAAGATATTTCATAGCATCCCCAAGCAATAATGAGGCATGCCTGGAGACTTCCGACCTCTGCTAATACTGGTCTTGAGCAGTCGTTGGCCAGTGTGCACGTTAACGACGAAATCGACGACTTTTCCGCGCTGTGGGTTCCGTCGTTGGACTAACGACCAAAAAAAGGTCTTTAAGTGTTTTGTGGCTTCTGGCCCAGATATTGATTTTTCCGGCTAGGGGAAAGGATTGCCAGAAATCGCTAACATGGGGAAATATTTTAGCTTCAAATTGCATCCCAACGAATAGATGGGTACGCTAGCAGTAATCTCTGATATAAATTGCATGTGGTGGTTCAGTAAAGCAAGCCAATTAGCGAAAGAAGGAGATGTAGAAAATAGGATAGATTGGTGCGATGTGGCAACGCCATCAGCCGCCAAGTTGTGGCGAGGCAGGGCAGACATTCAGAAAGAGTTAAAGGGCACGGTGTTTAGCTTAACTAACTTCCTCTATTTGTACAACCCGGAAGTCGCGGGGATTCTGGTACGAGATATGTGAGTGGCGCTACGGTGTCACTATGGGCTTCGATAGCTGATTGGCTGAGCGAGTACAATTACGTCACAGCCTCGCCAGCGAATCACATAGTATTTCTCAAAAAGTTTCAGCCAATCACAAGGCTTCCACGCTCTCAGCTGTGTTTATAAACAAATTCATCATCCACACCAAAATGCTCCACCCTTCTTCCTCCTCCTCCTCCAACGTTAGTCCAACGACGGAACCCACAGTGCGGAAAATTCGTCGGTTTCGTCGTTAACGTGCACACTGGCCAACGACTGCTCAAGACCGGTATTAGCAGAGGTCGGAAGTCTCCAGACATGCTCATTATTTCTTGGTTGCTATGAAATATCTTTTTTATAGGTGAATGTAGACATATGATTGCATTTGGATGGATATTATTCATATATATGAGTAAAGAGATGAAAAACAAGCAAGGGGCTCATCTACGTCTGGCAGCGCGGGCCCTTTGGCAGCAGGCAGCAGCAGCAGCATGATGAAGCCCGTGAGGTGGATATCAACACCAACTTCACGGAGGGAGATAGATGTCTTTGGTAAAATTTATAGGGAGCGCGAACCCCTTGAGGAATCCTATGATCCCTGGTGCTAAACACAGGGGTGGGAGCTGACTGTCTTCTTCAGGAAAGCACAGGTTTAGGCGGATAACTGCGGGTTATTACTCAAAAGTTTGAGTGGCGGGGGCCGCTGGAGCCGCCAGCTCCTCCGCCACTGTAGGTTTTGGGCAGGCTTAAACGTCTTTTTACTCGTTATTATACAAATTAGTGATTATGGTGAGATGTTTATATACTTGTCATTATCTAAATCAATGGGAGCACCGTTGTGTCACCTTAAATAAAAGGGTGATTTAAAGATGTTATGATGAGGTGACTGATGGCGGGGCAGAGTGACGAGAGGCCTTGCCGCGGGCCTCCCCATATCACAAAATTCACTTTTATTTAACCCACACACACACCTTCTACCACCAAAACACTAGCAACACAGGCTCCTTACTTATATATCTTACTATCTGATACATTAAAACTCCTTAAAACGCAAGCATTCCGAATAAAACGAAATTTGTTTGAGATGACGGGAAAGAAGGCGGGGAGAGGCAGTCTGGCATGCCCTTCTTGCCCGGAAATGTCTCGCTGACTTGTGATTGGTCTAGAAGTTTTAAAAAAATGTTTGTCATTGGCTGGTGGCTGATGACGCGCTTGATGAGTCATTACTCGCCTTAGCCCGTCAGCGCCTTCCGACGCGTTAACGACCGAAAAGGGAGGCTTTTTAGCTTTCGTCGTTAGGAAAAGAAGTTCAGAGAGATGGTCGTTGCTGGGCAAAATACCTTTTTTGCTGGTTCCTGCCCTGGAGAAACAAAGCTGACTACCGATGCGCAAGGCCCCATGAAACGTCAATGCGTAAATAAGTCATTTTAAACCTGACATAAAATTTTATCTTTTTCGTATGAACCGTGAGAAGGTAGGACAGGTCAGCTTTTAATAGTAGGTCACAGAACGCTTGTGTATACGTCAGCCTTTCAAAAATGTCGACGTCACCTGGTAATCAGAGAAATGCTTCCTGTCGATGTGACGGACGGAAACCGTCGGAACAACCCTAATGTATTGGGCGGCTGCCTGATGAGGACGTACTCTGACAGGTCCCGTCAACTGACAGGGACTGACAGGGGTTATTACAAGTATACCGCTCGTAAGTTTTGTGCCGTGACGACCACTTTAAAAACTTTACTCTTCTAATCTCTTTTTTCGCGTCGTGAGGTTATTCTAAGGAATGCCGAGGGGAAGCTTTCAGCCCTCTGACTAGTGACGTGAGGATTTGAACTGTCTGAATAGGAACTAATGTAATGTTCCTGGG
>JACEEZ010021770.1:23897-68897 GCA_016584305.1 Chionoecetes opilio
ACCGGTATTAGCAGAGGTCGGAAGTCCCAGACATGCTCATTATTGCTTGGTATGCTATGAAATATCTTTTTTATAGGTGAATGTAGACATATGATTGCATTTGGATGGATATTATTCATATATATGAGTAAAGAGATGAAATACAAGCAAGGGACTCATCTACGTCTGGCAGCGCGGCCTTCGGCAGCAGCAGCAGCAGCAGCATGATGAAGCCCGTGAGGTGGATATCAACACCAACTTCACGGAGGGAGATAGATGTCTTTGGTAATATTTAGTAGGGGAGCGCGAACCCCTTGAGGAATCCTATGATCCCTGGTGCTATCACAGGCGTGGGAGCTGACTGTCTTCTTCAGGAAAGCACAGGTGAGGCGGATAACTGCGGGTTATTACTCAAAAGTTTTGAGTGGCGGCGCCGCTGGAGCCGCCAGCTCCTCCGCCACTGTAGGTTTGGGCAGGCTTAAACGTCTTATTACTCGTTATTATACAACTTAGTGATTATGGTGAGATGTTGTATATACTTGTCATTATCTAAATCAATGTAGCACCGTGTGTCACCTTAAATAAGGGTGATTTAAAGATGTTATGATGAGGTGACTGATGGCGGGGCAGAGTGACGGAGAGGCCTTGCCGCGGGCCTCCCCATATCACAAATATTCACTATATCAACCCACACACACACCTTCTACCACCAAAACACTAGCAACACAGGCTCCTTACTTATATATCTTACTATCTGATACATTAAAACTCCTTAAAACGCAAGCATTCCGAATAAAACGAGAATTTGTTTGAGATGACGGGGAAAGAAGGCGGGGAGAGGCAGTCTGGCATGCCATTCTTGCCCGGAAATGTCTCGCTGACTTGTGATTGGTCTAGAAGTTTTAAAAACTGTTTGTCATTGGCTGGTGGCTGATGACGCGCTTGATGACGTCATTACTCGCCTTAGCCAGTCAGCGCCTTCCGACGCGTTAACGACCGAAAAGGGAGGCTTTGTAGCTTTCGTCGTTAGGAAAAGAAGTTCAGAGAGATGGTCGTTGCTGGTGCAACTACCTTTGTTGCTGGGTTCCTGCCCTGGAGAAACAAAGCTGACTACCGATGCGCAAGGCCCCATGAAACGTCAATGCGTAAATAAGTCATAAACCATGACATATATCTATCTTTTTCGTATGAACCGTGAGAAGGTAGGACAGGTCAGCTTTTAATAGTAGGTCACAGAACGCTTGTGTATACGTCAGCCTTTCAAAACTGTCGACGTCACCTGGTAATCAGAGAAATGCTTCCTGTCGAGTGACGGACGGAACCGTCGGAACAACATAATGTATTGGGCGGCTGCCTGATGAGGATGTACCTCTGACAGGTCCCGTCAACTGACAGGGACTGACAGGGGTTATTACAAGTATACCGCTCGTAATGTTTTGTGCCGTGACGACCACTTTAACACTTTTACTCTTCTAATCTTCTTTCTTCTGTCGTCGTGAGGTTATTCTCAAGGGAATGCCGGAGGGGAAGCTGCAGCCCTCATGACTAGATGACGTGAGGATGTAGGAACTCGTCATGAACTAGGAACTAATGTAATGTTCCGTGGGCATACAGGACAGGACCGACAGAGCGCTACACTACCCTGGGCCTACTATTATACCTTATGAATCCCGTCAGAAGAATCTTTTCACAGACGCACTGACAGGGTAACAATCACAATCCGGGGAATAAATATTTTTTTCCCATTACTATATAAATTGATCTTGGTGAGACTCGAACCCACACTTGTATAGACTTCGCCTTCCGACGAAACGACAGTCGGTGACGGTACCGATTAGATATATCCGATTAGACGGTACCAAACTGATATATCCGTTTGGTCAGTGGTCGTCTAGGTGCTTTTTCGCATTATACAAGTATCTGGGGAAAAGTCATTTTCGGATTATAAATGATAAGCGGTAAATGATAAATGATAAGATATGAAATCCTTTAGAATATTTTTTAAATTTTATTGGAAACATAATGTCGAGAGGAGAATTAATGTCATTGTACAAATTTTATTAAAGAAAAAAAAACTACCAGGTAAATGCAAAGACATAGTGGTTAAAGGTATGGTGACACTACCCAGACGCCACGATGAATGTTTTTACTGGTGTGTTAGTGATACCAGTCTAGTATTTGAAAGAAACCAGATATAAATATTATTTTAAATGATGTGAAGAATTGGGTAAGCTTTCCACTCATCGCAAAACGTATCATACGCATGAAATCACAATCATATTACAAGTTTCTTAAGTGCGTACTCCCTTGATATAGGAAATGTGAGAAATCTATAATAATATAAGCGAAAGTGTGTCTGTCTGTCTGTCTGTCTGTTTGTGTATGTGGTATAGGTTCCGCACCCCGTGGCGCAATCACCTCATATGGCACAGTTTTGGAACCAGCTCGACCAGGGGAAGGTTTTAAGCCCACTTGTGAGATGATCCGATCACTTGTTTCTTCTTTTTTTTAGCAGCCTATTAGCGAGAATTGTGAAAAAAAAAGTGGGTTGCGAGAATTGAGGAAACCTTGATGTAGGGTGATGGGTAATGGGTGAGTGAATGGGTGGGGTGATGGGTAATGGGTGTGGGGTGATGGGTGAGGGAATATATGGGGGGTGATGGGTAATGGGTGAGTGAATGGGTGTGTGGTGATGAGTAATGGGTGGGGGATGATGGGTAATGGGTGGGGGGTGATGGGTAATGGGTGAGTGAATGGGTTTGGGGTGATGTGAATGTGATGGGTAATGGGTGTGGGGTGATGGGTGAGTGAATGGGTGAGGGAATAGATGGGGGGTGATGGGTAATGGGTGAGTGAATGGGTAATGGGTGAGTGAATGGGTGGGGGGTGATGGGTAATGGGTGAGTGAATGGGTGGGGGGTGATGGGTAATGGGTGAGTGAATGGGTGGGGGGTGATGGGTAATGGGTGAGTGAATGGGTTTGGGGTGATGTGAATGTGTTTGGTGGGCCTTCGGCCCACCAAACACAGGTGGTGGGCCGAAGGCCCACCAATAGCCCTCCACAGGAGCTAGCCAAAAAGTCCGCGAGGGCGGGCTTTGCGGCTAGTAGTACTATAAATTTGAAAAATGTTTAGTTCCATATATTCTTCAATGTTATTGTGATTAGTCTTACATTTCATTTTGATTATTTTCATGGCTTAATTCTTACATAAACCTGGAAGGTATATTGACTTCGAAAATACGGAGATGAGCATAGGCTTATGAGCATGCCTCAGCTATTATTCTCCTATGTAGTCTTTCATCTCAGTGCTTTAGAATTTTAAAAAGTATCAGGATTTTGCACTAGTGGCGTCCTGACGTAAATGTACACCATTGCCAATCCATTAAGTCTACTCTTTGCCTGCCATCACGACCATCATGTCTAGCCTTCTCAGAGATCGTAAGAATCACAGATGTATGTGCTAAACGGCAAAGTCAGTAATTGCGTGAATTGTGTTAGGTTTGGAAAGTACTTTCCTGAAACAGAGTTTGCAATTATGATGTAACTAGCCGCAAAGCCGCCCTCCGGGCGGACTTTTTGGCTAGCTCCTGCGGAGGGCTATTGGTGGTGGGCCTATGGCCCACCACCTGTGTTTGGTGGGCCTTCGGCCCACCAAACACGGACTCTCCAGATAGCCCCTTCTAACTTTCCTGAAATCATGGATGTAGAAATGTATGTATTACCCCCACCCATTCACTCACCCATTACCCATCACCCCCCACCCATTCACTCACCCATTACCCATCACCCCCCACCCATTCACTCACCCATTACCCATCACCACACACCCATTCACTCACCCATTACCCATCACCCCCCACCTATTCCCTCACCCATCACCCATCACCCCCAACCCATCACCCCCCACCCATTCACTCACCCATCACCCCACACCCATTACCCATCACCCCACCCATTCACTCACCCATTACCCATCACCCTACATCAAGGTTTCCTCAATTCTCGCAACCCACTTTTTTTCACAATTATCGCTAATAGGCTGCTAAAAAAAAAAAAAAAAGTGATCGGATCATCTCATAATTGGGCTTAAAACCTTCCCCTGGTCAACCCGGTTCCAAAAATGTTTCATATGAGGTGATTGCGCCACGGGGGGCGGAACCTATACCAGACACACACACACACACACACACACACACACACAGACAGACAGACAGACAGACACACTTTCGCTTATATTTACCATTACCCATCACCCCCCACCTATTCCCTCACCCATCACCCATCACCCCCAACCCATCACCCCCCACCCATTCACTCACCCATCACCCCACACCCATTACCCATCACCCCACCCATTCACTCACCCATTACCCATCACCCTACATCAAGGTTTCCTCAATTCTCGCAACCCACTTTTTTTCCACAATTATCGCTAATAGGCTGCTAAAAAAAAAAAAAAAAGTGATCGGATCATCTCATACTTGGGCTTAAAACCTTCCCCTGGTCAACCCGGTTCCAAAAATGTGCCATATGAGGTGATTGCACCACGGGGGGCGGAACCTATACCAGACACACACACACACACACACACACACACAGACAGACAGACAGACAGACACACTTTCGCTTATATTTACCATTACCCATCACCCCCCACCTATTCCCTCACCCATCACCCATCACCCCCAACCCATCACCCCCCACCCATTCACTCACCCATCACCCCACACCCATTACCCATCACCCCACCCATTCACTCACCCATACCCATCACCCATACACATCATAGGTTTCCTCAATTCTCGCAACCCACTTTTTTTTCACAATTTCGCTAATAGGCTGCTAAAAAAAAAAAAAAAAAAGTTATCGGATCATCTCATAATGGGCTTAAAACCTTCCCCTGGTCAACCCGGTTCCAAAAATGTTCATTGAGGTGATTGCGCCACAGGGGGCGAACCTATACAACACACACACACACACACAAAACAACAACAGACAGACAGACAGACACAACTTTCGCTTATATTTACATTACCATTACTCCCCACTAGTTCCCTCAATCACACCTCACTCAACCATACCCCGACCTTTTCACTCCTCAATCACTCATATCACCATTATCACATTATACACCTTCACTACATACATCACTACATCAAGGTTTCCTCAATTCTCGCAAACCACATCTTTTTTTCAACAATTGTCGTAATAGCTGCTAAAAAAAAAAGAAAAAAAAAAAGTGATCGAATCATTCATAAGTGGGCTTATACCTTCCCCTGGTCAACCCGTTCAAAAATGTGCCATAGAGGTGATTGCGCCACGGGGGGCGGAACCTATACCACACACACACACACACACACACAGAGACAGACAGACAGACAGACAGACACACTTTCGCTTATATTATTATAGATATGATACCTTACGTATGTTATATAAGGTCTTTTGGCTGAATTCAGAGGGGAAAGAAAAGGTAGCTTTTTTTTTAACATCCTCTTGGATATCGTTGATAAGTTAATATAAGTACACTGACATGAGATGAGCAGCAATGACAACATTAATTTAACCCAATGCATATGAAAAACGTTTCTTTCTTGACTTGAAAATTGATGTTCAATTCGTGCGCAGTATTCGTCGATATGCTAAATCAAAGACGTAGTGTAAGATTTCCGGAGCTTTACTTATCTAGATTTACATGCCTGTCTGATTTACATACTTGTGATGCATACAAAAAATTCACGCAGCTCTTTTTGCTTGTAATAACATCTTAACCTTTAAAGAATAACATCAGGTTGAAATCATAATAATCATAACCCTAGAGTAAATAGGACAATTTACAGACTTAAGTAGAAAATATTTTGATCGTAAGAATGCCAATACAAATTGTAAAAGGATTGGTGAGAACACATGGAAAAGGTTTACCGAGTTGATATAAGGTGCATCAGCAGGTGGCTGCCTTGATTATTCCACATTTGATTTCATGGTAATATTTATATGCCAATTCCAGATGTGGCAGGAGAGGAGCAACAGTGTGTTGGTGGAATGACCAAGAGGTAACCGCATTGTCTTGACATGGGAGTGGACAGATAGGCATTTGTGAGATCTAACCCTACATCACTGTCATCTTTAACTCGATTATAAGATCATTGCGAGCTTCACATTGTTATGCATGTTTTCATGTCTCTACGTGATTTCAAATCAGCTTTTCTCTCCAAACCTGTGTTTAAGAAACTGCACATAACAGTTCGAATGCTGACAATGTTTTTATAGATTGCAACACTGACAAAATTGAGTGTGACGAATGTGTGGATGTGTAGAAGTATCATGCCTTTAAACACGTTTTTACCGAGTGCATACTTATATGTATACCAGACACAGTAGCTCATCCTCAATGCCTCAGCAAATTTTTTTCCAGCTGTAGCTCCCAATCGTACAACTTTTCATTAATATTGTGAATATTTATTTCCTTATACTTACTTAACAGTATTAACAAATTAAAAAATAAAAACTTTATAAACTGTATGACATTGTGTCCTAGTTGCACAGTTGAAAAGAACACAAGTAAACGCATACAACATTGGTAGTGCCACTTTTACAATACCAAACAACAAATGAATAATAACATTACAATTTAAAGCTCAAACAATCAAATGGCACGTTGCATGTGCCACGTGCCACTCAGAGATGGAACTGGACCATTTTATTTACCAGTGTGCCACGTGGCAGCTTTCATATCAGCATTTCATAAATGATTAATTACGAAGATAATTATACGAATAACATTACACATCAAAAATATAAAATAAACTTTCGGACGTATGGCGTACGTAGAGGAGCTTTAAAGTTTCTAACGGATTTTCGCCTTCAATAATCAACAAATCTGCTTCGGTCACCCATGCGCAGCAGGATTGTAAGTAAGGTTTGTACTTTTCAAAAATAAAGTATGTCCTTTTCGAGACCACCTTGTTATTCGTATGCAAAAAAAAGAGTATCATCTGTCCTTTTATTCACTTTTGCTTCAGATAATAATGGTAATATTAATAATGATCATAATCATCATTATAATAGCAATAATAATTATAATATCAATAATAATAATAATAAAAATTATGATAATAATAATAATAATAATAATGGTAATAATACAAATACAATAATTGCAATGATACTGATAATAAAATGTATAGCAATAATAAATAATACTTATATTAATAATATAAATGATATAATATCAATAATAATTATTTAAAACAATAATAATGAAAACAAAGCCTTTGAGCCACGCACCGCGTGTCACTTTCATTTTTTTTCTTGTTCTGGTGTGAAAGCATCATGCCGCTTGTCATTTGACACTTACCCCCTCCCACTTGCCACGTGCGACGTGCGACTTTGGTGTGAAACCAATCCTAAGGATTCATATACCTTCGCTGGAAGGCTCCACAGTCTACTTGCCGAATCCAAATGTCACATGCACGCATTAGCCTATCAATATCTAATGACGTCAGCTAATGTAGTAGACATTTAATATGGAATGACAGCATTTCCAAGATTAACAAAACATTGCATGAAATTTAATTCAATAAGGGGATGAAGGTGCATTATTACGGTCACAAATACAACAACAAAAAACCGATACTTAGATGAAGATATACATCACATCAGGGTCTAACACTTCATTTTAATTGGCACAAATGATGCTAAACCCTTTGTTGTATAATTATTTAGTCTTTACATTCATACAAAACACTCGCTACATGCTAGGGAAGGCTAAAAAGAGGATGGATGGCCTTCAGCAGCAATGGAGCACAAGGTCCAAAAGCCTTGCTATAAATTAAAGTACCTTAATCTAACAGATTTTGTTTTAGTAGGATAGTGAGCCAATATCGCGTTTACAATGTTCAACACGTAGCTTACTATCTATATATACTTCAAATATTATTAAAGTTTAAGGATGTGATGTCAACGTTTTAAATATATATCTCAAAATGTCTATCGTCATTTCTGTATATCTTTTGAAAAAAAAATAGTATTAGTTCTTTCGGAAATATAAAAAAATATAAAAGAAAACTACCGTCAGTCACATTTCCTGAGTGTGTGTTACTTCTTCCGGTGACACGCTGTACAGTCGTCAAAGTTCATAGTAAAGGTGTATAATGCTGTATTTCTGAAATAAAATGTACAAAATGTCATGAGTCTCAATCGATTTATATCCTTAGCTATATACAGTATAGCTTAAGAAATCCAGTCTCTAAATCCTATTGACACAACATTTCTTTCTGATCATACCAGAATACTATCTATATTCATATTAAGATAATGTTGACATATCAAACTCTTTAGCAAGTTCTGAAAGGTACAAAGTAATCAACTAGAAACATTACGATCATTCTTTTTCTTGCCCTTTATTTTTACCTCTATTGTGGCGCTCCAGCGCCACAATATAACCTGACTCATGAAAAATCCCAATAAACATTCGTTAACTTCCGATTCAATGTAAATCATAATAAATATATCTACTTCTGTTTTCAAGTTTGTTGATCACATAATGAAATTACTGACATAGAGGATGACATATGGGCAGTTTCACACAAAACAATAACTGATTTTCATCCAGAAGTTGAATCACCCACTTCCGCACAGTCGTAGGACTTCGGCCAGTCAGCTTTGCTATTGACCTGTAGGACAGGCCTCCAATCCACAGGTGGATGTACCACCAGCGTTCATTTAAACATGTCTTAAAATATTTAGAGCTTGGATGCATTTTGTACCCTTGTCTAGGTCTCATTAATTTCTGCAAAAAAAAAAAAAAAGGTATCCATTGAAATCGTACATATCTTTAAAAATAAGAATACAAGGTTGCAACTTCTGATGACAGCGTTCTTCATGTATTGGTTAACAGAGTCGGAACGATTCATTTAATGGATTTTTACGAATTTTGATTCGATTCTTTTTGTATGTATTTAAACCTGATTCCAACTTTTTAAAACAAAAATAATCTGATTATAACTCTAATTTAGACTTTTATTACAAAAAGAACCTAACAATTCCGAAATAATGTTTTCTCAAAACTCAAAGTATAAATAATTGTATACTATTAGGTGAGGTCAACTGTGTAGTCTATCATATAGTACTATCAATCAATCATTGGGGACATACGCCGGGTGGCGCGACTCCTCGCCCACCCTACGACGCCACTCCGGGGGGTTAACATGCAAGAATCTCCATGCAGGCTCCCTTCCCATACAAAGCAATTATCGACTGGAAACATCAACTTGCCCTAGCCACGAGCCTTATGGGCACCCCCTTTGGCCTTTTCCACGCCGTATTGTCTCTTACTGTACAGATACAACCAGATGGGAAGGATCGGTTTCAGGGTAGCGTGCCACATACTCAAATAGCCGAAGTTGGCGCTGACGAACTATACAGGTAATAGGCCTCGATTCAGACTCACGGTGCAATCGTTGATTTGACACGTAATCATCCCAGCGATACCCCATTGACTCTGCGCAGACACTTATTACCAGAGACATCGATTCCCATCTTCAAGTCGCTGCTTAGTGTCCATGTCTCACAACCATAGAGTAACACAGGGATCACAAGCGACTTGAAGATCCAGATCTTTGTTCTCCTGCACAGGTACCGACAACGTCAAATACTCGTGCTGAGCGAGTCCATAACACCGTGGGCTATGCCAATCCGCCGTAAGATTTCTTGACGTGACCCGCCATCATTATGGACTGCCCTGCGCTACCAAGGTATGTACAACTTTCCAAGACCTCAATGTCCTCGCCGCTCGCATGAACAGACTGTATTGTTTCATCTCATAACCCTCACAACACGTGGACCTTGACCTTGAGCCAGGAGACCTCAAGTCCCAAAGGCTTTGCCTCCTCGTGCAGCGCCTCGAGAGCCATCACCAGGACCTCCAGCGACTCAGCAAAGATTACTGCATCATCGGAAAAAACTAGATCAGTGATCTTGGTATTGCCAAGAGATGCTCCACAATCACTTTGATCTACAACTTTCCCCAATACCTCAGTCCATACAAGTGTTGAAAAGGGATGGGGCAAGGACGACCCTGGCCTCACTCCTGTATTCACAGGAATAAAAGCTGGATACACCTCCCCCACACTTGACAGAACTTACAGTCCCAGAGTACAGGCCAGTCATCAAAACAAAAGAAATCCGGCGAAGTCGCAGAAGATCCCAGAGTGACTCACGATGCACTGAGTGTTACGCCTATATATATATATATATATATATATATATATATATATATATATATATATATATATATATATATATATATATATATATACACAGCGCGCCAAAGCATTGTTCGCGACATCATAACACAGCGCTTCCATACGGGAATTCAGAAAATGTACTCTATGGCAGCCTACTGACTTCCGAGAGAGATATCTTACATATGGCAGCTTGTTTAAGGCACGGGCAGTCCATCAAGACCGTTGAGGAATGTTCAGATGCCACTTGTCAATTATAGACGAAGCATTTAAAAAAGTATCGCCTTCCTTCCCGCGAGTAATATGAACAGACGCGCATTGGTATAATTATCATTATTTGCATAATGAGTGGCAAGAAAGACCTAACAAAGGAGCAAATTAAAGTTATTGTATCTCTACACAAGGCAGAGAGGCCAGTGGAAGAAATATCAAGGATTGTGGATGTTACGAGATGTGTGCATAAGTGGGTGGAGAGTTTCACAGTGGGTTGGCGGTCGCGGACACCGTAACAGTATAAGTGGCCAGGGCGAGGATGTAAAACCTCAGCAAGCACCCTAAATGTCATGAAACGTCAAGTGGATGCCCATCCTCAATTAAGAGCAAGAAAAATATTGCGATATGACTTTTACATCCTCGCCCTGGCCACTTATAATGTTCTGGTGTCGCGGCTGTCGCGACACCGCCAACCCACCGTTTAACTTTCCACCCACTTATGCACACATCTCCTCGTAACATCCACAATCCTTGATATTTCTTCCACTGGCCTCTCTGCCTTGTGTAGAGATACAATAACTTTAATTTGCTCCTTTGTTAGGTCTTTCTTGCCACTCATTATGCAAATAATGATAATTATACCAATGCGCGTCTGTTCAAATTACTCGCGGGAAGGAAGGCGATACTTTTTTAAATGCTTCGTCTATAATTGACAAGTGGCATCTGAACATTCCTCAACGGTCTTGATGGACTGCCCGTGCCTTAAACAAGCTGCCATATGTAAGATATCTCTCTCGGAAGTCAGTAGGCTGCCATAGAGTACATTTTCTGAATTCCCGTATGGAAGCGCTGTGTTATGATGTCGCGAACAATGCTTTGGCGCGCTGTGTATAATATTTTTGCTACATAAATAAGTATTTTACAATACTGCATAAGACTGCACGTCTCGTACCCCTCAATATAAGATCTCGTGCCCCCGGGGGGTACACATACATCTGGTTAAGATCCATTATGTTAATGGATGTTTCTAGGCACTCCTTGATGTCATTTAACATTCATTCAGGTTCTTCAGGTCATGCGTTGGTCTTAGGTCTTAGGTGGAACATATGTCACAGCAATGTCTCTTTTCCAGTCACCTTTCTTAAAGTAATCGTCCAGATCCATTTTTTCTTTGCATAATTATGTTGAATGATCATTCAAAATACCTAATCCACAAAAAATTATTCATTTCCACGCCTTATTTCCCTAAAAACATGACTTTTGTAAAAAGCGCGCGAAAAACAATAGCCCCATTCCAGCCGTGGCGGGAAACATGCTGGTGACGTCACAGCAGGAAGCCTCCCACCCCGGCCCAGATACAAATACACGTAGTAGACTCAGAAAAAAATATAGTACATGAAGAATTTTGGGTGTTTCTGATATTTTTTTTTTGCGATATAGCATATACTTGCATCCTGTATGGATGCGGTGGTGTGTGGCAGATTGTCTCGCTCAGTGAGACAATCTGCCACACACCGCCCGCTACTACCCGCCGCTCCCCGCCGCTCCACACGTCTGCACACATATATCGTCGTCGTATAGGTTGGAAATGGGTGCTAAGCTCTCGGGAAAGGCACAGCTTTCTTGCTGCACCCATACAGGATGCAAGTATATGCCATATCGCAATTTTTTTTTTATCAGAAACACCCAAAATTCTTCAAGTACTATATTTTTTTCTGAATCTACTACGTGTATTTGTATCTGGGCCGGGGTGGGAGGCTTCCTGCTGTGACGTCACCGAGCCGTGGTCCGTCGTCTGCTGGTTTTCTGTTGTGTTTTGAGAGCTCGGGGAATTTACAGATTTTGAATGCGAATCATTTAAAAACGGGTGACTGGATGCTAAAAGTGATAACATATTGTTGATATACTCGATAATGGCTATATTTTGACTGCATTAAATCAGGAATGATGAAATGGTCTGGACGATTACTTTATGCGCAATTTTCAGCACCTCCGCCATGCCATCACATATTTTCACACTATCGACAACCACATCCTTCTTTACAAGCAGCATAACACCACCTCCTTTCTTCACACTTATGTTTTATAATCTTATATCATGATGGCTTTCACCCAGTCTCCTCTGAGCCTCTCATTTTAGTTTTAACCAAATCCAAAACGTTCGGTTTCTTTATGCATAATTGTTTGTTTACCTCTAACAATACAGATGTTAACCCATTCACATTAGTATATGACACCTTCCACACATTACTTACTTATTTAATTTGAGTTGATACTTCCTCTTTGGTGACATTTCTGTACCATTTCTTCAATTTTTATATATGACCCTCCACAAAAACTTTTTTCCCCGTTTTTATTGTGTTTTTTCCTTTTCATATAATTTTTTCCTTTCCTGTTCATTCAAGTCCTTTTTTAATCCATATATTCCATGTGTGTGTGTATTTGTGTGTGTGTGGTGTGTGTGTGTGTGTGTGTGTGTGTGTGTGTGTTGTGTGTGTGTTTGTATTTGTATATGTGTTTGTGTGTGTGTGTGTGTGTGTGTGTGTGTGTGTGTGTGTGTGTGTGTGTGTGTGTGTGTGTCAGTAATGGGCAGCCGAAACGGGAAAATAAGGTTTCATCAAACTAGACTTAAATAATCTGTAAAAAAATTCGTTGATTGTAAATAGCTTGGTCTCATATTGATAGTTTAATTTTGAAGGGAAGGGAAAAAAAAACATGCATAACGGCCGCTGTCGACAATCAGTCATGTATATGTCTGAGTACATTATATATCAGTATTGGGATATGAGATATCTTTCAAAAAGTAATGCAAAATTTTAACTAATTTTACAAGATTAATCTAATATTAATGGTAATGCAAGATTCATAATTTAAAGTAATGATAATTCTAATACCAATTTCAATATCTCCGTAATAATGAATCGCTCCGACTCTGGGAGTTATATTTCTTTGCGTGTATATGTAACTATGGAAGTTAATCACATCAGATAAAATGTCATTGGTTAACATCAGAAACTTTTTTTTTTTTTTTTTTTTTTTTTACATCACAAAGGACTGTCCAAGAGACAAAAAAAGGTAACACAAAGCCCGCTTAGTTGCCAGTCCCTATAAAGAAGACAGTAAGATAATAAAGAAATGGGGGTGACCCAATTTAGTTTGGGAAGTATCTTGTCACTCCTCTCTTGAAAAGATTTCAGCCGTAGGAAGGTGGACAAATAGAAACAGGAAGAGAGTTCCAGAGTTGACCAGTGAAAGGGATGAAAGAGTACAGATACTGATTAACTCTTGCATTAGGAAGATGGACAGAATAGGCATGAGAATAAGTAGAAAGTCTTGTGCAGCGAGGCTGCGGGAGAGGGGAGGCATGCAGTTACTGTTAGCAAGTTCAGAAAAGCAATGAGCATGAAAATATCGGTAAAAGATAGCAAGAGAAGCAACATTGCGGCGGTGATTTAAAGATTGAAGATAGTCAGTCAGAGGAGGGGCGTTGATGAGACGAAAAGCTTTTGACTCAGCCCTGTTTAGGGAGAGCTGTATGAGTGGATCCCCCCAAAATATGTGAGACATACTCCATACATGGGCGGATAAGGCCCCTGTACAGAGCAAGCAACTGGGAAGGAGGAAATAATTGACGCAGACGCCACAGGACACCTAACTTCTTAGAAAATATTTTAGCAAGAGATGAGATGTGTGATTTCGATTAGATTTTAAGTAAAGGATAGTCCAAGAACGTTAATTGTGGAAGAAGATATATGAGTGTCATTATTAAGAGGGGATAGTTATCTGTTAAGTTTTGTCGAGTTGATAGGTGAAGAAATTGGGTTTTTTAGGCATTGAACAAAGCAAGGTTTGCTTTGCCCGAATCATAAATTATAGAAAAATCTTAAGTTAGGCGGTCGGTGGCAATGTAAATTACCACCGGAATGTAATTCCTTTAACCTATAAATAAAACAGGAATAAAATCAACATATTTAACTACTCTAAATAAACAGGAGTAAAGATATGCTGATTTACTTGAATCAATCAATGGTTTATGGTTCAGTCTTACTATGTTCTTAGAATGTGCATCATAACAACTACGTACCTCGTTGTGTCGACACGGCGGAGGTGGAATAACAATGCTTTCTTGGGCAATGTTTTTACTGTACGTTAACTGGCTGTACGGCAGTGACAGGCTATTGGTGCTTGTCTTCACTGATCCGACTAAGGAAAGGTTTTCTTTTAAGTAATTCCAGTCAAGCAACCCAAATTATCGTACCATCATTTAAGTGATATATTCATTCATAGTGTAGTTCTCTCTCTCTCTCTCTCTCTCTCTCTCTCTCTCTCTCTCTCTCTCTCTCTCTCTCTCTCTCTCTCTCTCTCTCTCTCTCTCTCTCTCTCTCTCTCTCTCTCTCTCTCTCTCTCTCTCTCTCTCTCTCTCTCTCTCTCTCTCTCTCTCTCTCTCTCTCTCTCTCTCTCTCTCTCTCTCTCTCTCTCTCTCTCCGATAAGCCAAAAGTTTCCTTTTTGGTTTCATATTGGCTTTACTTCGAGGAATTCGTGTTTATTTCTGAAAATGGCGAGACTACGAATCTACCAAATTACCCAGTGCAAAATTGTGGCATCCCTCAGGAATCGAACTCGGCACACCAAGCACGCCATTTGCAAGCGCTAACCAGTCTGCCACCGCCTCCCATATATATATATATATATATATATATATATATACAGTAGCCTTACACGCAACAAATATGCGGAAAATAGGCTGATGGCCGTGGTAGTCAATCAATCATTGGGGGCATACGCCGGGGGGCGCATCGCCTCGCCCACCCTACGACGCCACTCCCGGGGGTCACCACACGCGAGTCCCCATGCAGGCTCCTTTCCCATACCAAGCAGCTCTCGACAAGAAACATCAACTTGCCCCAGCCACGAGCCTTGTGGGTGCCCCCTTGGCCTCCTCCACGCCGGATTGTCTCTAACAGATACAACCCGATGGGAATGATCGGTTTCAGGGTAGCGTGCCAAATGCCCATATAGCCGAAGTTGGCGCTGACGGACTATGCAGGTAATAGGCCTCGATTCAGTCTCACGGTGCAATCGCATTTGACACATAATCATCCCAGCGATACCCCATGATTCTGCGAAGACACTTATTACTAAAGGCATTGATTCGTCTCTTAAAGTCACTATTTAGTGTCCATGTCTCACAACCATAGAGTAAGACAGGGATCACAAGCGACTTGAAGATCCGGATCTTTGTCCTCCTGCACAGGTACCGACAACGCCAAATACTCCCGCTTAGCGAGTCCATAACACCGTGGGCTATGCCAATCCGCCGTAAGACTTCTTGACGTGACCCGCCGTCATTATGGACTGCGCTTCAAAAGCCTTCCGCTCTCAAAAGAGTCTTTACCTCCTCAGGCTGAGCGTGCCCAGTTTTTAGACCAATATTGTAAACATCAGGGTTCTGTCCCTGTCTTTACTGATGGTTCCAAATCAGACGAAGGAGTTGGATACGGTGTCGTATTCCCATCGTTTAACAAAGGCGTCAGCCTTCCAAGTGTTTCATCTGTTTTTACGGCTGAAATAAGTGCTATTTTATATGCTCTCATGGCTATTCTTACTCTTCCGGATGTCTCTTTTACAATTTTTAGTGATTCTCGTAGTGCTCTTCAATCACTATGTAATTTTAACACTCCCCATCCGCTGGTCAATGCCATCCTGGAATGGCTTTATCTGCTCAAGAGGCGAGGCCGGACGGTCAGCTTTTGTTGGGTACCGGCACATGTAGGTGTTGCCGGTAATGAGGAAGCTGATGCCTTGGCAAAAGCTGCAACTAGAAGACCGGCTCTATCACATTTTTCAGTGCCGGCTACAGACCTACGCTCGGCAATCCATAGATCAGTTCACACCAGTTGGCAGGAACGTTGGATTACTATAGGGCAAAATAAACTACGCACCATCCGCCAAAGTATCGAGGACTGGAGCTACTGCGGTCTCTCCCGGAGATGGGAGACTGCCTTGGCACGATTGCGTATTGGTCACACTCTATATACACATGGATTCCTCATGGAGGGGGGCCACCCTCCTTACTGTGATGATTGATTGGTCCCCTTAACTGTGCGGCACTTGCTGGTCTTGTGTCCTAGTCTTGGGGACCTACGTGAGCTTTTTTTGTCCCGGTGTCGGGGGTCGGACGGTGCCTACAGTCTCTCCCTGGCATTGGGAGAGAGGTGTTTCTCCCCGGGACATGAAGTCCATACCTTTATTGAGAGGGCTGGCCTTCTCAACAAGTTTTGATGTTTTTAATATTCACTTATTATTGCTTTTAATGTACTATTGTTCTTTTATATATTTTGTTATTTTAAATATTTTGATTCTATCTTAAAATTTGTTTTTTAATATTACTTCTACTGTATCTTATGTAAGCAGGCGTCAATAACCCCGCAGTTGCGGTGCCTTAAAACTATAATATATATATATATATATATATATCAATGTCCTCGCCGCACGCATGAACAGACTGTACTGCTTCATCTAGTAAGTCTCCAAACACCTGGACCTTGGTCTTGAGCCAGGAGACCTCAAGTCCCAAAGGTTTTGCCTCCTCGTGCAGCGCCTCAAGAGCCATCACCAGGACCTCCAGCGACTCAGCAAAGATTACTGCATCATCGGCAAAAACTAGATCAGTGATCTTGGTGTTGCCGACGGATGCTCCACAATCACTTTGATCTACAACCTTGTCCAATACCTAGTCCATACAAGTGCTGAAAAGTGATGGGGCAAGGACGCACCCTTGCCTCACTCCTATATTAACAGGAAAGAAGCTGGATACACCTGCCCCACACTTCACAGCACTCTCAGTCCCAGAATACAGACCAGTTATCAAACCAATAGTCCCTGCAGGAATCCCGCGAAGTCGCAGAAGATCGCAGAGTGACTCACGATGCACTGAGTCAAACGCCTCCTTGAGATCAACATAGGCTGCAAGCATCCCCTGTCGAAACTCACGTCGGCGTTCCACCATGACACGAAGCGCTAGGATACGTCCGTTGTTTACTTACCAGGCGTGAACCCAGACTGCTGAGGTCTCTGATGCTTCAGCAGATGACTGCGGATCCGTGTCAGCAATAGATGGGCAAGCACCTTGCCTGGCACGCTGAGCAGTGTAATACTGAGCCGTGGTAGTGCCCTCAGAATTCGCTCTCTACCATGGGGAAAATACACTATACACTTGCCACCTGCTTGGAGGTGGTAACTCCCAAGTAGATGATCCCAGAGAGCTTCTTCGAGAGGTGTCACTCGGGCAGCGCCATTTTGAATTTTGAACGGGTGGCGCCGCCAAGCGGATGGGGGCTCCCGTCAAAAGTGTCAAAATGCGTATATCATTACTGTGCACGGTGTTGTGCCTTTTCAATACCCCAAGACGCAAATATATGTAATATTACGTTAAAATAATGAACTGAAGTGGTTACAGGGTTCCCAGACTTGGGAGTTTCCCCCTAAATTTGGATGGCCTTCTTCCCATTTGGGGGAAAAAAATTGTGTTTGGGGGGTTGTGTGAAAATTGGGGGGGATTGATTTTAGATTGAACGTAGCCAAACCTGCTATGCTATGCTATGCCATTATGCTATGGTTGTGGTGAGGCCGGGCCAGGTCAATCCTCGGTATTTCCGGATAATCTCTTGGACCTGTGACCTTGAGCACCTGACCTGTGTTACGATACATGAAACTGAACGATCCCATGACCTAGGTTTTGTATGTACGTACTGTATATATGGACCTACATACAAACATACATGTAGGCTAGCCAATTTGTTGCACTTGCACCATCAATTATCAATTTTTATCGTTGTATTGGTGGCGGCTATACACATACCAGGGGCAGACAAGCATTACACCATCTAATTCAGGCTTTTAAATTATTGTAAATAAAAATATTCCACTATTCCTACTTTGAGACGATCCCTTAACCCTTTCACGCACGGTGACGCGATCGCGTCAAAACGGGCCCGTCTACATCTGAGCTTTTGACAAAAGTATTTATCAGAATCGCGTCAACTTTTACTGCGTAAAAGATTCAAGTTAGGCCTATAAAATAAACTAATTGTCAACAACCTCGTGAGGGTGGATTTGAAGTGATAAGGGCCTGTGTTCCAGCTCACTCTCAGCAGGCAGCCTGTCAGCGCGGACTGCCCGTCCCTTTAAAACGTGTCCCGAGCCGGGTAAGCCATATTTGTGGAAATTGGAAAATCGGCCTGTTACACAAGGGCCTGAAGTCGGAGGGCCGCTCGGATTCATATATATATATATATATATATATATAGTATATATATATATATATATTATATACGGATCATATATACTGGTTTATCAGTATATATGATATACTGTAATCTTCGTAAATGTTTGCTCTATAATATTATCAAATAAAAAACAGTAAAACACGGTAAATAAATGCCATTACGAAACTCTGAAGAAATATGCATGAACTTAATATTCACTTCAACTCTTGCCATTTAAAACTTTGCGAGTCAACTTTTATCATGAAGGGTATCAATAGAAGCGCAATTATATTAGCTTTCCATTGCTATATTTCGTTATCTGATAAATTAATTAGAACCATGCATAACTTAGCGTTAAATAAATCAATAAAATCATCAATCGGGTAATTTTCCCGATTGATGATGTTATTTATTTACTTATATATTTCGTTTTCTGATAAATGAATTAGCACAATGTATAAATTAGCGTTAACTAAATAAATAACCTCATCAATCGGGAAAATTACCCGATTGATGATTTTATTTATTTAACGCTAATTTATGCATGGTTCTAATTAATTTATCATATAACGAAATATAGCAATGGAAAGCTAATAAAATTGCGTTTCTATTGATACCCTTCATGATAAAAGTTGACTCGCAAAGTTTTAAATGGCGAAGAGTTGAAGTGAATATTAATTAAGTTAATGCATATTTCTTCAGAGTTCCGTAATGGCATTTCTTTACCGTGTTTTACTGTTTTTTATTTGATAATATCATAGAAGAAACATTTACGAAGATTACAGTATATCATATATACTGATAAACCAGTCTATATGATGCGTATATATATATATATATATATATATATATATATATATATATATATATATATATATATATATATATATATATATATATATATATATTATATATGAATCCGAGCGGCCCTCCGACTTCAGGGCAAGTTCAGGCCCATGTGCAACAGGCCGATATTCCGTGCGCAGTCCAGGTATACAGTGGTTTATGGCTCATCTTAAATGCCAAAGGAAAGTTTCTCCAGTTGTGGTTCCCAAACCTACAGCTTTTCATCAATTGTGGATGCCTATTTCCATCTATTTACTTCTCAGTATTCAGAATAAAAACCCTCACAATATGTATGTGTCCTAGTTACATAGTTTAAAGAACATAATAAATACATACTACATTGGCAGTACGACATTTAAAATACCAAACGACAAATGAACAATAACAATACACCTTAAAACCTAAGGTGTGATACTCCAAACAGTTCATAGTCTCATTACCGGATTCCTATACCTTCGATGGGCTCCACGGTCTACTTGCCGAATCCAGATCATATGCACATATAATCCTATCAATATCTAATGGTATTGGCTAATGACGTAGCAGGTGATATGAAATTACAGCATTTTCAAGATTGACAGAACATTGCCTGAAATGTAACAACAGAAAGTCAGAAGGTACATCAAGTTCGGTCACCATACATCTATAAAGGAATAAACACCGATACAAAAATAAAGAACCACAGCTTATCAGGGTCTAACACCATATAGCTTAATTAAGCACAGATGATACTATAACTCCCTTCAGCAGTGGTGGACCATGAGGGCCAAAAGCCTTGCTATATAGAGAGTGGAAATACGACATCTCTTCTTTAGGAACTGGACCTGTCGAGTGACCATTTGCATTTTCATAACTTAATCTCACAAGGGAATGGACCGAGGGGGAAAGAGGAGCCCTTACCAGCCTTAATAGTCAGGCAGATAGGTGTATCCATCATAAGAATTGTGGGTTTAGACGTACAAGCATGAAAGTTGGCACAGTCATAGATAATAATCTAATGAATAATTCCAGATATGGATCCACCGCAAAAACGTCCTATGGTAGCCGTGGCGGCCATTTTACAAAATGACCGATTTGACCGCGATTATTTTTAACCGGACGACACAAATGCTTCTTTATGTTCTAATGAAATGACTCTAGATACACATAATACCATAATTGTATTCTCCAAATGACCACAATTTGCATTTGTGTTGCTAGCAATGTCAATTAACCCACCAGGGAGCGTAATAAGTGCTGACTCATCAAATTTCGGAACCTCCGCGTTCAGGAGTCAATGTTTCAGTAAAATTACAGGACCAAATTAACTAGTTGACAGGTAAGTACATATTTATTTTAAGTAAACCACTATTATCTATGACTGTGCCAAAATTCATGCTTGTACGTATAAACCCACAATTCTTATGATGGATACACCTATCTGCCTGACTTAAAAGTAACAAATTTAGTAACTGAGCAAATTATTTGGTGGCTAAGAGATAAATACACTTTCGTCATAATTATCAAAATGCCTGGTTTCGTAATATTTTATTTGGTTAAGTTGACAAAACGAATATGGTAAATTTAAAGTAGTAGATGGCTGTTCAAGGACGCTGTGTTCCCTGCGGTCCGTCCCATTATTTTGCAGACTGGGGTGCTGGAAAAGTGATATCCCAGTACCGTGAAAGGAATCTGTCGAAGTTGTGGAGCTCGGATTGTGGTCGATATTATCAACCGCTGCCGTTGTGAATAAGCCCTCGCGTAGATTGGGTGGACACACTACCTCATCTCGGTGATACTGCTCACACACTCTGTTTCCCATGGATGTGGAGATTGCCATCACTCGGTCATAGGAGATGGACAGTCCGAGATCAAACATCATCTCAATGAGGTCACGTTTCCGAGTCCTTGCATGGACTGTGAGTCCCACGTAGATGGGCAATGGGGTTTCTCTGTCTTTGTTGTGACGCACAGTAGTACTACCCACTCTGCGACGGATGGAGCTATTGTACTGCAACAACTGAGCTGTGCTGAGGGTTGCTTGGGTTACACCATCACCTGATTGAGACTTGATGTTGGGGCCGTCGAGGATCATGGCCACCAAAGTCAACAGTGACTGAGGTACTGATTTTACTTGGCAGTCCTCATCAACTGAACCTGTGAATGTAGCTGCAGTTTGGAACATTTCTCTATGTACTATCTTCGCTGCCCTTGCAAGACATATGGCTTCGTCATCGTAGTCTTCTTTACAGACTTTACGGAGGGCAGGTCCTACATCTTTATCAAAAGCAAGTAGTATATCACGCCCTTCCTTATGAGCCGTAAGGTATGGGATTTGGGCCAGGATACGATTTTTTTACTCTGTGCTATGTTGTCTGACATGCTGCTCCACTCCAAGTTGTTCTAGACGATTAGAATAAAGTTTGACGAGATCTACAAGTTTAAAGACAGGGGCATGCTCTTCATCTATTCTTGTTTCATCGATAAATGACAGCAACTCGGCTAGTGCAATCCCATGGTTGACTTTATCAGCTGTGTCCATCCTCTGTTTATCTTGTAATGATTTAGTTTTGTTGTAAAGTGAAACAAGACACCTTGGATGATATTTTGCATCTTGTGCGACCATGTCCCCAGCACTCAATTTTGCAAGTAGCCTCTCGTCCTGCAGGTCTAATGCACATCTTCGTACGCGGGAGTCTAGACGAAAAGTTGATGCCTCACGGAGTGGTTCGGAAGTTGACACATCTTCGCATAAAAAATAGACATCCGATGCTGCCACTTCATGATGAGCGACTTGACGAGTGTATTTCTTGGATGTAGTAGCATCAGGGTCGCAACCCTGCGTGCATTTCCTTTTTTCTGCTCGTTGTAGTTTTATATTATTGAATTTTGTATGGCAGGATTTGTGCCACTTGGCATTGTTCTCCAGAAACGTAGCTTTAATGCCATTCCCGTCATCAAGGCGTCCTAATTCTAGTGGCATCGGTAATTCGTGAAGTTCATTGAAACGTCTGATGTTGAAGGCAATGGTAGAATAACCAACTCCAACATCGTGCCGTTTTGATTCTGCGGGGCATTGTAAACTTTCCCGTGTGATTTTTTGGCACAAAACGCACTTGTTCCAATCCGTCTGTACCTGCGCCTTTGATTGTCCAGGTTGCAGTGGATCCACTAGCTGATAACTCTTAGACATTTCGCTGTTCGAAACACCAACTGAAAAAAAATAGATATAATAAGATATGAGGACAAATAGGATACGATAACAAGTTGCAATAAATAAATAAAAACTTTATTATCACTCACTACATGGACACTAATAAATGTATTTCTAAAGGTTCATATGCAAAACTCTTTGGTGTAAACAGATCACATTTTAAATGGTTTTATATAAATCCTTGTCCCTCAAAACATAGGTCTAGACACCTTATTTGCTCAGTTATCTGCAATATTGGCCGAGATATAGGCGAATATAGAGTTTTTGGTAATGGCGGCACTAATTTGCATAAAAATGATACGTGGGACATTTTTTTAAACTATTTAACATAGCAAATCATTTTCTACACATTGTTTCCTATCTATAGACACCAATGAGAAGTATATTTCGGGGGGGGTGATGCACGAGACCCCTATCTAGCCACTAGAGTAAAAGCGGCCATTTTGTAAAATGGCCGCCACGGCTACCATAGGACGTTTTCGCGGTGGGTCTATATCTGGAATTATTCATTAGACTATTATCTATGACTGTGCCAAATTTCATGCTTGTACGTATAAACCCACAATTGTTACACCTATCTGCCTGACTATAAGAACTGCGGCAAGTATGGCAGATTTTCAAGTGGATGGAATGAAACTGTCGTTCTTCATCACGTAGTACCTGTCTGTATGTAATGAGATACTTTTTCTTCTGTGTGAGAAGAATGCAAGAATATATTGCGCCTCATTCTTATGGACGCGTTTTATCACTTGTAACATGGGTGTCTGAACTTTACAAAAATACTAAATTTATTTAATAACTGATTATTACTGTTCTTGGCGCCCAAACTAGATATCATAAGGTACAATTGTAAGGCTTTATGAGTAGAACATTTAAGGCAAATATTAATAATAAACACTGAACCGCAAAATATATTAATGCAGTGAACATATATTACATTTTAAGTAAAACTTGAAGGGCATACATGTAGATACTAGTTATTTCTTTGAGAAACAAACAGTTACATGGATAGTTACGCGTTTGCTACAATAGTCCAGTGGAATCCAATGCTTAGTATTGTTAATGTAATTATAACAGATTTTATTTCTTCACATTCGGCCTATAGCGCCTATAGGCAGTGACCTCCAGGGTCGGATGGTAGGCCCTAGAGGTTCTCTTGCGGGCTATAATTAATGGCCCTCGCTTGTGGTGGCGCAGACATGATTTTTATAGTGGCGCCTGTGATTAGAGGTCCATGCAGCTCCCTTATGTCCACCGATGTATACTCGCCGTCGAAGTTAAAGTTAATGGGCAGCATGTGGGTGTTCTTAGGTCACTCGACGATTGCCGAAATATTTTGGAACCTGGCAGGATTCGAACTCGGTACACCGAGAATGCCACCTCCAGACGCTAACCACTCGGTCACAGTCTTCCCGTACTTTAAAAATACAAGTACTTTAATTTGCAATATAATTTTTAAACTGAATTGTAGTAATCGGGTAAATGGGACAAAATTATGTTTGCAATGTTGTACATAAGAACATAAAAACATAAGAAAATAAGGAAGCTACAAGAGGCCGTGAGACCTATACGAGGTAGTTTCTGTTACTTAACACTACCTACATCCTCCTTTCATCCCCATCCATGAATTTATCTAGCCTTCCTTTAAAGCTCTCTAATGACTCCGCACTAACTACCTGTCTACTGAGTCCATTCCAATCATTTACCACCCTATTTGTGAACCAGTTTTTCCCTATTTCTTTTTTATATCTATGCTTTTCCAGCTTGAATCCGTTATTTCTTGTTATACCCTGGTTAATAGCCGTAGGAACTTTTCCTACCTCTTCTTTATTATATCCCTTTATCCACTTGAAAAATTCTATCAGATTGCCCCTTACTCTGCGTCTCTCGAGTGAGTACATTTAATGGCTTCAATCTCTTCTCATAATAAAAATTTACGCATCCCTTTAATCATTTTGGTCATCCTTCTCTGCACTGATTATAACAAGGCTTTATCCATCCTGTAATATGGAGACCAAAACTGAAGCGCATAGTCTAGGTGAGGTCTGACTCGAGCCAAATAAAGCTTAAGAATAACTTCCATTCTTCTACTTTTAACACTTCTGGTAATGAATCCTAACACCTTATTAGCTCTATTTCTAGCCTCAATACATTGTTTGCTAGCTCGGAGGTCTGAGCTCACCCTCTCTCCCAGATCTTTATCACTTTCTGATCTTTTCAGCGATACATTGCGTATGGTGTATGCGTAATTAAAGTACTTTTATTACCACGGTTTTTTCTAAAACATTCATAACGCTGCACTTATCAATATTAAATTATATATTGTACACGTAATTTACAAACTAAGTCTTATTCATAATCATATTGAAATATAAGGATGTGATGTCTACGTTCAAAAAATCTCTTATAATGTTCAAGGTCATTCATATTTATTCAAAGTAAAGTGTTAGTAGTTCATTCAAGAATATAACTGTATACAATAATTTAATCTTATTTATATAAAATCTATAGTCAGTCACATTTCCTGGTTTTCATTTTACCGGAAGACGTCACCTTCCGATGACACCGCACAGTCATCACAACCCTCAGAGAGGGTCCATATTGTTGTAGTTATGTAATTGAATGTACAAAAGGTCACATGTCACTATTATTGATTTATATCCTCAGCTTCATAGCTTAAAGTAATCGTCCAGACCCTTTTTTTCTTTGCATAATTATGTTGAATCATCATGCAAAATATCTAATCCACAAAAAAGAATTCATTTTCACGCCTTATTTCCCTAAAAACATGACTTTTGTAAAAAGCGCGGGAAAAACAACAGCCCCATTCCAGCCGTGGCGGGAAACATTCTAGTGACGTCACAGGAGTAAACCTCTCAGCCCTGCCTGATACAAATACACGCAGACTCAGAAAAAAATATAGTACTTGAAGAATTTTGGGTGTTTCTGTATATTTTTTTTGCGATATGGCATATACTTGCATCCTGTATGGGTGCAACAAGAAAGCTGTGCCTTTCCAGAGAGCTTAGCACCCATTTCCAACCTATTTGACCATGTTATGTGTGTGCAGCGCCTGGCAGTGGCGGGTGAAAGGAGCGCAGCAAGACAATTTGCTTCACACCGCGCTCCTTTCACCCGCCACTGCCAGGCGCTGCACACACATATCATTGCCAAATAGGTCGGAAATGGGTGCTAAGCTCTCTGGAAAGGTACAGCTTTCTTGCTGCACCCATACAAGATGCAAGAATATGCCATATCGCAAAAAAACAATATCAGAAACACCCAAAATTCTTCAAGTACTATATATTTTTCTGAGTCTACGTTTATTTGTATCAGGCAGGGCTGGGAGGCTAATAATTCTTTAAAATGGTCCAGGTTATCAAATCCATCAAGAAAAAATTAGGAAGAAAATGGTCACGGACTCCAAGAAAATACTCTACTATCTGTTATTAAACCAAACCTCACCTCTAACCTTATCTAATTTAACCTTACTTAACCGTTTCTGGCTGAAATAACGGTATGTTTTCGGTATTACATGTAAAACCATTATTATTCGATTGCGCCATGGGAAATGAGATAATGAAATATTCAGAATTAATAAATCTGCACGAAGATGTAGGTATGAATCCTAGGACTTTTGAAAGCCTACTACCGAAATAATACCCTATCTTTGCAAGATTTAGGTGGTAAGTAAGGTTAAATGGTTAATATCACAACTGCCTTAGGAAGCATATGACATATTGTTGCACGTTAGCTAAGTGATGAACGAACTTTAATGATAATAACAGTACTGTCTGGAAGATTAGCTACAGGTTGCAATCACGGCATATAACCTGGTAGTTTTGTCATTTATGTCCTCAATATACTTCTTGATGAGTCAATGAGCATCCCCTTATCCACAGTGGATATAGGAGTTGCCTTAAAAGAGCCACAGCATCGTCACCCGTAGCCGTGGTGTCGACTGTAGATGTAAAGAAACTTGAATTTCCCGCGATTTTCCTGCGCCATTCCGCCGAGTCGAGCGAGAATAGGAGAAGGTTAGCACTAGCGAACACTCACGTCCGCCAACACTGGCGTTCGCCAGGGTTGGCGGAAGCCAGTGTTTACAAGTAAGGATTTCCTGACGCTGGCGTTCGCCTGGCGCAGCATCGCCAGGCGATCGCCAGCCCGGGCGGAAGGTTTAATAGTACGGTCCTCAGTCCCTGACTGACGGTCGGTGTGGCGGGACGTCACACTCTCTACGTCAAGTCACGGCTCTACACACTCTGACACACTCACGACACACTCTGCATGACATAAGTGTCTTACCTTCATGAGCATAGCATTAGATTCGTGAGAATGTGATCAGTATTGTGTACGAGAGAGAGAGAGAGAGAGAGAGAGAGAGAGAGAGAGAGAGAGAGAGAGAGAGAGAGAGAGAGAGAGAGAGAGAGTTCTAGCTGGCACACAAGATGGGGACGACCCTTTGCTTGTGCCGCTGTAACGGGAGCAAAGTTCCATTCCCACCTGACATGCATTCTCGTCCCGCCACATTGGCTGTAACAGATGGTCGCTCCTTTACCATACGGCCATGCCTTCACACTGTGCTGTCTTCGGATTTAAATATATGAAAAATATATAAGAACAAGAGGACAAGGAGCGGGACGTATATTCCCGTATTCTGGAACAGTATGCCGAGTTTACTCTTGAACATGTCAAGTTAGGTAACGGTTACGTAAGGGTATAAATTTCCGCAACTAGGGTAACTTTGTGTGGGAATCAGAATGAGGGTATTTTCGTGAAAATCCTATGGTTAGTCTTGAATCCTGCATCAGTGCAGAGAGAGCAGGATTCAAGACCACAGTATTCTGCAAACCCACCAACAAGGGACTCTGCTTAAAAGGGGAAAGTGAGTGCCCTACGCGATACCTGCATTCTACCATCAACGCTTATGTCAGGAGAGCCCCCTCTCATTGTTCCACTTGGAAAGACACTCACCAAGCACTAGAGCGCATTACTCAAGTCCTTATCAACAACGGCTACGCTTACTCTGATGTAGCCCTCGTCACTAAGAGAATTGTAGACAAATGATACACTAACCAGGAAAATACCACCCCCACCACCAGCGATCCCATCAAGCTTTTCTACAAGAACCACATGTCTTCAGACTACAAGACGGACGAGATTATTAAAGACATAATACACCGCAACGTTCGTCCTATTGACCAAGAAAGACCCCTCGCTCTTATCATCTACTACAAAACAAGAAACACGTCCCAACTTCTGCTCCGTAATACCCCTCATGTGACCAAGACGCCCCTTCAAGAAGACCACGTCATATACCAACACACCTGTAACAGTAAAGAATGTGGATCTCACTCCTATATTGGTATGACTCGGACAAGACTTACGAGGCGACTGTCATCTGAATAATAATGGATCTATCAAAAATCATTATGACACTGTACACAACTCCCGCCTGATAAGAGACGACCTGAACAAAAACACCATTATTCTCGATAAGGAGCAAGACCCTCGCCGCCTTCTTTACCTAGAAGCAATATACATCGCATTAAAACAGCCTAAAATCGATACTCAAACCGATGACTTCCAAGTCTTGCCTACCGCTAAGCGACATATCAATATCAACATCCGCACAGCCAATGGGCTACCGGCCTAGCTGCTTAGCCCCGCCCACCGGCCGTCGCCTGATCCATTCGCTTCCCTTATAAGCTGAGACTCCCGCTACACAGATCAGAATCCAGCCTCGCCTGAAGATGGAACGAGTTAGTTCCGAAACGTTGCAATCAATATGAGAACTTCTGAATCATTTAACAGAAGAAAATAAAAAACTTGTACGAGTAATAGAAAACGTACATAAAAAACTTAATAAAAGATAATGCTCGACTGCTTTCAACGTCGTTTGCTTAAGAGAATATATATATGTATATATATATATATATATATATATATATATATATATATATATATATATATATATATATATATATATATATATATATATGAGGCGTATAGTAACATAGTCCGGTAAGCGCCACCATGGCCGAAATCGAGTTAGGTATGGCATTATATTGCCCAAACCCTCCTTTATCCCGGGCGAGTCAAGGGAAGTTAATATGCCACCCGCAATAGGGTCGAAAATCCATCCATCTAACATTGTTGCCAGGTCCATGCCGCGGCGAGTCTAGCTTGTCAGCGGAGGGGGACTCACAGACTATGGTAAGCGCCACTTGTGTACACACGTGGTGGCCGCCTATGGCGCAGCGCGTTTCATGACACGTAGACAAAGACTCGGCCAATCAGAGCTCTCGTAGCACCCCGCCATCCCAGCCGCTACCTAGATGCACACACAGTACACACACACACACACATACTTTAATGCAAAGTACCAGTGTGAATGTTTTGAAGAACTTGTCATTATTCATCAGATCAATTTTGAGCATGTTTAGATAAGCTAACATGTATATCTGATTATTAGTTATCTTTATTTATATTTTTCAATGTGTCACTTAGTTTTGGAAATTGACAATTGGATTTCTCCTAACTTTTAGTTTACGTAGTGCTTATCTGTATGTGCATGTATGCACACTTATCTTATTGGTATCGTTTAAAATGTCTTGCCAAATGTATTGTATCTTATAGGAGCTGTGCTCCATACTTTATTTATAAAGTCTGAGCAATAATAAATTATATTCTATTCTAATAAATTCTATTCTATTCTATTCACACACAGTACACACACACACACATGCACACACAGTACACACATACACACACACACAACCAGACACCCACCCACCCACTACTATCTATGGTAGCATGATGATAACAATGATAGCAATTGTAATAATGAAATATTAGCATAGCAATACTAATAAGAAATTGTAATAATTATCAATAAGATAATAAAAATGAAAAAAAACTAATAATGATAATATATATATATATATATAGGGTGTTCCAATATTATATATATATAATATATATATATATATATATATATATATATATATATATATATATATATATATATATATATATATATATATATATATATACTTAGGTGCAAACTAAGGGGTAATAATTAGTCTAGGTACACTACACTTCAAATTTTATTTATATGATATCAGTCTCAGATCCTTAACCTCAGACTTCTCATTCAGAGACCTCTGTTGACAATTCCATCTGGAGCAGGCCCATGTTCCCCTTCATGAAGAACAATCTCTCAAAATTATCGGATGTCAGACTCGCTCTCTTGGCCTTCATGATGTCCGCCCCCTGGGATAACAGTTTCTCCACAGCTGCAGTACTGGGTATGGCCGTGTTGTACTTAACAAACACATCTAATCAGGCGGCACGGGAAAGGACGGAAAACATGGCCTGCTCCAGCACCTTGCTCCTCTGCTTCTCTGAACACCAACTTTCAAGCTCTTTCCCCATCTTGTTGGAGAGGCGGGTAGAATTGGTGCCCTGTGTAGTTGTGGCTCCTGGGCTCCTCAAAGGAGCCCAGGAGCGACCGTCAAAGGACGGTCGCTCCGACCGTCACCACCTTTAACCTGCCCACCCTGCTGGCGGCTGCAGACGTCCACCCCTCACGGCAACACGCTGTCATCCGCCTCACCTGTGCCTTCCTGAGGAAGACAGGTCAACCACCACGCCTGTGATAGCATCATAGGACATCACCAGGGTTCATAGTGTTCATCAAGGAATCCTCGCAGCCCTAAACAACACCAAGACACCAAGACAAGACAAGAATGGCTCACTCTACCTGTCAGTTAGCACGGATGCGTATACAAAGCTTGCCACAACACATGGCCGCGCTCCCGAAATACCCGGATGTGTGACGTCATGAGAATACTATCTATTGGGAGTTTGCGGACATGTTTTGCGTTAGCGGAAATGCTTCCGCAAACGCAAATCCGCAAACATTTACGCTTCCGGAAATCTGCAAACGAATTCGGACTTTGAAAGTTGCGGTTTGCGGAAGTGTTTGCGGAAGTGCCCACCTCTGGTTGTATTACAAGCAGTGTCATCGATATCTCCTTGAAGTCTCTAAAGTGGTGGCGCTCTCACTTTGACTGGGGGACCTTTCGGATGTCTTATCATTTCGATTGCCACGTAAATGACTGATACAGTAGACGAGGCTGTTGAATATTTTTTTCCCGATATTTCGTAGAGTTAACGGTATCCTATAGGTACTTTCATAGCCCACGATGTTATGGACTCGCTCAGCAGGAGTATTTGGCGTTGTCGGTACCTGTGCAAGAGGACAAAGATCCGGATCTTCAAGTCGCTTGTGATTCCTGTCTTACTCTATGGTTGTGAGACATGGACACTAAATAGCGACTTGAAGAGACGAATCGATGCCTTTGGTAATAAGTGTCTTCGCAGAATCATGGGGTATCGCTGGAATGATTACGTATCAAATCATCGATTGCACCGTGATACTGAATCGAGGCCTATTACCTGCATAGTCCGTCAGTGCCAACTTCGGCTATATGGGCATGTGGCACGCTACCCTGAAACCGATCCTTCCCATCGGGTTGTATCTGTAAGAGACAATCCGGCGTGGAGGAGGCCAAGGGGGCACCCACAAGGCTCGTGGCTGGGGCAAGTTGTTGTTTCTTGTCGAGAGCTGCATGGTATGAGAAAGTAGCCTGCATGGGGACTCGCGCGTGGTGACCCCATGGAGTGGCGTCGTAGGGTGGGCGAGGCGACGCGCCCATCGGCGTATGCCCCCAATGATTGATATAGGTACTACTTGTTGCACCTTTACAAAGGCATATGAGGGAACGTTTTAAGTTAGCCAGTGTTGGCGTTGGCGCTGTGGATTCGTGAGCATCAGGACAACTGGTCCCAGAGAAAACTGCCCGTCGATAATTTCCACCTGTCAATTTCCCACATGGAACGACTGCCCCCTGTTTAATTGCCACAAGAACAATATCCTCAATGAAGATAGAATTAAGACTTAAGAGTAAGGTACACCTATGGAAGAGGAAATTAATACTAATGGCAATAATTAGGGTTATATTTTCACATTTAATTGTTTCATATGCATCTATCATTTCAATTATACAACAAAAACAAAAATTCATATATCACTCCAATTATACCATTATGATTGTGAAGTCTACGTATATATACAAATACAATATCTCATAATATCTATACATCTAGTAAATACGAAAACTTATATTTTTTATATTGTTTTGTCTTTCGGTAAATAAGAAAAGTCATCCAATAGTGATGCCTAGTCTATACTCTGTAATGATATATCTATAATGATATCGCTTGGTGGCGCACGCAGTACTTCCGTGGAGCGCGTGACTGGTCATTCTTTTTGTTCTCTCACCAACGGACAGCAGCTGGATATTGGCGATTGTTTCCGGATCTTCTTTCGTACTTCGTAGGGTACCACTGTGTCTGAAAGTGTTTTTGCTATTGTGCTTAGTGGCATGCATTGTGTGTATTACTCCTCCATCGGCAAAAAGACCCCGGAAAGCGCTGACTCTGGCAACGAAGAGGGAAATAATACGTACGGTGTGCTGATGAGGAGTGGTCTAGTGAACGCCTCATGAAACACATCGGCCTGGCAAAATCCACCCTATCTGTTATCAATTAGGCTTGGGACAAGATTTTGGCCTAAACCCAGAAATTATCGACTGCATCTAAGACTGGAAAAAAGGGTGATAGAAAGGTTATACCCAAGCCTAAGAGTGCTGAGTTAGACCAGTGCGTGATAAAGTGGAACCAGCAGCAGTGTGGTAGTGGCGTCATGGTGTGAGGTGACGAATAGAGATTTGCCAGGAAAATCGGGCTCCCGGACTTTAAAGGATCGAAAGGGTGGCTATTCCGGTCCAAGCTGCTGCATGAACTAACAAACCGGAAAGTGTATGGTGAGATTCAACGCTAATGAAGCGGCGATTGATACATTCCGCCAGGAAATTAAGAAACTCATTAAGGATGAAGGGCTTCTACTTGAACAGGTATACAATTCCGTAGAAACTGGACAATTTTACAGCTCAATACCCAAACACACCCTGGCAAGTGACAAGGAAAAAGCAGTGCCCGGAAGAAAGCTGTGTAAAGTGCGAGTGTCTGTGCTGTGTGTTGCTAACGCCATTGGCTCCCACCGCCTTAAACCTATTGTCGTGAGGGAAAGCAGCCAAGGTGCTTGCGTTGTCAGGTGCATGCCCTTCCAGTGCATTACGACCATTTTATATCAAGGCCTGGTTTAATGTAAGTTTTCAAGAACTGGCTGTTAAATCATGCCGTACCCAAGATACACCGCTCAGACTGTGGCCCCGCTGTGGGGAGTCACCTTGTCGTGGTGGCGGGGCTTGAAGCGTGGTCGACGGCGCCACCTACTTTGGCGGCCTGCCTGCCATTGTTGGGTTCGGTTACCGTCGGCCTCGTGGACCAAGCGCTCCCCCTTCGTCACTGGGGGGTGGAGCCTTCCGGTGATGTCGCCTTTATACTTCATCCCCCTTTCTCTCCTTTCTTAGGGCGCTTCTAGGCACGGTGAGACCCTTCTCTTCCGTCTCACGCTTCTTCTTCCTTTTAAACTTCACACTCCGCTCCCCACGTGTTTGCCGTGCGTGGCGTCCCGTATATTCCCCGAAAGCCCCTCTATCTGGGAGTTGAGTCCACCGCGGGGCGTGTTGTAGTTCCCTTCGGTGGGCAACACGCTCCTTTGGTAGGGGGGTTGGGGTAAGACGGGAGGTCCAGTGTGGCCCCGCTGGATCAATCGGCTGGTCATGCGTTGGCTAGGGCCAAGCGGAGGTTGACTGGTGGGCACCGCATCGGTCCCGCATCTGCCACCAAACACCAGGCAACCGAAACGTATACTTCCCCGCTACTCCTGGAACTGTTGGGTGAGGTCCTTCCCCAACAGACAGCTTCCCCTCGTTGGGCTCCGTGGTGGGTGGGGGCATGGGGAAGTGAAGTCATTTTGTTTATGAATACACTGATTGATTTACCCCGTCCTGCCTCTCTCCCTGACGTCCGCTTGTCCTCGACATCTCCCACTGGATCCTCTCTCATTGCCACCCTGACGCCTTTCCAGGCCCGACGTGGCACGAAGCGGGTAGTCGCCCCTTCCTCCTTAGCTCCCCAGTCTGGCGCTCCCCGCTCCAAGGGACGCAGACAGCGATTGAGAGACGAGCCTGGCCCTAGGGGCACTTCTACGTTGGACACCTTGCTTCTGTCCAACGTGTACCAGGCCTTGTTCTACAGAGCAATAAATGATATTTTCATAGCATATGGTGTGGTTCGCCGCATTCGTATGGTCTATGATGGCAATGACCTCACGAATAGGTGCTACATCACTTTTGCTACGGCAGACGGCGCAACAGCTGCCCTTGAGGAAGCCACAACACTGGAAATTGGTGAAAAACATTACAGATCCTAACTTCTTAATTTAACTTCTTCTTTAACGCTCTGTTAATGTTGCAGAAGGCCCTGAGGACTAAGTTCCTAACACATTCCAGGACACTACAACATCTACACCACCGGTCCGCCAAAGCCCTACTCCTAGTTGGTACGTGGCCTATTACAAGGAAAGTGGAGGCAACATTTTCCATGCGGCGCGATTTTTAGAGAAAATAATTGGAAAGATCCCCGAAGGCCACCTGAAGAAGTATGGCAGAGGAGTTTTGATCCGAGCCAAGGACCTTACTCAGGCTCAGATGCTTCTTCACATGCCCATCACCTCTGACAATATTTTTGAATCCATCAAACCTCATCCAAAGTTTAATTACAGCAAAGGCGTAGTCTACAACTACGACCTATATGATTTCTCGGAGGAAGAAATACTAAACATGTGCCCAAGTAGAGTTCAGAAGGTCTAAAAAGTAAGAGGGAGCAAGAACATGATCGTTTTCACATTCTACGGATCGAGTCTCCCCGACTATATCAGGATAGGTCCCCAGACCATCCGGATAAAAGCCTTTAACGATTGATGCCCTATGCAGTGCTATGCGTGCTATAGCTTTGGTCACGGCAAGAAGTTTTGTAAGTCCTCTCCTCGCTGTGGTCGCTGCTCGGCGTTGGGATCCCATGACACAGATGACTGTAAGTCGGCCCCCTACTGCTTCCACTGCCGTGATGCTCACCCACCGAGTTCTCGACAGTGTGGGACATACAAATTGGAAGAGGACATCTTTTATTTTGCCAACTCCCAATTTATCAGTCTTGGGAGCGCCAGCAGAGAACTTTCTCACAGACAAACAGGCGAGGGAGGAAGCCGGACCTACGCATCCGCGATGGCAGCTGCATCATTAATTAAGACTCCTAATCAGCCTGCCACAGTTCCTCCACCACATTATCCTAAACCTAATGAATCCATCCAAGTGCATAATAAGTTCTCGCTATTGCCCTGCGACTCTGTGAAGTCTGCTGACGCCTCTCATGTTGAGCCTCCATCCACCTCTCGTGTAGTGCATGTTGCACAAGATAAATATAACAACAGTGACTCCTCCTTTAAGACAATCCCAAGAAACCATCATACTAAGGAATCTCAGAAGCGAACTCGCAGCTCCACTGAGTCCTTAGAGTCAGTGGGCGTCCCTCCGGCTAAAATATCTAATGGTGAGCAGGAGGGGATGGAATTAAGTAAAGCAACAACTACTGATAGTTGTGAGAGTACTGTCATGACTCCCAATATTAATGCCGCTGTTACCACCACTGAAGCGGCTAGCGACACAGCTATACATCACGCTGATGGCGACGGCGAGTCACAACATATGGACGGACACCCAAGTAGTTGATAGCCATTCTAATACGCAATTTTCAAGAGCCTCGACGGGAGCTATTAGTAAAACTAGTAAAGCTTCTGACAATAACTCAGCATCCTTGGTGGGACATTCGGTATCTACTACTGCTGCTAATTGATCCCAATTACACCACCAGATATACACAAACGCTAATCAACATCTGGAAAAGTAAGGAAAAGTAGTTCACCATCTTCTACTAAAAAGAAAAAAGATGCTGGACTTTCAAATACCGCAGCGTCTACAAGCCGCAAGGCTTCTACTGCAGCATCATCACACAAAAAATAATGTCTTCAATCCTCCAATGGAATATTCGTGGATTACGTGCAAACTGGGAAGAACTGGTCCTTCTCATCTCCGAGTTGGACCCAGTTGTTATCTGTTTACAAGAAACAATGGTAGGGCAGGGAAGATGTCTCTGCCCGACAGGTTTTATCCCTGTACACACACCACCTCCAGCAGGTGGTGGCTTTAGTGGTGGTTGTGGCCTTTACCATCGTCGGGATGTCCCCTTCTCGGTCATCCCGCTGCAATCACCCTTGCAGGCTGTAGCAGGTCGTATCCATCTGCACAAGACCTACACTGTCTGCTCAATATATCTACCTCCAAATGACGACATACCTCTCCAAGATCTTGAGGATCTTATCCACCAGCTTCCCCGCCCATATTTTCTCCTCGGAGACATGAATGGGCGTCATTTTCTGTGGGGCGATTCCACCAGAAATCGTCGCGGTGATTCTCTAATAACTTTTATCAATGGCAACAACCTAAATATCGTAAACACAGGAGAACCTACACATTTCCATTCGCAGACAGGAACATTGACTGCTATTGACCTATCACTCTGCAGTCCACAGGTCGCCCTCGATTTTTCATGGGAGGTGGCCGATTCTCTTCGGGGAGTGACCATTATCCCATACTACTTAGAGCAGTGTCATCGCCCCCTTCCCGATGACTCCCAAAATGGTCCCTCTCTCGTGCAGACTGGGAGGGCTTTCAAAAGGCTTGTGTTTTTGAACAACATATAGATAACTTTCAGACAACAGATGAGGCCGTTGATTACTTTGTGTCTCGAATCCATTTTGCAGCCTCGCTGAGCATCCCCCGCACTTCTGGCTCTTTCTCCCGTCGGCCTGTTCCGTGGGGGAATCAGGACTGTACGGAAGCAAAGAGTCACTCCCGCCGTGCTGAGTCGCAATACATATCGCGGCCAACTTCAGAAAACCTAAAAATAACTTTCCACAGGTCAAGAGCTCGATACCGTCGGATAATGAAGGAGGCTCGTCACTCCTCTTGGAGGGCTTATTTAAGTTCGATCTGTGCAGCTACCCCGGTGTCCAAGGTTTGGCAAAGAGTGAGAAAAATGACGGGGAAGTATGTCCCGCCCTCCCCTCCAGTTCTATCGATTAATGGAGACCCTATGGCAGATCCCTTGACTGTAGCAGAGGAATTTGCTTCCCATTTTGTATCAGTGGCGCAGTCAGACCTTGCTTCTCCAAGTGCTAGGGAGAGACGGCGACAGGAACAGAGAGGCATAGATTTTTCATCTAGCGGATGTCCTACAATGTTCTTTATACACCTCGTGAGCTTTGTCAAGCCATGAAGGTTTGCGCAGACACTTCCCCGGGCCAAGATGATATACCATATGCGATGCTCTGTCATATAAGAAATAAGACTCTAGATTTCTTGTTGGGCATCTATAATAGAATATGGATTAAAGGAACCTTCCCAAGTAGCTGGGGTGTGGCGGTGGCGATCCCGATCCCTAAGCCTGGGAAGGACCATTCACTACCGACGAATTTCCGCCCCATATCCCTAACTTCATGTGTGTGTAAGCTGTTCGAGAAAATGGTAAATGGTCGACTTATATGGTTTTTGGAACGGGAAAACTTTTTCTCCCGTTCTCAGTGTGGATTCTGTAAGCATCACTTCACAACGGAGGAGCTTATTTCCTTAGTCATCCATATGCGGGGCATTTGCCTCTCGACAACACCATGTGACCATATTTTTCGACCTTGAGAAGGCTTATGACACAGCTTGGAAACACGGTATATTGCAGTATCTGTATGACATTGGTCTAAGACTCTAAGAGGTCGTTTGCCTGTATTCCTCCAGAGTTTCCTAACCAACCGGATTCTTCGAGTCCGAGTTGGCAATATAATGTCTTCTGAACACCTGCTTCCAGGTGGCATCCCCCAAGGCAGCGGCTTGAGTGTAGCTCTGTTCGCTGTGGCCATCAATGGTATTGTTGATGTACTGCCAGAGAGGATTGTTAGTACATCATACGTGGATGATTTATCAATCCCTTTTGCTGCTTCCAGGATGTCGGTTGCAGAGAGAAGACTACAACTTGCTATTGACAAAGTTTGTGAATGGACGACGAATCGTGGCTTCTGGTTTTCTCCAGCGAAGACTGTAGCATTTCATTTTTGCTGAATCCGTGGGATTCATCCCGACCCAGACCTGTATCTTTACGGGAAGAGAATACCATGTAGGGAAGAGGCCCGGTTTTTAGGACTCATTTTTGACAAGAGACTGACTTGGGTACCTCACCTTCGTGCTCTCAAGACTGACTGTCTTCGAACCTGGGATCTACTGAAAGTCCTCTCGCACACCAGCTGGGGAGCTGATCGCGCTACACTCCTATATCTCCATCGCTCACTTATCCTTTCGAAGCTTGAATATGGATGTGAAGTGTATTCCTCTGCCACACCCACTCGACTGCGGATGTTGGATTCGGTACACTATGCTGGTGTCCGTCTGGCAACCGGGGCGGGGCGTTCAGGTCATCTCCCATCCCGTCTATTTATTGGTGGATGCTGGTGTCCTCCCGTTAGATCTTCAACACCAGACCCTCATGTCAAGATGTTGGTATCGCCTCCAACGCCTCCCTGACTCAATAGCTTGCCGTGCTGTCTTGTGATTCAGGATCGCAATTACCATGAGCGAAGAGGCTTACCAAAGTCCCTTGGTTTCCGATTAAAAGCTATTATGGAGACGCTATCCTTCCCTGCTTTACGGATCTGCCAGCATTCCCTACGAGAGTCGGTCCATGGCTTCTCCCAGAAGTATCCTTCTGCAAAAGCCTTCCGCTCTCAAAAGGCTCTTTACCTCGTCAGGCTGAGCGTGCCCAGTTTTTAGACCACTATTGCACACATCAGGGTTCTGTCCCTGTCTTTACTGATGGTTCCAAATCAGACGAAGGCGTTGGATACGGTGTCATATTCCCATCGTTTAACTAAGGCGTCAGCCTTCCAAGTGTTTCATCTGTTTTTACGGCTGAAATAAGTGCTATTTTATATGCTCTCTTGGTTATTTTACCCTTCCGGATGTCTCTTTTACAATTTTGTGTGATTCTTGTAGTGCTCTTCAATCACTATGTAATTCTAACTCTCCCCATCCGCTGGTCAATGCCATCCTGGAATGGCTTTATCTACTCAAGAGGCGAGGCCGGACGGTCAGCTTTTGTTAGGTTCCGGAGCGGTGTTGCCGCTAATGAGGAAGCTGATGCCTTGGCAAAAGCTGCAGCTAGAAGACTAGCTCTATCACATTTTGCAGTGCCGGCTACAGACCTACGCTCGGCAATCCATAGATCAGTTCACACCAGTTGGCAGGAACGATGGAATAATATCGGACAAAATAAACTACGCACCATCCGCCAAAGTATCGAGGACTGGAGCTACTGCGGTCTCTCCCGGAGATGGGAGACTGCTTTGGCACGATTGCGTATTGGTCACACTCTATATACACATGGATTCCTCATGGAGGGGGGCCACCCTCCTTACTATGAATGCTTGGTCCCCTTAACTGTGCGGCACTTGCTGGTCGAGTGTCCTAGTCTTGGGGACCTACGTGAGCAATTTTTGTCCAGGTGTCGGGGGGCGGACGGTGCCTACTGTCTCTCCCTGGCATTGGGAGAGAGGTGTTTCTCCCCGGGACATGAGGTCCATACCTTTATTGAGAGAGCTGGCCTTCTCAACAAGTTATGATGTTTTTAATATTTTTTTTGATTATTGCTTTTAATACACTTTTGTTCTTTTATATATTTTGTTATTTTAAATATTTTGATTCTATCTTAATTTTTTTTTTTTAATATTACTTTTACTGTATCTTTTGTAAGCAGGCGTCAATAACCCCGCAGTTGCGGCGCCTTAAAACTATAATATACTATCTATCTATCTATTTATTAAGGAAAGAAGGCCTACCCTGCTGAAGGATGCGATACATTTTGCTGACGACTGGGCGTCCGCCCACAATGCGTATCCTAAGGCCTACACCAACGCGAGATCTCCCCCTAGACTGCCCTCTCCGCTGAGGATCCCATCTTCAGGGCATCAAGCTCCCTCACATGTAACGTGTCACCATTGTGGGGAGGCTGGACACATAAGACCGCACTGCTCCCATAATCCTCGAACTTTCAAGGACGGAACAACTACCACTGCCGCTTATAAGGTTGGATTTTGTCTGGAGGACCGTAAGGTTCCTCAATATTCTATTTCGGGAACCATCAATGGTTCATGGTTTTCTACCATTATTAGGGACACAGGCTGCTCTGGTGTCGTAGTTTCTGAGGTCGCCCTGCCAGACATTGATCCATTACTCTGTCCCAAAGTTAAAGTGGCTGATTACTTAGGACGCACCGATGAATTCCTCGTTGTTAGGTGTTACTTATGGTGCCCCTTATATAATGGCTGGACTGATACCGTAAGGACCCCACTTAAAGTTGCCAGTGCATTGATTGGGAATATCCCTGGTGTGTTGGTGCCTAATTGTCCTGACTCTCAACTTCGTGATAACCATTCTCTCCATGATGATAAGAACCAAGCCACCACTAATGTTTCACGGCCACAAGATCCATTACCTCCTCCTCCTCTTCTCCTTAATGACTCCCGTTTCTCCCGAAGACTCAATCTCATTTAATGTAATGGACGTTCCCCTTGTTGAATGTCAACCTCTACAACCATGTGAGTCTCCTCCCATTGAAGTGTGTCCTGTGAAGCCCGGTGCTGGTTGAGCTGAACGGATTCACTCTCTAGTCTTGCCTGAACTCCACCCTTTGACTGTGACCCCTGATGAGTTTCGTCGCTTACAAGAATCATGCCCTTCACTGCAGTGTCTACGTGCCTCAATGTCTACTTGTGAAATCAAGAAGGCACGGGATGGTGCCACCTACACGTGTCTGCACAAACACGGCATCCTGTTCCGACAGTGTCTCTCCTCTGATAGCCCAAGTAAGGTAAATACTTTATCATTAGTTATCCCCAGTAAGTGCCCTCCCGTCATCCTACGTTTGGCTCACGAAGATCCTTTGGCTGGTCATGTCTCCCATCTTAAGACCCTGATGAAGATCTCTCTAAACTTTTACTGGCCAGAAATATGCGCGGACATCTGGGATTATTGTCGTTTCTGCGACAAATGTCATCGCTTGTCAACTAAAGGCCGGTTCCCATCAGCCCGCTTGTACGGCCGTCTTACAACAACACCGCTCAACAATGACGTCACCATCATCACCGCTTGAGTGGTATTTGTGGTAACTGGGCACAGTTGGCAACTCCGCTCGAGCGGACACCGCCGAGCGGGAGAGATGACTTGAATTTAACTTTGTACGGCGGCCGTACAGCGGTACGGCGGTGCGGTAGACTTTGTTGTGACGTCATTGTGACGTCTTTGTTGTTGTATGGCGGCCGTACAAGCGGGAAGGTGGGAACCGGGCTTAAGAGACGGGTACGTCCAGTACCCCTTCAGCCGTTACCAGTCGCGCCATCCTCTGATAAACATAGTAGCCTTCAGCTGTTAACAGTCGCGCCATCCTCAAATAAACACCGTAGAATTCAATTGTTACCGGTCGTAACTGAGCCTACTTCGGAAACCAGGAAGAAGAGTAAATTATCCTGCTCAAGTGAGGATACTGACGATTCACCTCGGCTTTACCGTCTGATGGCCCAGCTAGCTCTGGGGGACATGATGCTATGAATCCTGATCTCACTTTGAGTCAGTCTACTCAGGTTAATGGGCACGACTTCCCCCTCACCACTACAGAGATAATTCAAGATGAACTCAACCCTGTGCCCATCCTTCTACTATTAGGATTACTACTACGTAGTACCAGGACTGCTACTTGGATTACTACTACATATACCAGGACTACTACTTGGATTACTGCTACTACCAAGACTACTATTACTGTTTTTTGGTTTAGGCACAGCCTGTGCCCTTATGTTCGTGTTTTGTTTAGTTGTATCATTAATGTTGGGAATTTTGCTCGTTACTTTAGGTTTGCATAGTGCTTCGTTTCAATTGTGTGTATATTCTGATTGGCCTACTCACATTTCACATTCTCATTCTCATACTCACATTTCATTTCACCCTCATGTCTATTGTGGATAGACAACAGCAACGCTTTTCTCAGGCCTCAGAGCTCACCGGCCCCCTCTCTGATGTGTTAAGGAAGCTGATACGGGAACTCCTACATTTGATGGATGATGTGCACCTGCTCTTCGACCAGTTGAAGCAACCTTTGACCTCGGGACCCATTCTGCGGCTTCCTGACTCCAGCCAGACTTTCATCCTGCGCTTCAACGCTTCAAATCATGGATTGGGAGCTGTATTCTTCCAGTACCATGATGACTGTGCACATCCCATCTCTTACGCCAGCCGGGAACAACTACATCGGGAGCGACGTTACTCTACAATCCGAAAGGGATACCTAGCCATCGTTTTCAACGTCAACAGGTTTGACTTCTACTTGAGAGATAAGGAATTTTTCATTGAAGTTGGCCACAAGTCTCTAATATTGAAGCCAACCTACTCAGCCGGCCATAGTTATGTTTGATTCCTGCACTACAGCCTTTTACAAATATGTTGTATGTTTCTCCGGGTCAGCTGCAGTTCTTCATCATCGGTTGTGCAGCAGATGCTTTAGTAGGGGCATGTGTGAGGAACTACACCTCCCTCGTCCCGGTAACGGTGATTACCACTTTCACCTTCACTAAACGGCGTGCTTTGGGGCTTCAAGCGCAGCTACTCGACTTTCCACGTCAACACTTCCAGCCCCTCTCCTAGGGTAAGGGGGGTTCTCTACGCAAGTTGATGACGGAGCCTCACCGCCACGATTAAAGCAGACAGCCATAGCTCTCCACTCCAACAGCACCTCTACTACCAAGCTGCTGTTTTCATCTCTAGAAGGCCATACCGAAGACGTGGCTCTTCACTGTCCCGTTTACCAGTCAACGCTCCCCACTGTAAGAAGAGTTACCCTACGGTGCTGACGATTCACCTCTCTTCAAGCTGCGTTCGAGGGAGTTATTAGGGTGACATTACCCCTGCATCATTGCAGGCGTTGATTGGGTGACTTATTTGGCGGCTAGCCATTTATTATTTACTAGCCGCAAAGCCGCCCTCCGGGCGGACTTTTTGGCTAGCTCCTGCGGAGGGCTATTGGTGGGCCTACGGCCCATCACCTGTGTTTGGTGGGCCGAAACACAGACTCTCCAGATAGCCCCTTCTAACTTTCCTGAAATCATGGATGTAGAAATGTATGTATTAACGCCAACCCATTCACATCACCCCCAACTCATTCACTCACCCATTACCCATCACCCCCCACCCATTCACTCACCCATTACCCATCACCCCCCACCCATTCACTCACCCATTACCCATCACCACACACCCATTCACTCACCCATTACCCATCACCTCCCATCTATTCCCTCACCCATCACCCATCACCCCCCACCCATTCACTCACCCATCACCCCACACCAATTACCCATCACTCCACCCATTCACTCACCCATTACCCATCACCCTACATCAAGGTTTCCTCAATTCTCGCAACCCACTTTTTTTCGTAATTCTCGCTAATAGGCTGCTAAAAAAAGAGAAAAAAAGTGATCGGATCATCTCATAAGTGGGCTTAAAACCTTCCCCTGGTCAAACTGGTTCCAAAACTGTGCCATATGATGGGATTCCGCCACGGGGGGCGGAACCTAGAGCGGACACACACACACACACACAGACAGACACACACACACACTTTCGCTTATATTATTATAGATTTGATTTGTGTAAATATATTCGGGGTAATCATACTCCTTGGTTTTCCTTCCCACATTTCTTAGGTTTGGTAATATTAATTGATAACCACCTCGGCCCTGACGTTAATGAGGAGGAACGGAATGTTGGAAAGCTGACGCTGGCCAACTTGAAAAAGTACGACCTACGGTCAGTCCTGCACAACATTATATCAGGCATGGATTGATGTCTCCAATTGTATTCTTGCAATATAGGGAGGAGGTGGCAGAGTGGTTAGCGCCTGCAAGTGGCGTGCTCAGTGAGCCTGATCGACCGAGAGTTCGATCCCTGACGGGTGCCAAAACCCACTGCAAATATTTCTGCAACCGCCGAGTGACCTAAGATCACCCACATGCTGCTCATTAACTATACGGTGATGATTTTACCCTGCATTTTTCAACGTATTTTATTAGATGTCCAACTCAACAGGAACTAAGTGATTCACGGAGAGATGTCACCGAGCGACTAACTTCTGATCTATCTATAATTTATATATTTAATATATATTAATATAATCTTATATAATTTATTTGATTTATCTATAATTGGGGCAAAGCAAACCTTGTTTTGTTCAATGCCTCAAAAACCCAATTTCTTCACCTATCTACTCAACAAAACCTACCAGATAATTATCCCTTCTTCTTCAATGGCACTCACCTATCTCTTTCTACAATGAACATTATTGAACTATCCTTTACTAAAAATCCGAACTGGAAATCTCACATCTCATCTCTTGCTAAAACAGCTTCTAAGAAGTTAGGTGTCCTGTGGCGTCTGCGTCCTTTTTTTTCTCCCTCCCAGTTGCTTGCTCTGTACAGGGGCCTTATCCGCCCATGTATGGAGTATGTCTCAAATGTTTGGGGTGGATCCACTCATACAGCTCTCCTAAACAGTGTTGAGTCATAAACTTTTCGTCTCATCAACTCCCCTCCTCTGACTGACTGTCTTCAATCTTTAAATCACCGCCGCAATGTTGCTTCTCTTGCTATCTTCTACCGTTATTTTCATGCTCACTGCTCTTCTGAACTTGCTAAGCATGCCTCACCCCCTCCCGCGGCCTACAAGACTTTCTACTCATTCTCATCCCTATTCTATCCATCTTCCTAATGCAAGAGTTAATCTTTACTCTTTCATCCCTTTCACTGGTAAATCCTGTTTCTATTTTTCCACCTTTCTACGACTTAAATCTTTTCAAGAGAAGAGTAACAAGACTCCTCCCGAACTAAATTGGCCCACCCCCTTTATTTTATATTTTTATTCTCTTTATGTCTTCTTTATAGGGACTGACAACTAAGCGGGCTTTGTTTTACCTCTTTGTGTTGTGCTCTTTGCCAGTCCTTTGTGATGTAAAAAAAAAAATCTATAATAATATAAGCGAAAGTGTGTGTGAGTGTGTGTGTGTGTGTGTGT